>JBAIZL010000004.1:219062421-219147421 GCA_036971475.1 Prosapia bicincta
GAGTTCACAGAAGGTTTCTAACATTTCAACCTGGATCTTCCATTCATTTCTTCTATAAGTTCAGTTTTAACAATTTTTACTCTCAAGGTCAGGTGCGGTCTCATTACTCATATTCTATAAAACTGCGCTGCTGGATCCCTCCCATCTTTGCCGATTTTGTAAAACACTCGTTTGTAGCCCAATATATGTCCTATACTTGCGCTATATGTCTGAAATCGTGCAGACATTTCTTTAGATGTAATAAGCTGCACAGTACATCTATGGTTAGATCAACATAATTATTATAGTTATATTCTAAAACAATCCATTCATACGTTAAAATGAACGGGCATTTACTTTTCACGAACTGGTTGTTATCAATTGAATACCTAACCTGCTACGTAAACGATTCATGAATACACCAATCAGCTTTGGGCATTTCTAATTTTTCGTGGCATTTAGTTTGGGCAATGAAACTTTGACACTGTCATAATGAACTAAACAAAACTTATTTAATTAGGAAAACATACCTTTCATTTTCCCATCCCTGTTTTAGAATTTGGCAATATATAGTGGCGGCAATTTCTCTCTCAAGGGCACATCGTTCGTTGAGAAAAAATTAGCGTTAGGTAAAATTTAGGAAAGTTACATCAAACGTAAAAGATATTCAGCCTATCCAGACTTAAGTAAGTAAGTGCGTGAAGTGGGGACGATTTGAATAATCTGCAAAACATTTTCAACAAAGTTCTTCCAAGTTTCGTGTAACGGGCGCTAGTTGGAGCTGCAAGAACATTGAGACAAGGGGCTGAAGGTATTTTCACCGCTTCGTGTTCTGGGATCTCGCACCATATTGTCACCATCTTGCAGCAGGCGATATTCCCTATGAGCGAGTAGGATGTATTCATTGCAACAAAATACGTAATGGAACCGAATAAAAACACATTGAATATTTACATTTTACGTAGCCTACCAAAAGTAAATCTCACACACACGACACTAACAAAAATTAATGGTCACACGGATGTCAGTTCTCGGAATCTAGTTCGTGGGCCAAAACCGTTAACGCGTCTTAACCACAGGCGATTAGTTACAGGACGACTCGTTGTACAAAGGCCATTTGGCAAACACAACAAGCTGTTGTTTACAGATGTTTGTTAGTAATAAATAGAAATGATAAAAGCATCAAGATGCAACAATTACAACAAATGCTATCTAATAAAACACAGATGTAGTGAAATTACTAACCGAAACTGTTGGCTCAAGAGTGGAATATACAGAACAGTTTTGGTGATGTTTGTAAGCTTAGATATAATTTCATTTACATTCGTATTGTTCACTAAGTGTATTAACATTCACTCTAGCACAGTATGGGTGTGTTGTGAAGAATTAAAGCTAAAAACAACAAATTTAAAGTAGTAAAATAAAAGTTTCTGACCAGCAGTACTGCAGTACCTACCACATTACTTCCAGGGTATACAGTAACACAAGTACACACTGACATTTAATAATAACGCCATATAGCTTAGATCCATGGATGAAGTCTTTGAGGTATCACCGTTTAGTGACCACATCTCTGCTGTATTTATGAGAGTTTTAAGTAGATATATTTTGACACGTCCGGGACTTTTTATGTTTGTACTTTGGAGCAGTGGTGGATTTAAAGGGAGGAAGGCTTTGAGGCTCAAGCCTCCAAACAAATATGGAAAAGTAAAAATTATTAAATTATAAATATAAAATAAAATGCCATTTTCGATGTGTGCCTCATTGGCCTTGTTTTAAAATTTTTAATTAATTAATAGAATATATTTGCAAACCAATATTAATCACTATAATACCATACTATAACCATTAATAAATACGCCCACCCATAATGTAATAAATACAGTAGGTGTTTTGTGTTGTAAATATATTTCAAATGAGACTGATTAATGATTGTGCAGTGTCACAGAGTAGGTCTATAACAATTTCCCTCAGACAGAAGGCGTTTGGAGTTTACACTATAGCTACCATATTTCCTAAATATTTTCCGGGTAGGGAGACCCCTTCTCCTCCCCTCACCCCCAGCTCCCCTAAAATATTTTTCTGGTTCCGCCACTGCTTTGGAGAATAAATGAAATAAAAATAGCTTTATTGTGGACAACTCGCACGTATCGAAATTAAGTGCTTGTAAATTGGTTACTCAACTTTAGAAAGGTGGATTAGTTAGAGATACATCCGTATTTCTCCTCAGTTAAAAACAGTTCTACTGCGGAGAAGCCCCCCTAAACCATAAATACACTGCCCACGATGGCCTCTTTGTATTACAGTTGAGATTCATGCCCTACCCCATAGATACTTTTATTCTACTGGAAATTGAGGATACCAACCAAGTAAGCAAGTGACCCATCGTTATCATTTTCAATTCAAGTTTTATGTTTTAGGGGAAACGTTGGATTATCTCTCCTAGTTCTTGCATTACCTTATCTATAACTTCGCTAGTCAATAACCAGGTCTAACACAGCAAGAAAGAGTAAGTATACTTCAAATAATTATCCCTTCCCAGTTGTGTTATGTTTCTCGTCCATTGCAATCCTTTCCTCACTCTTTCCCTTAATCTTCATCTTATAGGACGTCTAATTGATAGAATCCTCCCTATGAACAAGAGAGAAAGTAAACCCAGTTTGTCTAGGAGACCATACGCACTAGAGTCATGTTCCTCAACTACTCCAACCAATCATTAGTCCTAACCTCTATTCAATCTAACCTTCCTTAATTTTGATAGAAACCTCCCTATAGGCAAGACAGGAAGAAATTGTATCGCAGATATGTGACTCTTTATACATGATCAATGAACCTATTAAGGAGTATCATATCCTTCAATAAACACCTGATAAATAGTAGCCTACTTGTCAGTCATCATCATAATCCCCACCTATATCATGGGCTTGTAAGAGGATGCGGAAATACAGACTTACTAAGGGGTTTGACACTTTGGGCGTTAGCGCTTCTAACCTTGTTAGATATCTGCTTCAGGAATGAAACCCTGCAAGCATGACATCATAATACCTTCCTATATCCTCCATGGGCTTGCAAGAGGATGCGGAAATACAGACCTACTAAGGGGCTTGACACTTTGGGCGTTAGCGCTTCTAACCTTGTTAGATATCTGCTTCAGGAATGAAGCCCTGCATATATGACATCATAATACCTTCCTATATCCTCCATGGGCTTGCAAGAGGATGAGGAAATACAGACCTACTAAGGGGCTTGACACTTTGGGCGTTAGCGCTTCTAACCTTGTTAGATATCTGCTTCAGGAATGAAGCCCTGCATATATGACATCATAATACCTTCCTATATCCTCCATGGGCTTGCAAGAGGATGAGGAAATACAAACCTACTAAGGGGCTTGCCACTTTGGGCGTTAGCGCTTCTATACTTGTTAGATATCTGCTTCAGGAATGAAGCCCTGCATATATGACATCATAATACCTTCCTATATCCTCCATGGGCTTGCAAGAGGATGAGGAAATACAAACCTACTAAGGGGCTTGCCACTTTGGGCGTTAGCGCTTCTAACCTTGTTAGATATCTGCTTCAGGAATGAAACCCTGCAAGCATGACATCATAATACCTTCCTATATCCTCCATGGGCTTGCAAGAGGATGCGGAAATACAGACCTACTAAGGGGCTTGACACTTTGGGCGTTAGCGCTTCTAACCTTGTTAGATATCTGCTTCAGGAATGAAGCCCTGCATATATGACATCATAATACCTTCCTATATCCTCCATGGGCTTGCAAGAGGATGCGGAAATACAGACCTACTAAGGGGCTTGACACTTTGGGCGTTAGCGCTTCTAACCTTGTTAGATATCTGCTTCAGGAATGAAGCCCTGCATATATAACATCATAATACCTTCCTATATCCTCCATGGGCTTGCAAGAGGATGCGGAAATACAGACCTACTAAGGGGCTTGACACTTTGGGCGTTAGCGCTTCTAACCTTGTTAGATATCTGCTTCAGGAATGAAGCCCTGCATATATGACATCATAATACCTTCCTATATCCTCCATGGGCTTGCAAGAGGATGCGGAAATACAGACCTACTAAGGGGCTTGACACTTTGGGCGTTAGCGCTTCTAACCTTGTTAGATATCTGCTTCAGGAATGAAGCCCTGCATATATGACATCATAATACCTTCCTATATCCTCCATGGGCTTGCAAGAGGATGCGGAAATACAGACCTACTACGGGGCTTGACACTTTGGGCGTTAGCGCTTCTAACCTTGTTAGATATCTGCTTCAGGAATGAAACCCTGCATATATGACATCATAATACCTTCCTATATCCTCCATGGGCTTGCAAGAGGATGCGGAAATACAAACCTACTAAGGGGCTTGACACTTTGGGCGTTAGCGCATCTAACCTTGTTAGATATCTGCTTCAGGAATGAAACCCTGCAAGCATGACATCATAATACCTTCCTATATCCTCCATGGGCTTGCAAGAGGATGCGGAAATACAGACCTACTAAGGGGCTTGCCACTTTGGGCGTTAGCGCTTCTAACCTTGTTAGATATCTGCTTCAGGAATGAAGCCCTGCATATATGACATCATAATACCTTCCTATATCCTCCATGGGCTTGCAAGAGGATGCGGAAATACAGACCTACTAAGGGGCTTGACACTTTGGGCGTTAGCGCTTCTAACCTTGTTAGATATCTGCTTCAGGAATGAAGCCCTGCATATATGACATCATAATACCTTCCTATATCCTCCATGGGCTTGCAAGAGGATGCGGAAATACAGACCTACTAAGGGGCTTGCCACTTTGGGCGTTAGCGCTTCTAACCTTGTTAGATATCTGCTTCAGGAATGAAACCCTGCAAGCATGACATCATAATACCTTACTATATCCTCCATGGGCTTGCAAGAGGATGAGGAAATACAAACCTACTAAGGGGCTTGACACTTTGGGCGTTAGCGCTTCTAACCTTGTTAGATATCTGCTTCAGGAATGAAGCCCTGCATATATGACATCATAATACCTTCCTATATCCTCCATGGGCTTGCAAGAGGATGAGTAAATACAAACCTACTAAGGGGCTTGACACTTTGGGCGTTAGCGCTTCTAACCTTGTTAGATATCTGCTTCAGGAATGAAGCCCTGCATATATGACATCATAATACCTTCCTATATCCTCCATGGGCTTGCAAGAGGATGAGGAAATACAAACCTACTAAGGGGCTTGACACTTTGGGCGTTAGCGCTTCTAACCTTGTTAGATATCTGCTTCAGGAATGAAGCCCTGCATATATGACATCATAATACCTTCCTATATCCTCCATGGGCTTGCAAGAGGATGAGGAAATACAAACCTACTAAGGGGCTTGACACTTTGGGCGTTAGCGCTTCTAACCTTGTTAGATATCTGCTTCAGGAATGAAGCCCTGCATATATGACATCATAATACCTTACTATATCCTCCATGGGCTTGCAAGAGGATGCGGAAATACAAACCTACTAAGGGGCTTGACACTTTGGGCGTTAGCGCTTCTAACCTTGTTAGATATCTGCTTCAGGAATGAAGCCCTGCATATATGACATCATAATACCTTACTATATCCTCCATGGGCTTGCAAGAGGATGCGGAAATACAAACCTACTAAGGGGCTTGACACTTTGGGCGTTAGCGCTTCTAACCTTGTTAGATATCTGCTTCAGGAATGAAGCCCTGCATATATGACATCATAATACCTTCCTATATCCTCCATGGGCTTGCAAGAGGATGAGGAAATACAAACCTACTAAGGGGCTTGACACTTTGGGCGTTAGCGCTTCTAACCTTGTTAGATATCTGCTTCAGGAATGAAGCCCTGCATATATGACATCATAATACCTTCCTATATCCTCCATGGGCTTGCAAGAGGATGAGGAAATACAAACCTACTAAGGGGCTTGACACTTTGGGCGTTAGCGCTTCTAACCTTGTTAGATATCTGCTTCAGGAATGAAGCCCTGCATATATGACATCATAATACCTTCCTATATCCTCCATGGGCTTGCAAGAGGATGAGGAAATACAAACCTACTAAGGGGCTTGACACTTTGGGCGTTAGCGCTTCTAACCTTGTTAGATATCTGCTGCAGGAATGAAGCCCTGCATATATGACATCATAATACCTTACTATATCCTCCATGGGCTTGCAAGAGGATGCGGAAATACAAACCTACTAAGGGGCTTGACACTTTGGGCGTTAGCGCTTCTAACCTTGTTAGATATCTGCTTCAGGAATGAAGCCCTGCATATATGACATCATAATACCTTACTATATCCTCCATGGGCTTGCAAGAGGATGAGGAAATACAGACCTACTAAGGGGCTTGACACTTTGGGCGTTAGCGCTTCTAACCTTGTTAGATATCTGCTTCAGGAATGAAGCCCTGCATATATGACATCATAATACCTTACTATATCCTCCATGGGCTTGCAAGAGGATGAGGAAATACAGACCTACTAAGGGGCTTGACACTTTGGGCGTTAGCGCTTCTAACCTTGTTAGATATCTGCTTCAGGAATGAAGCCCTGCATATATGACATCATAATACCTTACTATATCCTCCATGGGCTTGCAAGAGGATGCGGAAATACAGACCTACTAAGGGGCTTGACACTTTGGGCGTTAGCGCTTCTAACCTTGTTAGATATCTGCTTCAGGAATGAAGCCCTGCATATATGACATCATAATACCTTACTATATCCTCCATGGGCTTGCAAGAGGATGAGGAAATACAAACCTACTAAGGGGCTTGACACTTTGGGCGTTAGCGCTTCTAACCTTGTTAGATATCTGCTTCAGGAATGAAGCCCTGCATATATGACATCATAATACCTTACTATATCCTCCATGGGCTTGCAAGAGGATGCGGAAATACAAACCTACTAAGGGGCTTGACACTTTGGGCGTTAGCGCTTCTAACCTTGTTAGATATCTGCTTCAGGAATGAAGCCCTGCATATATGACATCATAATACCTTACTATATCCTCCATGGGCTTGCAAGAGGATGAGGAAATACAGACCTACTAAGGGGCTTGACACTTTGGGCGTTAGCGCTTCTAACCTTGTTAGATATCTGCTTCAGGAATGAAGCCCTGCATATATGACATCATAATACCTTCCTATATCCTCCATGGGCTTGCAAGAGGATGAGGAAATACAAACCTACTAAGGGGCTTGACACTTTGGGCGTTAGCGCTTCTAACCTTGTTAGATATCTGCTTCAGGAATGAAGCCCTGCATATATGACATCATAATACCTTACTATATCCTCCATGGGCTTGCAAGAGGATGCGGAAATACAAACCTACTAAGGGGCTTGACACTTTGGGCGTTAGCGCTTCTAACCTTGTTAGATATCTGCTTCAGGAATGAAGCCCTGCATATATGACATCATAATACCTTACTATATCCTCCATGGGCTTGCAAGAGGATGCGGAAATACAAACCTACTAAGGGGCTTGACACTTTGGGCGTTAGCGCTTCTAACCTTGTTAGATATCTGCTTCAGGAATGAAGCCCTGCATATATGACATCATAATACCTTCCTATATCCTCCATGGGCTTGCAAGAGGATGAGGAAATACAAACCTACTAAGGGGCTTGACACTTTGGGCGTTAGCGCTTCTAACCTTGTTAGATATCTGCTTCAGGAATGAAGCCCTGCATATATGACATCATAATACCTTCCTATATCCTCCATGGGCTTGCAAGAGGATGAGGAAATACAAACCTACTAAGGGGCTTGACACTTTGGGCGTTAGCGCTTCTAACCTTGTTAGATATCTGCTTCAGGAATGAAGCCCTGCATATATGACATCATAATACCTTCCTATATCCTCCATGGGCTTGCAAGAGGATGAGGAAATACAAACCTACTAAGGGGCTTGACACTTTGGGCGTTAGCGCTTCTAACCTTGTTAGATATCTGCTGCAGGAATGAAGCCCTGCATATATGACATCATAATACCTTACTATATCCTCCATGGGCTTGCAAGAGGATGCGGAAATACAAACCTACTAAGGGGCTTGACACTTTGGGCGTTAGCGCTTCTAACCTTGTTAGATATCTGCTTCAGGAATGAAGCCCTGCATATATGACATCATAATACCTTACTATATCCTCCATGGGCTTGCAAGAGGATGAGGAAATACAGACCTACTAAGGGGCTTGACACTTTGGGCGTTAGCGCTTCTAACCTTGTTAGATATCTGCTTCAGGAATGAAGCCCTGCATATATGACATCATAATACCTTACTATATCCTCCATGGGCTTGCAAGAGGATGAGGAAATACAGACCTACTAAGGGGCTTGACACTTTGGGCGTTAGGGCTTCTAACCTTGTTAGATATCTGCTTCAGGAATGAAGCCCTGCATATATGACATCATAATACCTTACTATATCCTCCATGGGCTTGCAAGAGGATGCGGAAATACAGACCTACTAAGGGGCTTGACACTTTGGGCGTTAGCGCTTCTAACCTTGTTAGATATCTGCTTCAGGAATGAAGCCCTGCATATATGACATCATAATACCTTACTATATCCTCCATGGGCTTGCAAGAGGATGAGGAAATACAAACCTACTAAGGGGCTTGACACTTTGGGCGTTAGCGCTTCTAACCTTGTTAGATATCTGCTTCAGGAATGAAGCCCTGCATATATGACATCATAATACCTTACTATATCCTCCATGGGCTTGCAAGAGGATGAGGAAATACAGACTTACTAAGGGGTTTGACACTTTGGGCGTTAGCGCTTCTAACCTTGTTAGACATCTGCTTCAGGAATGAAGCCCTGCATATATGACATCATAATACCTTACTATATCCTCCATGGGCTTGCAAGAGGATGCGGAAATACAGACCTACTAAGGGGCTTGCCACTTTGGGCGTTAGCGCTTCTAACCTTGTTAGATATCTGCTTCAGGAATGAAGCCCTGCATATATGACATCATAATACCTTACTATATCCTCCATGGGCTTGCAAGAGGATGAGGAAATACAGACCTACTAAGGGGCTTGACACTTTGGGCGTTAGCGCTTCTAACCTTGTTAGATATCTGCTTCAGGAATGAAGCCCTGCATATATGACATCATAATACCTTACTATATCCTCCATGGGCTTGCAAGAGGATGCGGAAATACAGACCTACTAAGGGGCTTGACACTTTGGGCGTTAGCGCTTCTAACCTTGTTAGATATCTGCTTCAGGAATGAAGCCCTGCATATATGACATCATAATACCTTACTATATCCTCCATGGGCTTGCAAGAGGATGAGGAAATACAAACCTACTAAGGGGCTTGACACTTTGGGCGTTAGCGCTTCTAACCTTGTTAGATATCTGCTTCAGGAATGAAGCCCTGCATATATGACATCATAATACCTTACTATATCCTCCATGGGCTTGCAAGAGGATGCGGAAATACAAACCTACTAAGGGGCTTGACACTTTGGGCGTTAGCGCTTCTAACCTTGTTAGATATCTGCTTCAGGAATGAAGCCCTGCATATATGACATCATAATACCTTACTATATCCTCCATGGGCTTGCAAGAGGATGAGGAAATACAGACTTACTAAGGGGTTTGACACTTTGGGCGTTAGCGCTTCTAACCTTGTTAGACATCTGCTTCAGGAATGAAGCCCTGCATATATGACATCATAATACCTTACTATATCCTCCATGGGCTTGCAAGAGGATGCGGAAATACAGACCTACTAAGGGGCTTGCCACTTTGGGCGTTAGCGCTTCTAACCTTGTTAGATATCTGCTTCAGGAATGAAGCCCTGCATATATGACATCATAATACCTTACTATATCCTCCATGGGCTTGCAAGAGGATGCGGAAATACAGACCTACTAAGGGGCTTGCCACTTTGGGCGTTAGCGCTTCTAACCTTGTTAGATATCTGCTTCAGGAATGAAGCCCTGCATATATGACATCATAATACCTTCCTATATCCTCCATGGGCTTGCAAGAGGATGCGGAAATACAGACCTACTAAGGGGCTTGACACTTTGGGCGTTAGCGCTTCTAACCTTGTTAGATATCTGCTTCAGGAATGAAGCCCTGCATATATGACATCATAATACCTTCCTATATCCTCCATGGGCTTGCAAGAGGATGCGGAAATACAGACCTACTAAGGGGCTTGCCACTTTGGGCGTTAGCGCTTCTAACCTTGTTAGATATCTGCTTCAGGAATGAAACCCTGCAAGCATGACATCATAATACCTTCCTATATCCTCCATGGGCTTGCAAGAGGATGCGGAAATACAGACCTACTAAGGGGCTTGACACTTTGGGCGTTAGCGCTTCTAACCTTGTTAGATATCTGCTTCAGGAATGAAGCCCTGCATATATGACATCATAATACCTTACTATATCCTCCATGGGCTTGCAAGAGGATGAGGAAATACAAACCTACTAAGGGGCTTGACACTTTGGGCGTTAGCGCTTCTAACCTTGTTAGATATCTGCTTCAGGAATGAAGCCCTGCATATATGACATCATAATACCTTACTATATCCTCCATGGGCTTGCAAGAGGATGCGGAAATACAAACCTACTAAGGGGCTTGACACTTTGGGCGTTAGCGCTTCTAACCTTGTTAGATATCTGCTTCAGGAATGAAGCCCTGCATATATGACATCATAATACCTTACTATATCCTCCATGGGCTTGCAAGAGGATGAGGAAATACAAACCTACTAAGGGGCTTGACACTTTGGGCGTTAGCGCTTCTAACCTTGTTAGATATCTGCTTCAGGAATGAAGCCCTGCATATATGACATCATAATACCTTACTATATCCTCCATGGGCTTGCAAGAGGATGCGGAAATACAAACCTACTAAGGGGCTTGACACTTTGGGCGTTAGCGCTTCTAACCTTGTTAGATATCTGCTTCAGGAATGAAGCCCTGCATATATGACATCATAATACCTTACTATATCCTCCATGGGCTTGCAAGAGGATGCGGAAATACAAACCTACTAAGGGGCTTGACACTTTGGGCGTTAGCGCTTCTAACCTTGTTAGATATCTGCTTCAGGAATAAAGCCCTGCATATATGACATCATAATACCTTACTATATCCTCCATGGGCTTGCAAGAGGATGAGGAAATACAGACTTACTAAGGGGTTTGACACTTTGGGCGTTAGCGCTTCTAACCTTGTTAGATATCTGCTTCAGGAATGAAGCCCTGCATATATGACATCATAATACCTTACTATATCCTCCATGGGCTTGCAAGAGGATGCGGAAATACAGACCTACTAAGGGGCTTGACACTTTGGGCGTTAGCGCTTCTAACCTTGTTAGATATCTGCTTCAGGAATGAAGCCCTGCATATATGACATCATAATACCTTCCTATATCCTCCATGGGCTTGCAAGAGGATGCGGAAATACAGACCTACTAAGGGGCTTGCCACTTTGGGCGTTAGCGCTTCTAACCTTGTTAGATATCTGCTTCAGGAATGAAACCCTGCATATATGACATCATAATACCTTCCTATATCCTCCATGGGCTTGCAAGAGGATGCGGAAATACAGACCTACTAAGGGGCTTGACACTTTGGGCGTTAGCGCTTCTAACCTTGTTAGATATCTGCTTCAGGAATGAAGCCCTGCATATATGACATCATAATACCTTCCTATATCCTCCATGGGCTTGCAAGAGGATGCGGAAATACAGACCTACTAAGGGGCTTGCCACTTTGGGCGTTAGCGCTTCTAACCTTGTTAGATATCTGCTTTAGGAATGAAGCCCTGCATATATGACATCATAATACCTTCCTATATCCTCCATGGGCTTGCAAGAGGATGCGGAAATACAGACCTACTAAGGGGCTTGACACTTTGGGCGTTAGCGCTTCTAACCTTGTTAGATATCTGCTTCAGGAATGAAGCCCTGCATATATGACATCATAATACCTTCCTATATCCTCCATGGGCTTGCAAGAGGATGCGGAAATACAGACCTACTAAGGGGCTTGACACTTTGGGCGTTAGCGCTTCTAACCTTGTTAGATATCTGCTTCAGGAATGAAACCCTGCAAGTATGACATGATAATACCTTCCTATATTCTTTATAGGTCTTGTAAGAGGATGCTGAATGAGCAGTCTTGAAGTTTGACATTCATGGTGGTTCTCGACGAACAAGAAATAAACAGGTTTTTATAACTAAGAGAAAAATAGTTTCAAGTGTGCTGTGTTGCACATTATGGACTATCATAATCGTTCCGCTTACCCCTATCCAGGGTATTTCTATGACATTAACGCTATACGACAATCCTTTCCATTCCTATGGAATCCCATACGCTATGTATTTCATTCCTTTAGCAACAGTGAAAATTGACCGATGACATAAACATACTTGTTTTCCATAATTCTGCTGAGACGATAAAAGGATCTTCGTCTTAAAACACCAGATGACAAAAGAGGCCGAATGATAGTTTTCCCATCAGTGTTTAACGAGTCTTATTATATTACAGACGTATTCCATTACTGTAATAAACTCTGGAGATACAAGTAATCTATAATTGAGTTGGTAGTTTGACATTTATAGGGAAGCTTAAGTAAGCTGTACTTGAGTACATAGTTTGATATTTATGGGGAAGCAGAACTAGGGTGTACTTGATTGCATAGTCTGACATTTATAGGGAAGCTTAACTTACTTGAGTTGATAGTTTGTTAATATTAGGGAAGTATAAGTAAGCTGTACTTGAGTACATAGTTTGATATTTATGGGGAAGCAGAACTAGGGTGTACTTGATTGCATAGTCTGACATTTATAGGGAAGCTTAACTTACTTGAGTTGATAGTGTGTCAATATTAGGGAAGTATAAGTAAGCTGTACTTGAGTACATAGTTTGATATTTATGGGGAAGCAGAACTAGGGTGTACTTGATTGCATAGTCTGACATTTATAGGGAAGCTTAACTTACTTGAGTTGATAGTTTGTCAATATTAGGGAAGTATAAGTAAGCTGTACTTGAGTACATAGTTTGATATTTATGGGGAAGCAGAACTAGGGTGTACTTGATTGCATAGTCTGACATTTATAGGGAAGCTTAACTTACTTGAGTTGATAGTTTGTTAATATTAGGGAAGTATAAGTAAGCTGTAGTTGAGTACATAGTTTGATATTTATGGGGAAGCAGAACTAGGGTGTACTTGATTGCATAGTCTGACATTTATAGGGAAGCTTAACTTACTTGAGTTGATAGTTTGTTAATATTAGTTAAGTATAAGTAAGCTGTAGTTGAGTAGATAGTTTGACATTTATAAAGAAGTATAAGTAAGCTTTAAATGAATAGATACTTTTACATAATTATTGAAGTATACGTAAGCTGTACTTGAGAACATAGTTTGATATATAAAGGGAAGCATAAGTAAGCTATAATTGAATTGATATTGTGACATTGTTAAGGAAGTATAAGTAAGCTGTACTTAAGTACATAGTTTAACCTTTTAAGGAAAGCATAAGTAGGCTGTACTTGAGTATATAGTTTGACATTATTAAGGATGTATAAGTAAGCGTACTTGAGTACATAGTTAGGCATTATTAGGAAAGTACAAGTAAGCGTACTTGAGTACATAGTTAGACATTATTAGGGAAGTATAAGTAAACATACTTGAGTACATAGTTTGACATTATTAGGGAAGTATAAGTAAACGTACTTGAGTACATAGTTTGACATTATTAGGGAAGTATAAGTAAACGTACTTGAGTACATAGTTTGACATTATTAGGGAAGTATAGTAAGCGTACTTGAGTACATAGTTAGACATTATTAGGCAAGTATAAGTAAGCGTACTTGAGTACATAGTTTGACATTTTTTTGGAAACATAAGTAACCTATAATTGTGTATAAAATTTGACTTTTTTAGGAAAACATTTATAAGTTGTATTTGAGTACATATTCCGACATTTATAGGGAAGCATGAGTAAGCTGTTCTTGAGTAAATAGTTCTACATTATTAGGGAAGTATAAGTAAGCTGCACTTGAGTAAATAGTTCTACATTATTAGAGAAGTATAAGTAAACTGCACTTGAGTAAATAGTTCTTCATTATTAGGGAAGTATAAGTAAGCGTACTTGAGTACATAGTTAGACATTATTAGGCAAGTATAAGTAAGCTGTACTTGAGTACATAGTTCTACATTATTAGGCAAGTATAAGTAAGCGTACTTGAGTACATAGTTAGACATTATTAGGGAAGTATAAGAAAGCTGCACTTGAGTAAATAGTTCTACATTATTAGAGAAGTATAAGTAAACTGCACTTGAGTAAATAGTTCTTCATTATTAGGGAAGAATAAGTAAGCGTACTTGAGTACATAGTTAGACATTATTAGACAAGTATAAGTAAGCGTACTTGAGTACATAGTTAGACATTATTAGGGAAGTATAAGTAAGCTGCACTTGAGTAAATAGTTCTACATTATTAGAGAAGTATAAGTAAACTGCACTTGAGTAAATAGTTCTTCATTATTAGGGAAGTATAAGTAAGCGTACTTGAGTACATAGTTCTACATTATTAGGCAAGTATAAGTAAGCGTACTTGAGTACATAGTTAGACATTATTAGGCAAGTATAAGTAAGCGTACTTGAGTACATAGTTTGACATTTTTTTGGAAACATAAGTAACCTATAATTGTGTATAAAATTTGACTTTTTTAGGAAAACATTTATAAGTTGTACTTGAGTACATATTCCGACATTTATAGGGAAGCATGAGTAAGCTGTTCTTGAGTAAATAGTTCTACATTATTAGGGAAGTATAAGTAAGCTGCACTTGAGTAAATAGTTCTACATTATTAGAGAAGTATAAGTAAACTGCACTTGAGTAAATAGTTCTTCATTATTAGGGAAGTATAAGTAAGCGTACTTGAGTACATAGTTAGACATTATTACGCAAGTATAAGTAAGCGTACTTGAGTACATAGTTCTACATTATTAGGCAAGTATAAGTAAGCGTACTTGAGTACATAGTTAGACATTATTAGGGAAGTATAAGTAAGCTGCACTTGAGTAAATAGTTCTACATTATTAGAGAAGTATAAGTAAACTGCACTTGAGTAAATAGTTCTTCATTATTAGGGAAGTATAAGTAAGCGTACTTGAGTACATAGTTAGACATTATTAGGCAAGTATAAGTAAGCGTACTTGAGTACATAGTTAGACATTATTAGGGAAGTATAAGTAAGCTGCACTTGAGTAAATAGTTCTACATTATTAGAGAAGTATAAGTAAACTGCACTTGAGTAAATAGTTCTTCATTATTAGGGAAGTATAAGTAAGCGTACTTGAGTACATAGTTAGACATTATTAGGCAAGTATAAGTAAGCGTACTTGAGTACATAGTTTGACATTTTTTTGGAAACATAAGTAACCTATAATTGTGTATAAAATTTGACTTTTTTAGGAAAACATTTATAAGTTGTACTTGAGTACATATTCCGACATTTATAGGGAAGCATGAGTAAGCTGTTCTTGAGTAAATAGTTCTACATTATTAGGGAAGTATAAGTAAGCTGCACTTGAGTAAATAGTTCTACATTATTAGAGAAGTATAAGTAAACTGCACTTGAGTAAATAGTTCTTCATTATTAGGGAAGTATAAGTAAGCGTACTTGAGTACATAGTTAGACATTATTAGGCAAGTATAAGTAAGCTGTACTTGAGTACATAGTTTGACTTTTTTAGGAAAACATATTTAAGCAATATTTGAGTACATAATTTGACATTTTTAGAGAAGCATAAGTAAGCTACAGTTGAGTATATTTATCTAAGCTCTAACTAAATTTAACCAACGTTGAAGGTTTTATATCCGTCTCAGAACTCTTTGCCAATCAGTAATGTAGAGCAATTAATGGTATAGAAACATTGAAAATCGCCATATGCATTCTTAGAGAAAATAAGCCAAAACTGTTCGGGGTTTGGCTTCAGTCACCTTTAAAAAAGACTCATTTGATTTTCCAATTTTTTCTTTAAAAAAAGATGCTGACTCAACAAACGTAATTTTATCAGTGCGCCTGTGATTTCCTAGTAGAGTAAGGTTGTAAGTTGAGTTACAGCAAAACTTTAGAAGATTTCAAATAATAACACAAACATTGAAGGCTAAACCCGTGAGGTCTTTTAAAATATTTTCTGTCATTCTTTTCGTCATCCCCTTTCTACAATCGGGAAGTTACCGTTAAAGAAAAGTTTACCACATATAACAAAAAGGCTATGGCTTTATGCTACTAAGCGTGGGAAAGTATCCTCGAGTAACTACTAACAACAGCCTTGTTTACAATGAACTTCCAAAAATACACCGATGAACTACCGCCTCCAGTTTTTGATGCTAAGGATGTGGGAGTAGCTATGTACGGTCAAATAATCTCAGAACGTTTCCATTGGCTATACTTGATAATCCAAGTGTACTAGTTGGATCAGTGCTTTCTACACTTTATGTCGGCCTGGATTTTTTTCTACTTTGAGATTTCTTAAATCTTATTCGCAGTAAGCAGGAAGTATTAATGAAACCGATATTTAAGCAGTTGTAAAACCCAAAACTTCAAGACTCTTCATGTTACGTAAAATCTTACAAAAACAACCATACACATTTTAAACTCAACACATTATAAGTTTTAGTGCACCTTACTTAAGCAATTCGAACGGGGAAAAGGTTGTTTATACGCTTTCTCAAACAAATCTTCAGATACAACTTTTGCAATACTCCGTTACCAGTCTGGGTTAGAATTTGAACCAGTAGTCAATATTTGAGTGGTTTAAGCTTTACGTTGGCAGCACACAACGCCAAACTAACAAGCAATTTGCGCAGAATACTTCCCCTACATACTCGACACCTTGTGTGTCACGGATTATTTTCCAGTCTATTTTACACTTTACTTTTACACATTTACAACTTCTATAATTTTACTATCTTCCGATCAGCTGAGGACAGAGCCTTTAGGCGTGAAACTCTGTCGTAGAAATGGTCGTAATGGGCATGAGCGAGTGTAGGTGGGAGTGATACGACGCACTGGTAATCACGAGGACTTGACTGTGTTTGTGATACCCAGACCTCGTTGAAAATATTGGATGGGTTATTAGGTTACATCAGAATTCATTAAAACTATAGAAAACAATAGAAACAAGAGGCGGGTGTTTATCGAGTCAGTATTTACTAGACTCGCAAAACAGTCGTCTTTTACTTCTATTACCAAATCTGTGCGAGTGTGACTTGAATTATATAAAAAGCAATAATAACAAAATTATATATATATATTTCACTTTATATTATATGTACATAAGTTATAAATATATATTACATAACCATGTAATTTATATCACATTATATTGCAATAATATATGCTGTAGCATATAAATACATACATACATATACATATATATATATATATATTCTCTCTCTCTCTCTCTCTCTCTCTCTCTCTATATATATATATATATATATATATATATATATATATATATTCTCTCTCTCTCTCTCTCTCTCTCTCTCTCTCTATATATATATATATATATATATATAGTTATTATCTGGAGTACATCCGCGTTCATTCTGCAGTGCATAAAATCACAGTTCCTACGTTCTTATCTAGCAGTGACGAGGTAAACCCAACAACAGTTGAAAAGCGAATCTACTGTTGTTGGGTTCACCTCATCAATGCTAGATGAGATTCTAGCGAAACCTTGAAACTGAGATTTTATGCGCTTCAGAATGAACTCCACCATTCATCATATTTTTCCATCCGCGAAGGAATACGTATCAGTATATATTATATATATAATATAAGTACATATATGTTTTGGTTTGTATATTCACCAATTGTAATATATATTAAAATAATATAGTTTATATATATATATATATATATATATATATATATATATATATAACACAATGGTTAATATACATTTATAAGAGAAAGAAAAACATGACCTTTCCGCCATTTCCAGCAACTACACATTTATATTAGACTTAGAAATCATTACTTTGGAACGAACAGCGGTGAATGTTTTAATAGCACACAAACACCGTCGAGCCACAATAACTTTTTATCATCCTGATGATATTTTGGTTGCTAAGCAACCATCCCTTATTGTTTGACAATAAAAAACAACTCATGTTTTGTTGCCTCTGAGGATGGTTGCTTTAGCGCCGAAATATTCACAAATATATTAAAAAAACCTATTGCAGTTAGAGAGTGTTTAAGTGTTATTAGAGTTAGAATATTTAAGATTACATTTTTGCAGAGAACAGATTCTGTGCCTCAGTCAATGAAACCGAATAAATGTTTTATGTCATACACTCCTTTAGCAGAAACGGTTTAGCTCGAGTATTCATCACGTACTCTGAAAGGTTTGATGTAATGTGCCAATGCCAGGAACTGTGGAAAGGCCCAATCTTATAACATAAGATGTAAAGTAAGAGAATAAGGATTCTGACTAACCTGTGGACCACGTTGGCGAGCAAGTCATTATGCTTCAGCCTGTAGTCGATCTCTACCTTCTCGTAGTTTACCGTCAGAGACCCTGATTTTATACACCTTTCCTGAAACACAATACAAACATATAAACAGTTTTGTCGGTATTACTTAAGGCTAGTTAACCTTATAAATATTAACATTAGTTTATCCCTATCCGAATTTTAAATTTTGTAAATTTATAAAAACTGACTGAGACATAACGTTTTCAATCAGAAGACACTGGTGAAGATGAGCAGTCGAAGTATGAATCGAGCTTTTATAAATTTACAAAAGTTAAAGTTCGGATAGTCATAAACTAATGTTAAAGTGATTAATAAGTTTCACCGACCGTAATGGACTAAAAAGGAAATATAAACAAATATATTTTAACATCAAATCCTACTTAAATCAACAAAGAATATATGTATTTTAATTACGTTTTATTAATTAATGACAATTAATACAGATAAAGTAATAACACCTATGCGTTAAAACAGCTCTTGTATTACATAAAACCTATAACAAAATTTTTTTATATAGGCTAATGACAGATCACAGACAAGTTTGCTTTTTTAAACACTCAATGTTTCGAATTTCTTTCCGAAATTCTATTTCAAGAGAAAAATTGTCTGTGATCTGTCATTAGCCTACATAAAAAAATTAATAGCTATTAACAAAATATATTAATATTTTAATATAGCATTAAATAAAAATATTTTTTATAACATAAAAATCAGTTGTTTTATAAAATCATATGTTATCACTTATTTTAAGCCAAATGGTACGAAATAACTACATATATTGCACACCCATAATTCTTGCATATATAAATCTTTTGTGTTTTTCTCCCATATAAAACTAAAATTCATTATTAAATTTAATTAATGTATTAATAGATGAAAAAACGTATTACCACAAAGCCTCGTACACTACAAGTTTTTATTGAAATTAAATGTACGAATAGAAAGGATTTTATTAACGATTGAAATTTTTAACAATATATATTGGGAGAGTGAACTAATAGCAGGAATCGAAAAAAAAGTTGCGTAACGAGAGCTAATCGATTAATGAGGGGCAAAACAAGTGAAAGGTGGCCTCAAACATCAATAACATTATAGTTATAAATATGTTGCGTTAAGCTATAATAGCCACAATGGCTTTAGAACATTGAGTATGTACAATAATTTGTAAAATTCGAAACAACCCATTGGAAATTTGATGATCCCTATTTTCAACGAAATCTTTGTTCTGAGTTGACTGTACAAAGTTTAAAACTGACCATCAACTGGATGAAGTAAATCACCTGGTTCAGAAACGGTACATTTGTTCGGCATATAAAATACACACACTGCAAACTGCCATAGCCGGCCTCTGGAATGTCCCGGCCAGCGAAGAAAACGCACAAATCAGGCAGTATTGCTTTCCCAATTTGTAGTTATCCGACGTATGGCGATAAATCTTTTTTTATGACGTCGGTTGGTTGTCGATTCTTCAGATTTGATTTGGTTTTATGGATCTATATAAAATCTGTATGTCCGAGAGTAGATCGTTGCTACCACTATAACAGGTGCAGCTGGGATACGCGATCGGTTAGGTAGGGTGCGTGTTCTCTTTATAGCTTTATGGCAGGACGAGGAATGAAATAGTGTTTAGGGTGCATTTGTTTGTACAATGAATTCGTATTGGGGTTTTTTCGATGGTGTTTTTCTTTGAAACACATTTTGTTAAATATATTAAAATAACAATTTTAAATATTTAATATTAAAATATTAATTAATACTTAAATCATGTTTATAACTACAAACAAATATGGCAGGCATGTTACCAACGACAGAAGTAAAAACTTGAATGAAGAATGTAGTTACTAGATTCTTAATATATTCATCTTTTCCCTCTGTTAGGAATATTTGTATACATTCGAGTACATTTTTCTGCCTTTCCTAATGCTACAATATTTTCATTTGTCAACGCGTTTCGGAATGACTCTTTTTGAAAAACCTAAATTGTATTCAAATAGTAGAATTTTAAGTTTTGAAAATGGAGTCATTTCGAAACGCGTCAACAAGAGAAATATTGTAATGTTAGGAAAGGTAGTAAAATGTACTCGAATATATAGTTATTAGATGTTTTAATAGAATTTGGTAAATAATAAAAGAATGTCTCTTTATATGTGAGAATCTTTATATAGTAATTGGTATGATTACTGAATTAAAATTTAATTTTAAAAAGTAATTTGAAGTTGGTTCTAAAAAGCCTAAATATTTAAGGAAATTTTCATTAAAAATATTAAAATACACATACAACTGTTATTAAATTGTATTCATTGTAGTGAAATTTATCAAAATATAAAACACGTAATATAAAATAAATTTTGAAGTAAATTTCTACAGAGGTTAAAAAAAATATTGAGTTACCCTAGAGCACTGTTTATAACATTAAGTGGTAACAGTTTAAGATTGTACAATAGAGGTTTCGACGACAACCAAATGGGGGAAAACCATATATATATTTGAGATTTATATTTCTAGGTATAGGAAAGTTGGCGCAATGCCAATGCGCGCTATACTTCGAACATGAAGATTCTCAGTTCGAATCCGGCTGAACCCAACAAATTTTATAACCAAATTATTGATAATTATAAGTATTGACTTATATATATAGTTGAAACAACAGTATTAACATCAATTGTCATCCGCTATAGGATAAAACAAATATATTTGTTTATGATTGGATGAAAAATCGTATTTGATTACGATCGAAAACTTATAACACGAGAGTGTGAGCTAATAGAAGGAATTTAATAATAACGTTTTTTTAACTGATAAAAATTACTAAATTAAATTAAAACTTAATGATATACAATAAATAAAGTAACATAACCCAGTAGTTAAAACAGCTTTTATATGAAATAATTTGTCATCACTTAATGTAAGGTAAATTGGATTTGGGAAACTGCAATTTTTCTTCATGCCACAAAATGCCAGCCACGTCGAAAAAGGTTTTTACTTTAAAAAAAAATAAATAAAAAACTGTCTGACATACTTCTGCTACTGAATAACTTTAAAAAAAGCAAGAATAAAAGTTGAGGACATGTGGTTGGTAGACAAATACTCAGTGGTAATACGGGATACGGATTAAACCGTCTAAAACAATGTTACAATAATATGTCTGATGTACAAGCCGAGTACAGTTTGAATTCCCTGTCCATTACGTCATACAAAAGTGAATAATGCATTTACTTTAGGTACACTCAAAGGGCTTTTTTGTATTATTTAGGACATGAATACCACACGTAACCAGTGTATGAACATATATACACCGAATTTTTCCCTAGGCTTCAATGTTTGCATTTAATTTATTCTTAGAAATATTCTATTTTTCTTTTGGCTGTCTTAAATAAAACACACGCACGCGCACGAATGAAAGCACGCTATATCAAAGAAAGATACTATCGCCTATATATAAATTCCAATTTACAAATATATAAAAGGAACCATACAAGTAAAAGTTGTCTATCATAATTAAAGTAAACAAAAGCTCTAAAACAAAAACAAAAAAAAAATTAAAGAGAAAAAAGAAGAAAAAGAAAATAGTTATATTAGTAAAAATTTAAAACAACACAGGTTATTCAAATACAAGAATATTTATTGTTTTATATCCAAAGCTTTTCGTTGGCAAACAGTACCAACATCATCAGGAATGAAAATTACAATAATGTAATTGTATTTATTGATAATTTATTAATAATTTACATTATTGTAATTTTCATTCCTGATGATGTTGGTACTGTTTGCCAACGAAAAGCTTTGGATATAAAATAATAAATATTCTTGTATTTGAATAACCTGTGTTGTTTTAAATTATTAAACAAGAAAACGTATTTTATATTTATATTAGTAAAAATGTATTAAATTTTTATAAAACGCTTTTCGAATACAGAAGGCAATGGTCAATAGCTGCGTCATCGTACCTTTATTAAAGTTCCGCGAAGACGTTATTTACTACGATTTCGTCACAATAAAGCAGTTGTCGCGTGATTCTGATGGTAGCTCCACATTACCGCCGGATCTTGTGTCGTATTAAACCGAGTGTGTTCGTCTAACCAACCCTTTTCCATTGCTCCAAGGAATAAATATCTCCATGGATGGATGGTATCTTTGATTTCATTTTTCAATTACTTCTATAATTTCACCATCTCTTTATATAAATATTTACTATGCCATCGCCCTCTTCGGTTTTCGAAAAGCGTTTCATAAATATCTAATACTTTTTTTACTAATATAACTATTTTCTTTTTCTTCCTTTTTCTCTTTAGTTTGTTTTTTGTTTATGTTTTAAACCTTTTGTTTACTTTTATTATAACAGTCAACTTTTACATACTTATATATATATATATATATATATATATATATATATATATATATATATATATATATATATATCTTGTTCAAGTTTTCAATCGTTAGTAAGATATGTTTTATTCATCCACTCAAGTTCATATACATTTTTTTAAATGTGTAGTGGATGACACTTGATGTTAATAATGTTTTTAAAAAAATAATAATTTATTATTTAAATTTAATGAATTAATTTTTGTTTTATATGTTAGCAAAACTTTTCTCAAAAGGGCGAAGACATGCGATGATGTTATTTCGTCACATTTGTCTTAGGATGAGTGATAACATATGATTTTATAAAACAACTGATTTCATGTTATTGGTTATGTGCTAGAATAGCTGTTTTAACGCATAGGTTGTTCCTTTATTTATATTAATTATAATTATTTAAGTAATTAAAATAAAGTTTTCTATTGTTGACCAAAGTACGAATTTACTTTAAAATGTTTTTGCTTATTTTACTTGTTATGCCGTGGAATACATCGACTCTACTCTTTTGAGAAAAGTATACGTACTTTAGATTTTTACTTATTTTTACGTTATTGCTTCAAGTGAATAACGTGAGCCAAATTGCATACATGTATATATTTGTTTTTACTACTTCGGGTAATCCGAAACTCGTTTAACCGGGCATCGGATAATCGAGATTCTGAACACACAATTTCTGTAAATATATGTATTTAAAGTAATACAAAAAATAAAGCCTTCTAGTTAATGCACAAATTATTATCACCAAATGTTTTACAGCGTATTTTATCCAGGTTGCCACTCTCAATCATTTATATTTTGAATTCCTTTTCGTCCTTAACTATTTTATGTAGCGACTTCTTGTTTCTATCATTAAGTATTAGTTTACAAATTGGGTTTAAGAAATGTATTCGTAATTTCAGTTCGATTAAATGCAATCGGTTGAACAAATATCTCCAAAGACTGGATCTGCAGCATTGTATATTGCCCTTCATCGGTTGACCCATTTTGAAGCAATAAGATATTGGTTACATGAAAATACGTTTAAGTAATTATTGAAATCAAGAATGCTTTATCTCATTAATTCACTGTGCTAAGTCTATCTTAATAGTTCAACTATTACTTACTACGTGGAAGGTTGACGTTCGCGGATAGCAAGCTGCTTGCCATTTGCATGTTGTAGTTTGTACAGTTTAGATTGAAACACTGTGCCACCCTTCAACACGTAAACGATAGTTAACGGTTGAAAAGAGATGAACACGACACAATATACCTGAGCAGTTGAACGAATAAAACAAAGCTGAACGGCTGAATAGGATTGAACGAGACAAATCACTGAGAGTTAAATGAGGCAAATGACAGCTAGACGGTTAAAGAGAGATGAACGAAATAAAAACTGTTGTCAGGCTGAAGAGAATTGAAAGAAACATAGGACAGATAAATGAGACAAAAAACAACTAAACGGCTGAAGACAGTTGATAGACAAGTGACAGCTGCAGGGCTGAAAAAAGTTGAAACAGACATATAACAGGTGAAAAGCTGAAGGTAAATGAGACAAGAGAAAGTTAATCAACTAAATATAGTTGAAAAAAGGTAACCGACCGCTGAGCGGCTGCAGAAAGATGGAAGAAAAAAACGACAGGCAAATGAAAAAAAGATAGTTAAAGGCTTAAAAGTGTTGTAAAAGTCAAAGAATAGCTGAACAGCTGAAGAGAGCTGTATGAGACAAAGAAAGCTGACGGGTGAAGAGAGTTGTACGAGACAAGTAACAGTAGAATGGCTGAAATTAGTTGTAGGAGACAAAGAACAGCTGACGGGGCGAAGAGAGGCGATAGAGGCAAGTAACAGTATAATGGCTGAAATTAGTTGTAGGAGACTAAGAACAGCTGACGGGGCGAAGAGAGGTGATAGAGACAAGTAACAGTAGAATGGCTGAAATTAGTTGTAGGAGACAAAGAACAGCTGACGGAGCGAAGAGAGGTGATAGAGACAAATGCCAGTTTAACGGCTTTTTAGTTCAAGTACGAATACAGCGTTTTAAATAATGTTTTGTTAATTATCTGTGATATCTCTTCCTGTCTCACAGTACTGAGTAAGTGGTACGAGTATTAACTGTAAATGTGAATGGAGTCATTATTGAAGCTGTATAGAAGAAAAAATATTAAAAGACAACAAGTACCTGTTTCTTTTACATCGAAAATCAAACACAGATACAAGCAAAATCTACTTAACTATTGTATTTGTTATTTATTTGATAAAGCCAGATAGTTGAAGTTATTTTAATCACGAAGAACCCCACGTGTGTCGTAACAGGTGTATCCGGGAGGCCATCTTCTTTCTATTCCTCAATTTTCATTCCAATAAAATTTCTGTATATAATGATAAAAACAACAACGATAACAATAATATTAACAATGAACCATTTTCCACTATTAAAAAAAAACGAATAAAAGTTACCTCTGAATAAAATTTTCTCAAACATTTTTTTTAACGTTCAATAATCGATACTCATATACGATTGAAGCTGCAACTCAAAATTCTACGCCTAGCAAATTCAATAAGTGAAATGTAAAATTAAGAATACCACAGATTTTCATTTTACCAACCGAGATAATCTTCCCTCGAATATTTTTGTGAAACAAACAGGGGCACCAGCAGTGTCCAAGGCAGAGCGAGACGCAGGTGAGGGAGGGTGACACACCATAAATTTCTGTGAATAACGGAAACCAATTATTATAACCGCACATGTTGACCAGCAGATGACGTCACAGTTTCTTGCTCCAGCGAGCCTTTGTCCACTACAATGGCATTTTTACGTTGTCAATGAAACGTATAAGTATAAAACGCGTTGAGTTTGTAGAAAAAGAAACGTTAAAAATTTAACGTTATACAAAACAAAAATAAGGTAACAATAAACAAGGCCGTATTGAAAGTGAGGGGAACTTTAAGGTTCAATGATTAACTAGTGGAAACAAGTAATATAGACGTACAATTGAATAACTTTGACAAAAATCGTCTCGCGCAGGAATATGGGGGTAAGGGGTGGAGTTTGGCCGCTTGCGAAGGGGAGGAGGAATAGAAAGTTCTAAGTAGAAAAGTTACTAGCCCGACTACATAGTTTTCGCTGAGTTGAATCATTTATGCACGTCAAGAGAAAGCAAAATTTCTTAAAGAAACTAAAAACAGGTGCACTATAAAATACAAAAGATAATATAAAATACAAATCAAAACAAAACCCCGGAAAATGTTTTTGGAAAGGTACGTGTAGATCCACCACCTGATGCTTTCACGACCAATTGAAGTGTCACTTAGAGCTGTCACCCTAACGCGCATGCGCACTGGCGCCTCTTGGCAGTGCGCATCTAACACCGTGATATTTCACAAAGTGATTCGACTGTACCATATGCGTGCAGAGAGAGGGTGACGTCACAAACATAGCTGTAGCAATTATAACTTATTTAATATAACCATTAAACTAATTAGTCAATCAGGACTATAATATATTAAACATATAGAATTAAAATTGTAGCAAAATCTAGTCACTTTTGGTAAAATTGTCAGGTGGGTTATGGACAAGGCATAACTAGTGAGAAATTAGAACAGAAAATAGTTGGTTGGTTTGTGTCGTATCCTCTATAGAATCAAATTTCATGGTGAGCTTGAATTGTCTTTGCAATGTCTATGGCATTATCAGAGTATAAATCTTCCTCTGCAGGATTGTTCAAGTGGTGAAGTGCTGCAGCAACTCCAGGGGGGTTGGAAGCATGATGTGGTGTAAGTTCTTCGTCGAGACAGTTGCCATGGCTTTGATAATTTTTAATCCCAACTGCAAAAATTTTAATGTTGTTATGATGTTTTGTTTTTCTTCTGAGGAGACTGGCGCATGTTTTAAATAAAGGTTGAAATAGGTTTCTTGGTTATGAGCTTTGATTTTCAAGGGCAATTAGTTTAGTTTTTGCAAAACCATTTGAAATTAAGATATAGGCTTCTTGCGTCTTTAGCCAAGGAATCAGCAATCCCATTGATTCTACGTTCATACGAATGTACGTAAATATTTAGTATAAAATATGACTTTGGAACGTATTCTGAAGGAAGGACTAGGTAAACGTGCTAGAGACAAAAGAAGCAAACTAACCGTCAAAAGTGGGGACTAACTTTAAGTTTCTTTGTAATTCAAAAATTACTTCAGAAAGAGTCGAGTGAATGAAGGAAATGTAACTACGCGTAAATAGAAAGAGTTTATACTGATAGAAATATTCGTATCTAGCCATAAAAAAAATCCATATAAGTATAAAAATAATGATAATTATATAGCTTACTCGTGTGTGTTTAGTAAAAGGAATAATTAACTGGTACCCAAAGAATGAGAATGTTACAGAGTTAAAAAATAAGAAAAAAAGTGTGAAATAAATGAAAAAAAAAACGAAAAGAGCTTTCAAAGAAGACCCGAAAATGAAAACGAGTGCCAATTGAATGAAAGAAACGAAGCCATCCAATTCATCTCAATCGATTGAAAAACCATTAAAGAAACTTGAAACATAAAAACAAACTAAACAGTTGAAATCGTGGATTGGTCTATTCGTACAAAATGTCTAGAATGACAAATTTAAAAACTAAGATTTCTGCAGCACGAGGATTTCTATCATTTTTTCAAGACAGTTGTGTACTTTTCAAACAATCTATAGCATATTTTCATTCGTAATTACTTGAAACTACCTGATGTTTTATAAACCATTGCAAGTATAAAAGCCGAACTTTTACAACACGATTGTTACCCACGTGTTTAGCCTCGATACCAGATAAGGCGAGAAATGAGTGACTTTCGATATACGAATGTGTTTTTATAGAGTGAAATATCTAGGTAATACCGAACCACTATAGAATAAATTGCGTGGAGTTACACAGACTCTTTTACCCGAAATGCGACATAAATCTTCCGCAGATAGCGACCTTTAACAAATGACCTTATATTTCACGCAGCCAATTCTTGCTAACTCACCTTTCACCACTATCCACATATTCAAACACTTGGCTGGTCACCAATTTAGCGTAGAGTTTTGTGATTTCCATGACAACGATATTAACAGGGTTGTCACGTTTATCATTCTATGTCGCAGTTCAGTTATAAGTCGCCAGACATAGCAAGAGACTTGGCCATTCTATGCGCAGTGGCTTACTTGAAATTTAGAATGGTAGGGCTCTGTGTTTGTCGCATCTCTTTGCTATAATTATCGATTCTGCGCAGCCACTGTGTTGTTCACTACTGTGGCTAAATGTAGGAGTGGGGTCGACACTAGTGGCTTTCCATCACCACTAGTCGGCGAACTCCCCTCCTTCATAATCACGTAACTTATACTAATTCCTTTCCTAGCTTTAGTTAGATATGAACTGTGTGTCCTGATGATGGGAGGAGAATCATGGTACAATTGAGATTCGACAGGCGAACGATGGCTCGCATAGAAAGTACATTTTCCACCAAAGGAGAGCGTCATCAGTTATTCTTCAATATGTTTTATAAATTACAAGATATGAAGGGTAGTTTAAAGGGTCATAGGGTAGTTTAAATATGAAAAGAATGATTAAAATTATATTAGGCATTAAAAGAGAGCCACACACCGGAAGAAATGAAGGAGGTAATGTAAATATTACATTGTGATAATAAAGGCCATTAAACATTTTAGAAAATTAAGAGATTTAGGTCAAAAATTAAAAATATATTAAAGTTACTTTATATTTAAAATGTTTAATCAATTATTAATTTAAAAATAAAGTTAATATCAACCGATTTTCAAAATTCCAATTTTGTCTAATATTTGTAATGTCATATCAAATCCATTTATAAGTATAAAAAGCAAAATAAAAATTGAAAGTGTTAAAAATAATATTTTTCTGTATACAGGCAAAACGCCCACTATTTTGATCGTAAATCCTACCGGAACAAAAAATCCAGTTGCTAATAAATATGTATTATTGTGTATGTACACGCACGCACGCACGCACGCACGCACGCACACACACACTCACACTCACATACACACACACACACACACACACACACACACACACACACACACACACACACACACACACACACACACACACACACACACACTCACATACACACACACACACACACACACACACACACACACACATACACACACACACACACACACACACACACACACACACACACTCACACTCACATACACACACACACACACACACACACACACACACACACACACACACACACACACACACACACACACACACACACACACACACACACACACACACACACACACACACACGCGCGCGCGCGCGCTCTATATATGTATGTACGACTAGGCAGATTGTGAGGTGTGGGTTTATTCCTTATGTTAGATCTCTACCCAGCGTATTCTGATTTCTAATCATTAAAATTAAAATTTTGCTAAATCCTTGTTTAGTGCGTGTATAACGAAGGATCCCTACAAATGTTAAGTCCGTATCAGTATTAGTTTCTGCTCTACGTTGATCAATCTGTCAGTCAGGACTTCAGTTTTTATTATATAGGGATTTACAGTTCAATATAATAAATATCTAAGATTTTGTATTTATTAAAATTAATTAATAACAACGTTTGAGGTATGGATTCGTTTAGAGAGTGCTTAGAGAAGACATTTTCTCTCTCTATTCCCACGTGATTAGTAATGTTAGCGGATCGCTTACAACATAACTCTTCAGTTACTACGATTAAAAATGGCTCTGAAAATCTGGTCGAAAAATCTGGCCCAATTCTGGTCGAGAATAGGTATTTATCACTCGTAAAATCGGAAACGTACAACAACCTTCTAGATTGCGGTTACACGAACTGAGCATGCTTCAATAAATTTGTTATTGCGCTTTAATCGGTTTACTAGCTTCTGAAAAAGGAAACATCCAGCGAAGAAGACCGAGGAACACATTACCTGGTTCCGATGACATAACCCTAATAGCAACGCTTTAAAAACATTTTATTCAATTCCTTCAATTAGTTCACACTCTTCTTATATATATATATATATATATATATATATATATATATATATATATATATATATATATATATATATATCTTGTTCGAAATCGCAATCGTTTATAAAATACTTTTTATTCATCCACTCTAGTTCAAATGTATTTTTTAAAACTTATAGTACTTGATGTTAATACAGTTAATAATACAGTCAAATATTAATCATTAATTACATTTAATAAATTAATTTTAGTTCTATATCGGAGAAAAACGTTTCTCAAAAGGGGGGCAAGGTAAGTAATATAGTTATTTCGTCCCATTTTGCTTAAAATAATTAATAACATATGATTACATAAAACAGCTGATTTTATGTTATAGGTTATGTGGTAGAACAGCTGTTTTAATGCATAAGTTATGTTACTTTATTCATAATAATTGTAATTATTTAGTAAGTAAAATACAATTTTTTCTTAACGTACGTAGGAATTGACTTTTCTGAGTACTGTACAGGCCTGCCCAGAGACATTTCGGACCCCTGTGCAAACATGTGTAGGGGCCACTTCATTATTTTCAAAATAGGCCCATACAGCTCTGTATTTTTCATAATATTATAAATAAATTATTGTTTCCGTGTTAAAACCAACTAGGCCTACTGAATCTATTTTGTGTAGGTTTAGTTTTGTTGGAATAAACTGCCATTCGTTTACAGCACCTAATGCAGGTCATTTTGTGTGAATAGAACATTTCGTATAATGAGAATTATTTTGCCATTAAAAGCTTGAAAAATTATACACTGTACTTTTTATATTTTATTGGTGTAGTGTTTTTATCTCTTTTGTGGATCTCGCCACACGAGTTATTATTTTCCCCATTAAAAAACAGCAAGCCGGCAGGGCCCACTCGGGATCCTGGGCATTTGCCACTTACTCCCTTCTCTGGGCGGGCCTGGTACTGTATATATAAATACAATTTTCACAATTGCCAAACAGGAGCTATTGAAGTAAAACGCTTTAAATAACGTAGACATTTTCGTTCATGAAAAAACTACAAGCTATTGATTTTTCTAGTCCCAGAAAAAAATTGTAGAAAATGATAGAAAGCACCCCGGTCTTTGCAGCTGCTGCACTAATCGATTGCTGTTAATTGAAATGTCGATATATTCATTATGCATTGTTTGGCTTTGTCTGCTGAAAACAATAAGGCACTATCTGCAGTGTCGCTGCCTGCGAGCAAACAATGAACTAATCCACTTGTCTGTGTTCAGAATGACGGCTTCAAGTACTTTATCCCAACGCATACTTTTTGTAAATCGGTTAGGCGCGCATACATTTTACCGACAAGTGTTGAATAATTAAACCATTAAAATTGTTGTCACAACAGTTAAAAAATAACTCAAGTATATGAGGAGTTGTTTAGATGCTATTAAATAAAGTATTTTTTAAATTACTTTTATTAGTTCACAATTTCTATACTATATTGAGTTTTTACTCTATATATCTTAAAACGATATATGTATATATATATATGTATATATACATATGTATATATGTATATATGTATATATATATATATATATATATATATACATATATATATATATATATGTATGTATATTTATATATACATACATGTCTATACATATATATATATATATATATATATATATATATATATATATATATATATATATATATATCAAACATAACTATGGTTATTCTAATTCAAAAATAATTCATTAATTTTTATTCAAAACCTTTCGTAGATAAATAATACCAACATCATCAGGAAAGTATAATGTTACAATATATTCCAACGATATAAAACATATGTTATATTAGAAATAGCATTGTTGCCAAATTTATTCAAATTACCAAGTTTATCTTACTGCCGTAACATTATAGACATTGAATATAGTATCAAATTTCAAACGTATTTCGTTTATTTTTACTCTATATATTTCGAATGCTTCATATATATTGATTCTTATTCTATTATTAATTTTCTTTTATAAGTTTCATATTTTCTATATTTGGAAATTGGTGGTTATTATTAATACAATGATTTGCAAAATTTAATTTATATATTTCTGTTTCTTTAAGCATCTAAATGTTCTTTATACCTTCCTTTCAATTTTTCCTTGGTTCGACCTATTAAAGCTTTATTACAGCTTTCACATTCTAATTTATAAACACCATCTTTTTCATTCATATTATTTATTTTAGTATTGTTATTCATTATATTTATTATTAGTTTTGTATACAATTTTGAGATTTGTATTTTTAAATAATTTGGTGATATATTTTATTACATTACCTGTAAATAAAAAAGAATTGTATTACTATCATTATTTTTGTAAATTAAATTACTGTATTATATTGTTTAATAAAAATATTATAATTAAGTCTGTCGACAGTTTTCTTTTTATAACAGTTTTCTATTGCTATTTGATAAATTATATTTTTTCCTCATTTCATTTTCTTCATTCATGGGGATTTTATGCAATCTATATAATTAGTTAACAAATAAATTTTGTAACCACAGTTGTTTTAGATTATTATACAAGAAAACATATTTCATATATATATATATATATATATATATATATATATATATATCTTTATCAAATTTTCAATCGTTATTAAAATACATTTTTATTCATCCACTCAGGTTCAAATACACTTTTATAAACTTGTAGTGGATGACACGTGATGTTAAATACAGTTTTTCAAATGTTAACTCATGAATGAAATTGAACTAACTATGTTTAATAATTAATTTCGCTTTCTATTTTGCCACTTAACATTGTGATTTTGTTATATGTCTATACTAATTTATATTATTTTGTAGGAAAATTATACTATTTATTTTAAAAAAGTAACTCAAACAAATTTTTTTTGTAAGAATTGACCTAAAGCCTTTTTTTGTATTAGGCTTTTTGTTTACAAAGCCTTTTATATTAACCTTTAAATAATAGTATGGATGAAACGAAATCGGATTTTTTAGTGTCTGTTAAAAATATTAAAACATTCAATTTTTCAACGCGTTTCGGCAAAAAGTTGCCGTTCCTAGTAAAGTAAATAATTATAATTATTAATTATATTCTGATAATACGATTAGTACAAATACGATGGCGGACGCTTTGTCATTGAAACGCGATGGTTAAAAATTTATTTTCGTCATCTAAGATTGTAAATATCTACTGGCTTCCATCGTCTAGTATTGTTTAAAAATATAAATAAATAAAGGAAACAAATTCTGTAGCTAAAACTATGCTCTCCATACCGAGCGTTCGGAACATTTCATTTGGATAGGCCTATATGATGGAAGAAAAGAGGGGTAAAGAGAGAAAAGGGAGGGGCAAGGGAGAGAAAGAGAGTTGTGCTACATAACCAGTGATACTGACAGCAGTTGAGTGGCAGAGAAAATGTTGAGAAATGACGTTGAGAAATACGAGACGAGGCCTCGTAGCGACATAAGCAGAGAGCTTTCAGAAACTACCACTGTACATGTAACGAATTATGTTTTGGGAACAAAACAATACTGAAAACGTTTATTAAAACATGCTGAAATATGTATGACAATGCAATTTTAAAGTACGCTCATATTTAGTAATTTAGTAACCGTAATTGTTCAACTGAGTAATTACCAGCAACGCATATTTACTGTAGAACAATAATGCATCGACAATTTTCAAATTCCATTTGTTTCCATACGGCACACATTTACAGTTCCATATATGTATACTTAATACAGATTTCATAACCAGATTTAAAATACAATGGCTCGAATCTTTTCTTCCATACAACATTACTGACATTATCAAGAGCCTTGTCACTGTTCATCAGTTCCCAGACGTTTTAACTGCTGATGGGTAGTGGTACAGGACGCCTAATTAATGCATATACCAAAATTGAGAGAAAAAGTTGTATTTGAATATTAATGAGCACCAACTCAGAATAAATAATTTATTTATGTCATCACTCTAGTTTGTAACTCCTTTTTTGCTAGATTGTAATTTTGTAATAAGGCCCTCTGATGATGATGACATGGTCATCGCAATGTACATAAGGGTTTAATCTTAAGTAACTTGTTTAATTTGTTATTTTTGATTATTTTTGTGGTATTGGGGTACTTTCCAATATTTTCATTGTAATATATTGTACCACTGTGATCTTGATATTGTGTTTCACATACGGGTTGAAGCGATAAGGCAATTGATTTAATTGAGTATGACTACAGAAACTCTTAAACTACTGTACAGCCTTAAACGTATCACTGGTGATGATCAAGTTTTCAATGAAACGCGTATGTGAAAATAAATTATTGATTAACCCTTGGAGTTGGTTAATTTCTGCAAATTAACAAGAAATTAAAATTCTAATTACACGAGTATAGAGCCATTTCCTTACGCAAACTGGATATAAAACAAGTTATGCATGAAAAATTCAAGTCCTACTTAAGTCAACAAAGAAACATTTTATTTTAGAATATTTTCAATGAATAATTACAATTAATATAAATATGTATATACAGTTGACAGAATCGCAATATCAAGCAGCAAAATATGGAGCGAAATTAATTACTAAACTTAATATAACTTAATTAAAGAATTAATATTTGAAAAACTGTATTAACATCTTTTGTCATCCACTACAAGTTTTAAAGAATGTATTTGAACTTGAGTAGATGAATAAAAAGTATTTTCTTGAATATTGAAAATTTGGACAAGATACTGTATATTAATATATATTTCACGTTGTCCATTACTTTTCCGTTGTACTGACTTTACAAAGTTATTATTATTAATTATTCCATTGTTAAAGTTATTCCAGCTCTAAGGTTAAAATAATTGCACTTAGTGGTGGAATAATTGTTTACAATTAACAATAATAACTTTGTATAACATATATAGGCCTCTCTCTCTCTCTCTCTCTCTCTCTCTATATATATATATATATATATATATATATATATATATATATATATATATATATAGAGAGAGAGAGAGAGAGAGAGAGAGAGAGAGAGAGAGAGAGAGAGACAGAGAGAGAGAGAGAGAGAGAGAGAGACAGACAGAGTGTGAAGTAATAGAAGAAATTGATTAAACACTAGAAAGCACTGTTAATAAATTTTGAAAAAATAGGTAGAAAAGAAGTACTGAATCTATCGATAAAATATTTCGCAAAATATTTTATCTATAGTTAAAAACACAGAGCTTGTCTTAATGCATTTACAATTGAGTTTTCGTCCCATTTTTAAACAATAACAATAAACTATTAACAAATTGGTTTTTTAATTAACTTTATAATGAAAAAATTTAAATTGAATAGAAACATGTTTTTACTAAGAGAAATGACAATAAACAGGATCTCTGAATTATTATTCATGCGTATCTCCAAGGCAAGGAAATGTAACAAAGCCTACTTACATATTCTTCGGCAGGATGCGCCCTGAACTCTCTGGCAAACACATCCAAGATCTTCTCCCCCACCCATCTGCCTTTCGTGAAAGTGGTGAAAGTGAAGTAGTAAGGGTAGACTTTCCTCAGACCTGTAACATAACAACCATATTGTAAAGTGCTGTCACGACTACCACAAACGTCATAAAATTATTGGTTACGCGAAAGAAAACGCCACTCAAGTCAGTTTCTACATCTGTAGGTAAAATATATATTTAATAACAACTGTACAGATTTTATATAACCCTAGGATAGTCAATATAATTTAGTGAGCAGATAAACAGTTATAAGTTAAAGGGAATCATGCCCGGGTCGCACATTGGATTATTACAATCAAACAATTCTTGCTATTTTAAAAGACCAGCTACGCCGCACTCAATTATTCTGGTAATTTCTAGATAATTGTTAATTAACACAAACTACAACTCATTTAATATGATGGTTAGAAGCTTCAAAAGAACCAAACCATTTGAGTTAGTGTAGTGTTGTCATAGTTCTAATATAATATGTATATGACAAGGACTAATGAGTCAATGGGCACTTTAGTTATATCAGTATTTAGGTTAAGATAATCCAAGAAAAGTTAATGGTTGGTCTAATAAGACCAGTTTTAATATGGGGGAACAAATTTAAGATGACAGTACAAGAATATTGGTTAATTAATTAATTTACAGAGTTGAATCAGATTAAATCTTAAGTAGTCATCATCAGAGTGTATAACTATAAAAGTGAATTTCCGGAGAGTGTTCCGGAAACGTGTAGCTGGATATTAAAAAAAATAATAAATTAATGAAAAATATAAACTTTAAAAAAAGTTACATAGTTACGATAATATTTGTTTAGTTAAATACAAAATAACAAGCTAATGAGTATAGATAACCTATATATATATATATATATATATATATATATATATATATATATATATATATATATATATATATATGATGAAAGATGAACAGTTAATAACCGGAGTACATCAGTTCATTTTGCAGTGCATAAAATCGCAGTTCCGACGTTTCGCGAGAATCGTATCTAGCATTGACGAAGTGAACTTAACAATAGTTGAAGTGCGAAGTGTTTGATTCCCACTTCAACTGCTGTTGGGTTCACTTCGTCAATGCCAGATGAGATTCTAGCGAAATGTTGGAACTGCGATTTTATGCACTGCAAAATGAACTGATGTACTCCGGATGTTAACTACTCATAATATTTTTCTATCCGTGAAGGAATACGTATCAGCATATATATACATCCTTATGTACATTTTTACGTTGTAGTCATTATTATCATGGAATATACCTACAATAAAGTTACAAAAGAAAACAAAGTAGCCCTGTCTTCGCCTGTGACAAAAAACACACACAAAATATTAATAATAATAATTACATTTATTATTTGTTTGTACTTCAAGTTTGTATAGTTAGATTAGTTTAATAAATGTTTGACTTGACCTTTAGTTTATTAGTTGGCAAAAAGGCCGACGACTGATTGAAAAACGTCACAGCTGATTGATGTGGTACAGGTTTGATAGATGAGCTTCAGTCATCCTTACTTTATTTTGTTTTATAACTTCATTATAATTGTAACCACTAATGATATCTTGGACATCGAAATGTTTAAATATACGTTTTGGTAAATTAGTTATTTGGTTACAGTTTATGTATTGTGGAGCCTAGGTGGGTCGTAATTTGTGTTAATTGTTATATTTTCTCATAAAATTTTACTGCAATTGTTAGTTCTTGTCAAATTCATTTTCAACAAGTTATTCACTTTTGAACCAACGTTAATGGCTTAACATTTAACAACTGTCATAAACAGATGTTTGAAATTCGACAACAAGTTTTACTATTACAATCGATTAAACAACAGAGACAGGCACAGACAACGAATGTTTGAAAATACAATTCTACACTCTGCATCAGCTTCATGATCGTTGAGAGATAGTATCCAGTCACCTAACCTTTACTGGTCAAAGCACTACCTAACTATTTGCCGGCCGAACTAATTCCTGATCATTCTAGTTCCTGGTCATACAGTTCCTTGTGATACTAGTTCCTGATCATACAGTTCCTTGTGATACTAGTTCCTGATCATACTAGTTCCTGATCATACAGTTCCTTGTGATACTAGTTCCTGATCATACTAGTTCCTGGTCATACAGTTCCTTGTAATACTAGTTCCCGGTAATACAGTTAATTGTGATACTAGTTCCTGGTCATACAGTTCCTTGTGATACTAGTTCCTGATCATACTAGTTCCTGATCATACAGTTCCTTGTGATATTAGTTCATGATCATACTAGTTCCTGACATACTAGTTCCTTGTGATACTAGTTCCTGAACATACTAGTTCCTGAGCATACTAGTTTCTGGTCATAAAGTTCCTTGTAATACTAGTTTATTGTCATAATAGTTCCTGGTCATACAGTTCCTTGTAATACTAGTTCCCGGTCATACAGTTCCTTGTGATACTAGTTCCTGGTCATACAGTTCCTTGTGATACTAGTTCCTGATCATACTAGTTCCTGGTCATACAGTTCCTTGTGATACTAGTTATTGGTCATACAGTTCCTTGTGATACTAGTTCCTGATCATACTAGTTTTCTGGTTATACAGTTCTTTGTAATACTAGTTCCTGATCATACTAGTTTATTGTCATACTAGTTCCTGGTCATACAGTTCCTTGTGATACTAGTTCCTGATCATACTAGTGCCTGATCAAACAGTTCCTTGTGATACTAGTTTCTGATCATACTAGTTCCTTGTGATACTAGTTCCTGATCATACTAGTTTCTGGTCATACAGTTCCTGGTCATACTAGTTTATTGTCATACCACTTCCTGGTCATACAGTTCCTTGTGATACTAGTTCCTGATCATACTAGTTTCTGGTAATACAGTTCCTTGTAATACTAGTTCCTGACCATACTAGTTCCTGGTCATACAGTTCCTTGTAATACTAGTTCCTGGTCATACTAGTTTATTGTCATACTAGTTCCTGGTCATACAGTTCCTTGTGATACTAGTTCCTGATCATACTAGTTCCTGGTCATACAGTTCCTTGTGATACCAGTTCCTGATCATACTAGTACCTGGTCATACAGTTACTTGTGATACTAGTTCCTGATCATACTAGTTCCTGGTCATACAGTTCCTTGTAATACTAGTTCCTGATCATACTAGTTTATTGTCATACTAGTTCCTGGTCATACAGTTCCTTGTGATACTAGTTCCTGATCATACAGTTCCTTGTGATACTAGTTCCTGATCATACAGTTCCTTGTGATACTAGTTCCTGATCATACTAATTCCTGATCATACAGTTCCTTGTAATACTAGTTCCTGATCATACTAGTTCCTGGTCATGCAGTTCCTTGTGATACTAGTTCCTGATCATACTAGTTCCTGATCATACTAGTTTCTGGTCATACAGTTCCTTGTCATACTAGTTCCTGGACATACTATGTTACTATCATACTAGTTCCTGGTCATACTAGTTCCTGATCATACTAATTCCTGATCATACAGTTCCTTGTAATACTAGTTCCTGATCATACTAGTTCCTGGTCATGCAGTTCCTTGTGATACTAGTTCCTGATCATACTAGTTCCTGATCATACTAGTTTCTGGTCATACAGTTCCTTGTCATACTAGTTCCTGGACATACTATGTTACTATCATACTAGTTCCTGGTCATACTAGTTCCTGGTCATACTAGTTCCTGATCATACTAATTCCTGATCATACAGTTCCTTGTAATACTAGTTCCTGATCATACTAGTTCCTGGTCATGCAGTTCCTTGTGATACTAGTTCCTGATCATACTAGTTTCTGGTCATGCAGTTCCTTGTGATACTAGTTCCTGATCATACTAGTTCCTGATCATACTAGTTCCTGGTCATACAGTTCCTTGTGATACTAGTTCCTGATCATACTAGTTTCTGGTTATACAGTTCCTTGTAATACTAGTTCCTGGTCATACTAGTTTATTGTCATACTAGTTCCTGGACATACTATGTTACTATCATACTAGTTCCTGGTCATACAGTTCCTTGTGATACTAGTTCCTGGTCATACTAGTTTATTGTAATACTAGTTCCTGGACATACTATGTTACTATCATACTAGTTCCTCGTCATACAGTTCCTTGTGATACTAGTTCCTGGTCATACTAGTTTATTGTAATACTAGTTCCTGGACATACTATGTTACTATCATACTAGTTCCTGGTCATACTAGTTGCTCGTCATACTAGGTCTTAGTCACTATAAAAAACTTTGATTTAAAGTAGATTAGGAATGGGTTTGTGGTAGGTTAGGGATGCGGTGTTGTCAGATCGTAATTTCTCCAATTCCGTGCCGTGCATCGTACAAAACTTAATAAAAACTTTCACTTAAATCAAGGTTTAAAGCACTTAGAGTGGGAATTAAATTTTGAAACTTGGCATGTACAAGCAGCACGATTCCCTCGTTCAGAATATTAAACCATAAAGGTAATATTTTGTTTGAAAGATCGTTAAAAAATTTGATTTAATAAGAGTTGTACTTTAACAAACATAAAAAAGTTAGTAAGCGACAATTTTTCGTATTTGTTGGTTAAAAACTTTTTGTACGCGTAAAAGTTTGAGATAATTAGTTAGATTTTATTATTCTTTTTATTTCATGTTGGTAGGACCTTTGGTTTGCTGCTAGTAAAGTGGTAAAGTGAAAAGTAAACGCTGTGCGTCACATTTTCGCCAAGTACTGCAGGCCTATACTCGTACTTAGATTGCGGATTTTGTTCCTGTATGCATATATTTTTAAGTATTTCTTCATAAAAATAATTTTAACCTTTGTAAATAATTACATTTTTACATACAAATTAAAATGTATTTAACTAGATAATTTAAAGGTTCTCTATTATTATTCAAATAGAACATTTTATCTTTTGCATTAATGTGAGAGAGTTTGTGTCAGCTAACAGGTACCATTTGTTTGTAGTAACTTATCATGTTCTATAATTTTGTGATAGGAATATTACATGCAAAAAAATAACTACTGAGTCAATAAAGAATAATAGTATTTGCTTTTTTCATGATACAATGTTATCCACATCAATGAGCATATAGCCTATGTGCGATGAGAAGTAATATAACTTACCAAGTACACTGTTATTTCTTATTGTCCTAAAAATATTTGAAAAAAAATATTAAAATCAATTGTCATCAACTATAGGTTTAAAAAATGTATTTGAACTTGATTGGAAGAATAAAAACGTATTTCATTAACGATTGAAAATTTGTAAAAGATATATATATATATATATATATATATATATATATATATATATATATATATATATATATATATGGTGAAATAAAATAATTTTCATAAACAAGAATATACGTATATATAAACAAGAATATATATATATATATATATATATATATATATATATATATATATATATATATATATATATATATATAATATCAAATGTGTTTTCCTGTTAGAATATTTTTAAGATCAAATAATATACACAAATACAGGAATATTTAATTTATTGAATAATAAACTCAAAGCTTTTCGTTGGTTTACATTACCAACATCCTCAAGAGTTACAATACTAAGAATGATGAGATCATAAGATCATTCTTAGTATTGTAACTCCTGAGGATGTTGGTAATGTAAACCAACGAAAAGCTTTGAGTTTATTATTCAATAAATTAAATATTCCTGTATTTGTGTATATTATTTGATCTTAAAAATATATATATATATATATATATATATATATATATATATATATATATATATATAAGGAGAGAGTGAGGTAATAGAAGGGATTTTAAAACATTCTGAGTTTTGAAAAAGACTGTTGAAGGAAAGCAAAGCTGAAACTGCTGAACGAAGCAAGGTACACCACTAGTAACTCACTGTACCACATCTACATTAAGACTGAGCGAGGAACGGAAGTTTAACTACGACTTGGCAACAAGGCTCACCCATGCAGCAAGAAGTGAGCCTCCTATTCGCTCAGAAGCCCGTAATCCTCACTCTCTCTGGTTGATTTCGCCTACGTATAATCCTATTCTGTTTTAAATCCAACCATAGTTCCTGACATACTAGGTCTTAGTCACTAGTTCCTGGTCATACTAGTTCCCCGTCATACTAGGTCTTAGTCACTAGTTCCTGGTCATACTAGTTCCCCGTCATACTAGGTCTTAGTCACTAGTTCCTGGTCATACTAGTTCCCCGTCATACTAGGTCTTAGTCATTAGTTCCTGGTCATACTAGTTCCTCGTCATACTAGGTCTTAGTCACTAGTTCCTGGTCATACTAGTTCCCCGTCATACTAGGTCTTAGTCACTAGTTCCTGGTCATACTAGTTCCCCGTCATACTAGGTCTTAGTCACTAGTTCCTGGTCATACTAGTTCCCCGTCATACTAGGTCTTAGTCACTAGTTCCTGGTCATACTAGTTCCTCGTCATACTAGGTCTTAGTCACTAGTTCCTGGTCATACTAGTTCCCCGTCATACTAGGTCTTAGTCACTAGTTCCTGGTCATACTAGTTCCTCGTGATACTAGGTCTTAGTCACTAGTTCCTGGTCATACTAGTTCCCCGTCATACTAGGTCTTAGTCACTAGTTCCTGGTCATACTAGTTCCCCGTCATACTAGGTCTTAGTCACTAGTTCCTGGTCATACTAGTTCCCCGTCATACTAGGTCTTAGTCACTAGTTCCTGGTCATACTAGTTCCTCGTCATACTAGGTCTTAGTCACTAGTTCCTGGTCATACTAGTTCCCCGTCATACTAGGTCTTAGTCACTAGTTCCTGGTCATACTAGTTCCCCGTCATACTAGGTCTTAGTCACTAGTTCCTGGTCATACTAGTTCCTCGTCATACTAGGTCTTAGTCACTAGTTCCTGGTCATACTAGTTCCCCGTCATACTAGGTCTTAGTCACTAGTTCCTGGTCATACTAGTTCCTCGTCATACTAGGTCTTAGTCACTAGTTCCTGGTCATACTAGTTCCTCGTCATACTAGGTCTTAGTCACTAGTTCCTGGTCATACTAGTTCCCCGTCATACTAGGTCTTAGTCACTAGTTCCTGGTCATACTAGTTCCTCGTCATACTAGGTCTTAGTCACTAGTTCCTGGTCATACTAGTTCCTCGTCATACTAGGTCTTAGTCACTAGTTCCTGGTCATACTAGTTCCCCGTCATACTAGGTCTTAGTCACTAGTTCCTGGTCATACTAGTTCCCCGTCATACTAGGTCTTAGTCACTAGTTCCTGGTCATAATAGTTCCTCGTCATACTAGGTCTTAGTCACTAGTTCCTGGTCATACTAGTTCCCCGTCACTAGTTCCTGGTCATACTAGTTCCTCGTCATACTAGGTCTTAGTCACTAGTTCTTGGTCATACTAGTTCCTCGTCATACTAGGTCTTAGTCACTAGTTCCTGGTCATACTAGTTCCCCGTCATACTAGGTCTTAGTCACTAGTTCCTGGTCATACTAGTTCCCCGTCATACTAGGTCTTAGTCACTAGTTCCTGGTCATACTAGTTCCTCGTCATACTAGGTCTTAGTCACTAGTTCCTGGTCATACTAGTTCCTCGTCATACTAGGTCTTAGTCACTAGTTCCTGGTCATACTAGTTCCCCGTCATACTAGGTCTTAGTCACTAGTTCCTGGTCATACTAGTTCCTCGTCATACTAGGTCTTAATAAACCTAGTTCTTGATCATACTAGTGCCTAGTCATAGTAGTTCTTAGTCACTAGTTCCTGGTCATTCTACTTCCTGATGATACTAGGTCCTAGTCATACTACATTTCCATCATACTAGTTCCGGTCATATAATTATACGGTAATTAAACTAATACACATTTATCTTCATAACAATATCTACCCATTAAAACACGGCAAAATGTTATTTGCACTTACAGAAATGGGCCTGATAATACGAATAAAAAATACTTTATTTATGCACCAAAGCAACCTACAATTCACTTGTTTAAAATGTGTCCATTAACTAACACTTTACATGACGCTTCATATAGGCCTATGTGGGATATATTAGTGGTCTACGTTGAGAAATAAAAGACTTTGCATATATAAAGCGCCAATGAAAGCGAAGCAAAATTCTCACGAAATGGTTTATATTTGGTCGACTAATTCTTGTCTATTTATAACATATTGAATTAGCATTTCTTCCAATAAACGTAATACATTATGTGTCGCTTTTAAATTTATTTACATGCTTTTTCTTAACTCACTTTCGATACAGGCTCAGGTCCCACGGTTAAATTTGCCAGCAGAACGCCGTGTCTTTTTTGTTTTAGTATGCATGTTTACATACGTAGTTTTCTCTTTGCGGGAATTTTTAAAGTATTTCTACTATTTACAAATTTGTGTGTAACATGGTGTGTAAATTTAGGAGGTACAAAAATTATTATTTATAGAAGGTTATTATGGTGATCTGTTTTACTATTTAACGATTTGCGATTTAATAAATTATTAAAGGATATGTTAAATTTGAGAAAACTTTAAAATATTAAGATAATAGTTTTACATGAAGAATCTAGTAATTATTTTAAAAAATAGGAATGTTTTTAGGATGAATAGTATTGTATAAGAGTGAGGAACAATTAAAAATACAGTATGAGGTTCCTTTAATGCTAAAGTATTATTGAAATCATTTTTCGCGTGTTCATAGCCGTTCCTCTGGCGTAAAATAAAACCATATCACTTTAACAAGGTCACAGAGGACGCCTTGTCTTTTAATGTTTGTAATTCTGTCTATTTTGGTGGTAATAAAATCCGTGCTCATACAAAGAACACTGAAACTAAATAAGTTGAAAGTGGTAGTAAAACTAAAACCCGGCACAGCTCTAACAAGTAAAAATGTACGGCTAAACTGCAATTAGCATCACAAACGACTTCTAACAGTGATAATACGCGATGTGTTTCATCTTCACAGATGACACACAAATATAACAACAATACCAACGTCTAAATAACACTGTGGCGTTTTAATTTAAAATATGCACACTTTTGATGTTTCAATATGATTTATTTTAATTGTTGTTAAATGTTTTAACGTTTTTTATTCTGTTATGTCTAGTGCCAATATTTGTTTGAAAGTGTTTGAAATATTTTTATTATTACGTTTCTAATTTGTAACCACACAAATAACTAGATACAAGTTATATCAACAAATAATTTTAAAAGTCCATTCCTACATAGGTAAAAAAATATTTTAGTTACTTTTTATTAAATAATAGCAACAAACATAAAAAAGTAACATAACCTAGGCGTTAAAACAACTGTTCTATCACATTAACTATAACACAAAATCAGCTGTTTTATGAAATCATATGTTATCACTTATTTTAAGTCGATTGGGAAGAAATAACTATATTGCATACCTTCCCCCTTGAGAAAATGTTTTCTACCATATAAAACTAAAATTAATTAATTAAATTTAGTTAATGGATTAATATTTGAAAAACTGTATTAACATCAAGTGCCATCCACTGCAAGTTTAATAAAATGTATTTGAGCGTCATGAGTAAAATCTCTATTGTATTAACGTCTGAAAATTTGAATAGGATATATAGCCTATAGGAGAGTGTGAACTTATAAGCTGGAATTGAAAAATACGAATAAAAATGGCCCATCAACAGCTCATGCTATTAATTTTAGTATTTCATTTACTGAAACATTCTGCTTTATTAGTCAGAATATTTTTAAAGTGTATAGTCTTACGTAAATTTTAGAAAACGTTTTAACCTCTGCCTGTTTCTAGGTTAGAGATTTGTAAAATATTTTCACAAGGCTAAGAACTTTATATATTGTGTGAATGTGTAAGTAAACCAATTAATAAATTATCTTACAAAAATTGGTTATTTTCTAAACGCAGCAACTTTAATGTTTGGTAAAAGTACTGCAGAGCATATATTCAGGATTATATCATTGCATTAGATTTTTAATCCACCGAAAAAAAGTCTCCGGACAATTATAAAATTTTCTAATATGTTTCATATTTCAATTATATTCATTTTTTTAAACTCAACTAAAATTAGCTGCTATATATTAGCTCTTAATATATTTTTATTGACAAAATTATTAATATTTTAAATAGTTTAACTATACTTTTATTTTATTTAGCCATCATACGGTAACAATTTCTCTCATAAAAAAAATTTAAAAATAATAGATAAACCGGAAATAATATCTGAGGGATTTTATTCGTACACAGATAAGCAGACGTGTAGAGGGAGACGTTGGTGAGTGATTTATTCTGAGGCCTACTCGATGCTATTCCAGCAATAACGGAACATTCGCCCAATATGTATCGAGAGTTTGTTGTAGGGATATATTTAAAAATCGGCCAATTATTGTATTGATATTCAACGTCAATTTCATAAGAATTTCAATATGGATCTAAGAGGACGCATCGCTATACCACCCAGGAACTCAAACCATCAAGAGATCGGCCTCTGTGTGTTGCCAGTACTACATGGCCGAAACGTTACAGGGAAGGTTGGTTTGTTAGTTTAGTTTGTTTATCCCTAAACGTTTCCAATAAAATGGAGCAGCTGCACGTATAGCCAACGTCGTCACTCACAGATTACTTGAGGACAAGGTAATATATATATATAAAGAACAAAAGTCAAAATACAAATACAAGAATTATATTTGAATTATAAATTCAAATATAATTCTTGTATTTGTATTTTGACTTTTGTTCTTTATTAACACACAAGAAAACATATTGCGATATATATATATATATATATATATATATATATATATATATATATATATATTTGATTGAGTGAGTGTTTGTATGTGTGTGTGTAGGGTATTGTTATTTACAAAACTTAAAAGTTATATATAATGTATTAGCTTTATTTGTCTTCCGTTGGTAAAGCTATACACATTGACACATATTATACTTTGGTTTAAAGTAGAATAAGAATGAGTCTGTCTCAGGGTTGGGATGCGGTGTTGTCAGTTCAAACGCAGTGACTCTAAACCCGCCATCGCCAGCAGCAGAACGAAGCAAGCTACATCACTAGTAAATTACTCCACCACAGCTGCGATGAAACTGAGCGACGAACCGAAGTTTAACGTCGAATTGGCAACAAGGCTCACCCACGCAGCAAGATGTTAACTTCCTATTCGATCATATGGCGGTATCCCCCACTCCATCTGGCCAATTTTACCTACGTAGAATCCTATTCTGTTTTAAATCAAACCATAATTATTGTTCAGAATTCGTATCATTTTAAAGAAAAGAAAATATGCTGGGAGTGCTTGATTATTTACGAGGTAAAATTTTATTTGTGTAAGAAGTAAAATTAGAAACTTCAAATCTATGCGTGCCGTCTTCACATAACCTACGCATTCTGCAAGTCTCTAGAAGTCCTCATACTAATGGTAGCACCCGACACATATCGGCTACTCTGTAACAGATTCATCTGTGTTACGTTACATTCCTAAATAGGCCTATGCTTCCCATAGTTATTACTTTATAATGTGATTCCTTCTTATTCTTTTCACTTCAAACAAATAATATTTATTTGCAAGACTCCTGCTGATTTTTACTTACAACAGTATGAGCCAAACTGTAGTTAATCTATGCTCAACATACCTTGTTGTGATTCAGTGAAACATAACCTTACAATTTAACCGGCAACTAGTTATAGGCTAAATAAAATTAGAATATGTTTACATTAAATGTATTACCAACTTACCATTTTCAATATAATAAGAAGTTTCATTATAACGGTCATCAGTAAAGCCGGGCCTTTTGGCTTTTAAGGCTTTCGTCTCCAGTTTCGCCTGAAACAGTGAAATGCAACTTATAAAAGCGTTATTAACCCACCCAATGGTTTGTTTTGAACTACCTAGTCTTAATAATTACTTACAATAAATCGTTTATTCAAATTATATTTTTATATATAATTAAATTGCTACCGGTCCGAGCACAGATTGGCAACAACACACAATGTCAAAGGCACATTATCCAAAAAGGAAAAGCTGAAGCCCGTGGTTGGAAATATAGCGCTAAATTCCTCGTAAGGAGCCGTAAGGATAACGTTATTCGATCAGCTGCTCTTTACGCTTGAAGTCTGATCGAAAAAATAGACATTAGAGAAAAACTTTTAGAAATATTAAGAAGAAGTAGTGTAAACAAATTAAATTAAATTCTTACTTAAGTCAACATAGAAAAATTTTATTTTAGTTACTTACATGAACATTGATAAATAAAGCTTTAAAAAAAGTAGTATAAAAAAGTAATATAAAAAAGTCAACTAAATTCCTACTTGGGTAAAAAAAAATATTTTAGCTACTTTTTATTAAATAATTACAGCATAAATAAAGTAACATAACCTATGAGTTAAAATAGCTATTCTACCACACAACCTATAACATAAAATCAGCTGCTTTATGAAATCATATGTTATCCATCATTTCAAGTCAAATGGAACGAAATAAATATATTGCATACCTTCCCCCTTTTCAGAAATGCTTTTCTCCCATATAAAACTAACATTATTTCATTTTAAATTTAAATAAAGAATTACTGTTTGAAAAAACTGTATTAATTTCAAGCTACAACATTAAAAAAAAATATTTGAACTAGAGTGGATGTGAAAAGTATTTTACTAACGATTGAAAATTTGTACAAGATATATATATATATATATATATATATATATATATATATATATATATATATATATACACTATAATATGTATTCTTGTGTATTAATAAAGAAATAAAACAATTTACAAATACAAGAATAATTTATTGAATTTATAACTCAAAGCTTTTCGTTGGCAAACAGTACCAACATCCTCAGCAATACTAGAAATTTAACATCCTAATTTGGATGTTAAATTTCTAGTATTCCTGAGGATGTTGGTACTGTTTGCCAACGAAAAGCTTTGAATTATAAATTCAACAAATTATTCTTGTATTTGTAAATTGTTTTATTTCTTTATATATATACACACATATAGAAGAGTGTGAACTAGTGGAAGGATTAGAAAACTTAAAGGAGCATGTAATTCCAAGTTGAAGAAGGTAGTCCCAGCTCCAGGGCGCATCCTGACCTTACAGAGTAGTGTTGCATCAGCTACGTTTGACTTTATTTATGACCCGTTTGTCCTTTACTGTACTGCCTTATTGTATTTATAGAAACTGTGTAATGAGAATATGAAAAGCGTAAACAGTAATACTAGCATTGTAGTGATGGACTGACAGGTCAAAAAACTTGGCAGCGCTGTGTGACGCTGAAATTTCGCGACAGGTTTCCAAGTTTTGGCAAGCACGGCAAGGCGGTGTAACAAATTGCTTTCCTCGCGTATTATCTCTCTTTATACAATCGGTCGCGACCGGAATCATCGTAAACGTGCGGTTTTTGTTCACGTAAATAGCTCGGTGCTTGTCAACCGTTTGCGACGACGCGTCGGGTGAAATGTTGTGTAAACACGAGGAGGCGATGTATAACGCGATGAAGAGAATAATAGAAGGTAATTACCCGTTATCTACACTTCTTTGGTATTGTACGAACCTGGCGATGTGGAAAGGCCTCAAGAGCACGGGGAAATTTATAAAAAGTGATGATGATGGTACTAAAATAGAATATTTGGAAGAATAAGTAATAAAAAAAAGAAAAATGTTAGTCAATTCCTACTTAGGTAAAAAAAGAAAACATTTATTTTACTTAATATTTATTAAATAATTACGAAATTATATTTTAAAACACATTCTTTGATTTTATCTAGTTTCACGATAAGCCTCAAAATTTGCCTATTAAGGACAAGAAAATTATTTTGTAATAGTTATGTAAAGAGATAAAACTCTGAGTAGCGGGTACACCTTCTCTTCCCCCTTCATTGTTGAGAGCAGGTCTATCCACGGGACCCTGACCCATCCTCTATTCCCAGTACTGCCGTAACCATTTAACCGTGCACTTGGCCTTGAGAGATCGCTATAGGCACAGGGCTGCGTTAACTCAGTATAAATACTTTACTACGAACATGATAAGAACTGTCAAAACACTCATGGTTAATAATTATAAAACTGCAACAGCCTCAGTTTAAATTCAAATGCGTTGCTGATCATAGCCTTCTCTGTAATATATAGGCAATTCACAATTTGGAGAACTGTATAACATGACTTGCATGAGACGGTCGATATTAGATAAATTCAATGATAAATTAGCTTCGGTATGAAATAACAAATAATCTTGAAATATGTGTAGACATATCGGATGCAGACGCTGTTAATGTATAGAACATTCTGAAAATATAATATGTTTTCAGAAGTAGTAGTACACAAGAAAGAAGGCGTGAGCAAGAAAACGGTTAGCTGGACGCTACATTTTTTAGTACCAAGGAATCTTCATGTCCTTCCCTGGTTTTACCAAACTCCACCTATCCTTCTTCTCACAAGGGTAGATTCCTCTTTATGACTCCGATAGATAGAGTCATAAGGAAAAACACCTGCATAAAGTAGAGGGTCTATTTTAACACACGTTGAGACGACTTAATGATTCACCTATACTCTCTATCAGGGGATTTCATGTTCCTACGTTAGTTCTACCTATTTTAACACACGTTGAGACGACTTAATGATCCACCTATACTCTCTATCAGGGGATTTCATGTTCCTACGTTAGTTCGACCTATTTTAACACACGTTGAGACGACTTAATGATCCACCTATACTCTCTATCAGGGGATTTCATGTTCCTACGTTAGTTCGACCTATTTTAACACACGTTGAGACGACTTAATGATCCACCTATACTCTCTATCAGGGGATTTCATGTTCCTACGTTAGTTCGACCTATTTTAACACACGTTGAGACGACTTAATGATCCACCTATACTCTCTATCAGGGGATTTCATGTTCCTACGTTAGTTCTACCTATTTTAACACACGTTGAGACGACTTAATGATCCACCTATACTCTCTATCAGGGGATTTCATGTTCCTACGTTAGTTCGACCTATTTTAACACACGTTGAGACGACTTAATGATCCACCTATACTCTCTATCAGGGGATTTGATGTTCCTACGTTAGTTCGACCTATTTTAACAATCCTTTCCCATTCTTTGAAGGCGATAGTAGCAACATCACCTTAAAAAATAAACAATATAATTTTGGGACGTTAGAAAAGTTGCTTCCTTGCAGGTGATACCTGAAGTAAACTACTCTCTACTGGGTATAAAGAAAGTGAAAATACCAAAGTTACAGGATTAGAAAGGTATGATTGAAACCTGAAGGTAGAAGAAAGGGAGGTACATAATTATCCTTTAGTACTTGAACTTAGGGTTGCTTAGTAGTGATTCCTTGTTAGAGTATGAATCTTACTTTTGTCTTATTTAAAGAAAATATGGTGGCCAGCACAAAGCCTCAACCGTCCAATATTGCCCTAAATACTTTTTTTTAAAAGACTCGAACAAAGAACCTTTAGGCAATTGCAGACAACGCTCCAAAGTTAGGAGAGGCTTTTACCCAATAAAATTATTGTTTGTAAAATGAATAAATAAAAGACAATCAAACAAAATATCAAATAATTAAAAACAACTAATATAAACAAACATTTTTAAAGTATATTCCTACTTGAGTCAACAAAAATGTTATTTATATTTTTCATATAAATAAAGTAAAATAACCTATGCATTAAAACAGCTGTTCTACCACATAACCTATAAAATAAAACCAGCTGATTTATGAAATTATAGGTTATCACTTATTTTAAGCCAATTTGGATGAAATAACTATATTGCATACCTTAATTCATTCGTGTAAAGTTTCTCCCGTATAAAACTAACAGTAATTCATTATTAAATTTAATTATTATTTGAAAACTGTCTAAATAACAAGTGCCATCCACTACAAGTTAAAAAAATGTATTTGAACTTGGGAGGATGAATATAAAGTATTGTATTATCGATTAAAAATTTGAACAAGATATATAGAGAAAGTGTGAACTAATTGAAGAATTGACAAAGAGAAACAAAAATGGAAAAAATCTATTCAATGGTTTCTGATTATTCCTTTATCTGAATGTCTGGTTTTTAATCTTTAAAAATTGTATTTAAAAAGAGTTATTAAACTTTGTTTATTAAAAGAACTTAGAATAGTTAAACGTAAGGGGTTAATGAAAGCTGTGTATATAAGAAACTATTGATTTTAGGTTTTAAAAAATTTCAATGTAGTGTAAGCAGATAATCTGTTTAAGCTTAAAAACATAAAGCGTAAAATTACACAAGTATTTTTTTAATTACCACGTATTTTTAGATTACGTAGTTAAAAATAAATTTGCAATTAAGAATACAGCAGGCCTATATATCGTCTGGCAACGTTTCCACTCTGCCCGAACTGATTAATCCCTCCGTCCTTGGGACAAAACAGTAGTTAAATGTATTTTTAATATGAAGCGACTGTTATGAAAACATGAAAAACCGAATCCGTCCGGACAGGAATTAGCGCAGAACAATGCCTGGACCTAGATAGCAGGCTGCATATTTTTAGCTATACTGAGAATCTTTGCAGAGCGGAAAATAACTTGTACGAATTGCACTCTGTCCAAAGAATTCCCGAGTCACTGCCGCCACCGTTCGAATTCTATTTGTCATTTCTTTATTTCACAAACCATTAACTCAACACACGTCTCGCAAGTTTCTAACGTATTTCGTATATTTAAACAGAGAAAAGGTTTGTAGAACAAAATTAGAAGTTGGTCCATAAGAATACAGATAAACAGGTGTAATTGTGTTTAGACACTTGTTGCGTGAACATAAAAATGAATAAACGAAACTATTAAAGGCATACCTATAATACTGGGCAGCTCAGATGGCGGAGCACTATAGTATTATCTACATCTACTAGCCATCCTAAATACATTGAATCAATTGAAAACATACTGTGGTGAGTGTTTTATCACACCTATTTAGATAAGAAGCACAGTGAATATAAGGACGACGCCTATAACACAGTGCAGCTCAGATGGCGGAGCACTATAGTATTATCCACATCTACTAGCCATCCTAAATACATTGAATCAATTGAAAACATACTGTGGTGAGTGTTTTATCACACGTATTTAGATAAGAAGCACAGTGAATATAAGGACGCCTATAACACAGTGCAGCTCAGATGGCGGAGCACTATAGTATTATCCACATCTACTAGCCATCCTAAATACATTGAATCAATTGAAAACATACTGTGGTGAGTGTTTTATCACACCTATTTAGATAAGAAGCACAGTGAATATAAGGACGACGCCTATAACACAGTGCAGCTCAGATGGCGGAGCACTATAGTATTATCCACATCTACTAGCCATCCTAAATACATTGAATCAATTGAAAACATACTGTGGTGAGTGTTTTATCACACCTATTTAGATAAGAAGCACAGTGAATATAAGGACGCCTATAACACAGTGCAGCTCAGATGGCGGAGCACTATAGTATTATCCACATCTACTAGCCATCCTAAATACATTGAATCAATTGAAAACATACTGTGGTGAGTGTTTTATCACACCTATTTAGATAAGAAGCACAGTGAATATAAGGACGACGCCTATAACACAGTGCAGCTCAGATGGCGGAGCACTATAGTATTATCCACATCTACTAGCCATCCTAAATACATTGAATCAATTGAAAACATACTGTGGTGAGTGTTTTATCACACGTATTTAGATAAGAAGCACAGTGAATATAAGGACGCCTATAACACAGTGCAGCTCAGATGGCGGAGCACTATAGTATTATCCACATCTACTAGCCATCCTAAATACATTGAATCAATTGAAAACATACTGTGGTGAGTGTTTTATCACACCTATTTAGATAAGAAGCACAGTGAATATAAGGACGACGCCTATAACACAGTGCAGCTCAGATGGCGGAGCACTATAGTATTATCCACATCTACTAGCCATCCTAAATACATTGAATCAATTGAAAACATACTGTGGTGAGTGTTTTATCACACCTATTTAGATAAGAAGCACAGTGAATATAAGGACGACGCCTATAACACAGTGCAGCTCAGATGGCGGAGCACTATAGTATTATCCACATCTACTAGCCATCCTAAATACATTGAATCAATTGAAAACATACTGTGGTGAGTGTTTTATCACACGTATTTAGATAAGAAGCACAGTGAATATAAGGACGCCTATAACACAGTGCAGCTCAGATGGCGGAGCACTATAGTATTATCCACATCTACTAGCCATCCTAAATACATTGAATCAATTGAAAACATACTGTGGTGAGTGTTTTATCACACCTATTTAGATAAGAAGCACAGTGAATATAAGGACGACGCCTATAACACAGTGCAGCTCAGATGGCGGAGCACTATAGTATTATCCACATCTACTAGCCATCCTAAATACATTGAATCAATTGAAAACATACTGTGGTGAGTGTTTTATCACACCTATTTAGATAAGAAGCACAGTGAATATAAGGACGCCTATAACACAGTGCAGCTCAGATGGCGGAGCACTATAGTATTATCCACATCTACTAGCCATCCTAAATACATTGAATCAATTGAAAACATACTGTGGTGAGTGTTTTATCACACCTATTTAGATAAGAAGCACAGTGAATATAAGGACGACGCCTATAACACAGTGCAGCTCAGATGGCGGAGCACTATAGTATTATCCACATCTACTAGCCATCCTAAATACATTGAATCAATTGAAAACATACTGTGGTGAGTGTTTTATCACACGTATTTAGATAAGAAGCACAGTGAATATAAGGACGCCTATAACACAGTGCAGCTCAGATGGCGGAGCACTATAGTATTATCCACATCTACTAGCCATCCTAAATACATTGAATCAATTGAAAACATACTGTGGTGAGTGTTTTATCACACCTATTTAGATAAGAAGCACAGTGAATATAAGGACGACGCCTATAACACAGTGCAGCTCAGATGGCGGAGCACTATAGTATTATCCACATCTACTAGCCATCCTAAATACATTGAATCAATTGAAAACATACTGTGGTGAGTGTTTTATCACACCTATTTAGATAAGAAGCACAGTGAATATAAGGACGACGCCTATAACACAGTGCAGCTCAGATGGCGGAGCACTATAGTATTATCCACATCTACTAGCCATCCTAAATACATTGAATCAATTGAAAACATACTGTGGTGAGTGTTTTATCACACCTATTTAGATAAGAAGCACAGTGAATAAAAGGGCGCCTATAACACAGTGCAGCTCAGATGGCAGAGCACTATAGTATTATCCACATCTACTAGCCATCCTAAATACATTGAATCAATTCAAAACATACTGTGGTGAGTGTCTTATCACACCTATTTAGATAAGAAGCACAGTGAATATAAGGACGACGCCTATAACACAGTGCAGCTCAGATGGCGGAGCACTATAGAATTATCCACATCTACTAGCCATCCTAAATACATTGAATGAATTCAAAACATACTGTGTTGAGTGTTTTATCACACGTATTTAAATAAGAATCACAGTGAATAAAAGGGTGCCTCACAGTGTATGTCAAATAGTGGAGCCCTATATCACTATCCCAATATACCGGCTATCCTAAATACATTGAATCAATGCAAAACATAGACTACTATGAAGAGTGTTTTATCACACCTATTCAAATAACAATCTCAGCGATTAAAGGCATGCATATAATACAGTGCAGCTCAGATGGCGGAGCTCTATATCATTATACCTATATACTAGCCATCCTAAATACATTGAAACAATGCAAAAAATACTATTTTGGGTGTTTTATCACACCTATTTAAATAAGAATCACGGAAGAAAGGAGATATAATGGCATGGCAAGGATAGCGTGAGCAGTTTATAACTATTTGACTATCCATTCACCCACTACTACTACTACTACCCCTTCATATACTAGTATCTACCCAATAGTAAGAAGTAGAATAAGAAAAGATAGATGCGATTACGTATACCTACGTAAAAGACATAATGATCTCCTGGTGCCGAGAATAGGGGATATTCATGGCATCTAGAGGACAGGGTAGCGAATCTGATGCAGATCTTATACCTATCGGTGTTTACCCGTTAATTACAATAAGAAAAGATAAATGCAATTAGAGAGACATAATGATCTCCTGGTACCGAGAATAGGGGATATTCATGGCATCTAGAGGACAGGGTAGCGAACCTAATGCAGATCTTATACCCATCGGTGTCTACCCGTTAATTACAATAAGAAAAGATAAATGCAATTAGAGAGACATAATGATCTCCTGGTACCGAGAAAAGGGGATATTCATGGCATCTAGAGGACAGGGTAGCGAACCTAATGCAGATCTTATACCCATCGGTGTCTACCCGTTAATTACAATAAGAAAAGATAAATGCAATTAGAGAGACATAATGATCTCCTGGTACCGAGAATAGGGGATATTCATGGCATCTAGAGGACAGGGTAGCGAACCTAATGCAGATCTTATACCCATCGGTGTCTACCCGTTAATTACAATAAGAAAAGATAGGTGCAATTAGAGAGACATAATAATTTCCTGGTACTTGGAATAGAGGAAGATTACCTGAAGTAGAATGGCTCTGAACCGAGTTGAAGAGAATTGTCTAGTTCCTACCAGGAGAGGTCACGATACTCGGATCAAACTACCTGATCATATAACCCATAGCAACGTATACGTTATGTAAGCGAAGAGTATTTTATCATCCTAATGATGTTTAGTTTTCGTTCGGAGATTATATAAAAAATACAAGAGGTCAAGAGAATTCATGTTAAAAACATTTGGTTGATGTAAGGAGACTTCATCAACTGGAGAATCAAAGCCCATCAAGTAACCCACTCTCATCTGGGTAAGAACAAAACATCATAAAAACATGAACATTTCAGCAGATGGAAGTGAAAAATATAAAAACTGTGACAACTGTCTCTAGGAACAACTTACACCACATGTTTCCAACTGTCCTGCAGCAGCTATAGGCATTCATCTAAACTACTACAGTGGAAGATTCATTCACTGACAATGCCATAGATATTCCAAAGACAATTCAAGCACACCGTAAAATTTAATTCTATAGAGGATACGGCATTAACAAACCCAGAAAACGTCCTTGACCACTTCCTTCTGTATGGCTTTAGAGGGAAGAGATTGAGTCTTTTATAAAACAGACGACTTTTTGAAGATTTTTCTAATCAGAAATGCACTCATCGAAAATACGTTTCAGCATTAGCTGATTCAGACTGCGTGTACACTGACAAACCCGACATTTATTGGATCTGCACGTTGTTGTGGAACTTTGGCGAATTAGCTGGGGCCGGGTCGCGTCATCATAACTCTCCCCATAATTCGGATCAGAAATGGGGTCTTGGCGGTCGGCCAAGTATTGTAGTTGGGTTTATCTGGTCGCGACTAAATCTTGCTACTCTTAGGGGAATGGATCTGGCACAACTTCACCAGGAAACTTTAAAAGCTTGAAGACTTACTGGTTATTTATAACTCATACGGTCCCCTAACAGTTTCTGGGAGGTTGAGTGGAAATTTAGAACCTATTGGAATCTGTCATCGTAGTAGCAGTATGTAACTTTTATTTTTACTGGGAAAGGTTCAAATTAAATCAATAAAAATTCCACAAATATGTTTTCTAAAGTGGTAGTTTTCATAAAGAATATGCACGCACTAATAAGAACGGAAAGTGTAACGTTTCAGCCAACACCTTTTTTCGAATAAAGCAAAGAGGAGACTATGTTAAGACAACAAAATCTTCTTTTAATTTATTAAGTAACTGGCCTGTAACGTAACTGTGTGACGCTTATCATATGGATGTTCAGGTATCTTGACTTTTTTGAAGGGCCAGGAAAGATCTGAATGGAGTTTGTCTCGCCTGTCCATTGTTGCCAATTCAAGTGATTGCCACAACTTTTTACTGTTCCCCTGCTATATATCAATATACTGGATGCCATATTGCCTCTGATGTTACAATTTCACACACAAAATCTTTCTATGTCTTAAATTAGTTCTTGAAAAACATTTAAAACTGTCTTGTTGAAGTTCGTCTCGTTCTAGGAGGGTGCCGGTCACCAGTCCAGGCCTTGCAGCAGGGTCGAAAGTCTCTTGTAGACAGATAGCACAGATCGTAGGACCATGGTCCCCGAGCTTGTCACCTGAAAAGAAGTGATGAGTTTGAGGTTGGATTTGTTCGTAGGGGCATGGATTAAAAACCTTGACTGTAGATAATCTAATTATGCATCTATCTTTGTGGCTTAGATGTTAGAGCCGAGAGGCTAGGTACTATGTCATAACATTTCTTCTTTTCACCAACTTCCTTCTTACAAACTTTCACAATAACGCACTTGGTAATGAATCTTAAAATAACACGTTCTTTTCAAAAACCAAGTAGTCACACTGAATTGTAACGGGTAAAATGTTAGGGGTACAATAATGACACTATGAAGGAGAACTACCTAACCTATTCACTTACTCCCTCTACTTCTCCTACATACAAGGTTTACGTCTCTGCCACAGCTCTGTGTTTTATGACAGTTATATAGTGGTACTTTTAGACTTCAAAAAAATAATTTAACCACCTTGCAAATATATTCTTTAAAGTTTCATGTCAGTTATAGGTAAGTTGAAACAGAAAAATTAAGTACTGGTGACGATATAAATACAACTGTAAAAATTAAACAAAACTACAAACACATTATTGCTGTTTTAGTGTTCATACATTCATTCCCTCCTCCCGTCAACAAGCACACATGCCCACATATACACAGACACACACATGCGCGCAATAATCATCTAGTTTCTGGCCAGACAAATTCGTCTTTCTCTGTGAAGTTTCCTCTGATGTACAGTTTCGACGTGACAAATGTTGTGACTTTTGCAGTTGGCCACAGATATCCTTGCACAACGCCATCTGCAGCTTTTGTCGGATACAAATTACAATAAAGCACGTCACGTTGTTGAACTCGCCTTTAGTTCGGCAACTTGGCTCGGATCGTGGCCGGTATAAACTACAATAAACACGTCTTGTACGAAATAATCGTCCCGGTGTATAAAGGTCAATGCATGGTTTAACGGCAGTCGGAATGCACGCGGCTCGTTACTTAGCCTGACGCATGGCCGTACACTCTAACGACTTCAGCGTGTGTACAGTTAATGTCTGCAGAATTGGGTTAAAATTAAACAGAGATTAAACGAATTACTTTACCGTGACCCGGGCTACGATTACAATCCTTCGATTAACAAAGAACTGATGCGAATGGAGTCAGACATTTTGCCGGACTTATGATTTAGGAGCCAAACCTATAACCTACCACATAACCTATAAAAGAAAATCAGCAGTTTTATAAAATCATATGTTATAATGTGTTTTGAGCCAAATAGAACGAAATAACTATATTGCATACCTTACCCCTTTTGTGAAATATTTTCTCCCATATAAAACTAAAATGAATTAATTAAATGTAATTAATAAATTATTATTAGAAAAACCGTAAAACCACAAGCCATCCACTACTGGAATTTGAGTGGATGGACAAAAAGTAATTTATTAACGATTTGAAATGTGTAAGAGATAATATATAATAAGGAGAGTGGGAAGTAATTGAAGGAATTGAGAAAATGGTCGGAAATGATGAGAGAAAACACATTTTAATTTTGTAATTCAGGAAATTAATAGGTTTATGTTACTGGGTGTAAACCCATAAATTTTTGTAATATATTGATTAAGCCCCAATCTAAGTCTAACTTTCTTCTTATCTCGCCATTCTTTTATTCTTCTATTTTCATTTACTGTACACTTGTATACTGTTAGTTTATCCCACATGTCTAGGCAATGTCAGGGGGAGACATTATTACAACGTCCCTACATTTCGTCTTCTATTCTTATTCTTTCTCCAAATAGGAAGAAGAATAAGGAGGGTACATATATTAAAGGGACGAAAAAGGGGCATAAAAATTCCCTCATATTGTGATCAGAGGGAAATTATAGCCGTCATGAGCGTAGCGACATGTTCGACATAGACCTACTGTCTACAGGGCAGAAAGGGAAAAAAGAGACGAAGCGAGAGAGATAAGTCTTAGGAACAGTATGGAAAACTAGAACATTAGAATAATTTTTTTAAAGACCAGTTCTTTTACCTTGTTTAGTAACAGCTAGCTCTATATTTACTTTCCAAACTCAGTCACGGATTCTAAGTCACCTATATCTATATTATTAATTTATAATAATTGTTAATTCTTACTTCATTTAAATTATATTTTCTAATACCTTGTTTCAATTTATCGGTTGAAAAAAATCGGTCTCTACACGCGTCACGATATCGTAAGATTCGAGCGAAGCAAGCGGTAGTTGAAAGTTTAGCACCAGGGCTAAGGCACGGAATTCTAAGTCACCTAATGCTTTTATAATTTTTTATTGCAATTTAATCCTTACTTCATTTAAATTACAACTGATATCACCTCGTTTCAATTTATCAGTATAGAATCGATCTTTACACGCGTTGCGATATCGTATCGAAGCAAGCGGCGGTTGAAAGTTCAGCGCCAGGACTAATGGCAGTTCTTATCGCGCAACACTCGACACGGAATCAATGCCCGCATTCCTCTCTCCCGTTCCAAGTGATTAATGGACGGGACACAGATTTAAGGAACTTTTCTTTTGTCAAAGTACTGGACTCGCACTGTTCGCGATTATCGACTTTGGCCGTCAGTCTGATAGCTCAGGATGTGATCTCGCCAACACTGTAACCCTTTGTTATTTACGAAGGGGGAGAAAACTCTTGTCTAAGACGCAAACAAAATTGTGCCAGAATTATTGTTTAAAATTTATAACTTGTTTAAAATTCTAAAATATTGTTAAGATACGTACAAAGGGTCATCCTTTAAAGAATGCAAATTCCATAACAAAATAAGATTTTGTAATCTCCATTGACAATGCTAACCTTTGTATCAAAACATCTCCTATGCTTCTTTTTATTTCAACAAAAATATTTGTGACGTAAAATTTATAAAACTCATAATACAAGACATAATTTAAAACTCATAACATAAGGTTTGGGTTTGTCTAAGTCTTTTCTGTACAGTGACTCTTCGTAATCCTCCAGGTAGCGTCAACAGCTCTTCACATTCTGCAAAAATTACGTGATCATAATTCATATAACAGCTGTTTTTATAATATTAGTTATGTTTCAGAACAGCTGTTAAAACGGATAGGTTATGTTACTTTATTTATTGTACACTATTTTCTTCAAATTATATTATTCAATATTTTTAATAAATATATATATTTATTTATAGTTCACATTTTCAGTCGGTAATGAAATACTTTTTATTCAACCCCTCAAGTTCAACAAGTGAATTTTTTGAAACTTGTAGGATGACACTTTTTAATAGACTTATTTAAATATAAATCATTAATTAAAAATTAATAATTAATTTCGCTTTCTGTTTCACCACTTAATATTGTGATTCTTATGTATGTATATACATATTTATATTAATTATAATTGTTTAATAAAATGTAACTAAAATAAAATTTGTCTTTGTTCAACTAAGAAGTAAAGGAATTTACTTATTTTTTTCACATAACTTTTTAAAAATTAACTTCAATCGAATTGGTTGAAACATACTTTTTAATACAGTAAACTTTTTAAATATCTATGTAAAGGTATTCTACCGACTACATTCTTTCATTCATGTTTTGATTTTTATCGACAAGTCCCACCACTGTCACATGTTTTTTTCACTAATAGATGTTTCGACAAATAAAAGGTCATCTTCCTTAATGATACTTTGCACGCATATAAGATAGCTTAGTTTACTAATGAGGAAGACAACTCGTGTCTATGTGTTGTTGTTAGAAGTGAGTTCTGTGTATTTTATAGCAAACATTTATACATTGCTAATTTATTTTAAAATGGTTTCACGCAACATTATTTGTGAAAAGTGTTTAAGAATTATTACTTATAAAACACTGTAGCCATTCGCATTATAGGGATATGATAAGTAAATGCGTTGCGTGATCTAATCTTTGATCTTCCATCTTCAAATACCTTTTTTGAAGGTAACATTTAACTCCTTTCCTTGATCCTCGTACTTATATTTATTACATTTCACCAAAAATATAACTCGCAATAAAAGCTTTTATTAAAAAAAACAACAATAATAATTTATACACAATTGGGAATTAATTTAAAAAACTAACAATATTTGCTCGAATCAAGTTTAAATACAATATTTTGTTTACTAAAGTTTGTTTAAAAATTAACTAATAACCTTTCAAAAACGCTGAAAAAGGGTATGTTCTTACCCTAATCAGTGGTAATACTTCTTCGATTGTCTGTGTTGAAATAAACAAATTTTAATAACTATATCTACCCCCCCCCCACAACACACAAATACTGAAAAAACCGAATTCTTACAGAGATTTATAAAAGACATAAGGGACAAGAAAATTAATGACTCAATATTACAAAATGTAAAAATGACAAAAAAACTCACACAAACGTTTATAAACCCAGGTTATCCCTGCCAATAAACTGCCCTAAAGTAAACTGACCGATTGATATGTGAATTTGGCTTTCATATTAGTGCAGATTATTGCATTACAGTGATGAGCGTTTTCTGTTACACTGCAAAGAGATTCAGATGTGTTATAAACAATAAATTATGGTTACATACGAATTATACAGTATCAAACCGAAATATAATACATTTGAAGTGAAATAAAAATAGTCAGGTTTGTATTTCAAAATTTCACACACAAGGTAGCTGCGTTACAAATGAAAACACTGTACATCTCAATGCCACCGAAATACATCTCCATTTTAAATCATGTTACAGAACCTGCTGTTACGTGGACTGCCTGTTATTGAGATGTTTATTATACAAGAAACAGACACTTTATTATTTGTTGAGACAGACAAATCCAGAGAGTATACACATTTGGAATCTAAATAATATATCTTTTATAATACCTTTTTTTACTATAGCGAAAACTTAGAAATTTTATTTCCATATATTTAAGGTCAAATATTTATAAGGAAAAGAGCAAAACAGACATTGTTGATATGGTATTCATTGGATTGAAGCATCAATGATTGCGCATAGAAAGCAATGCTAGAGAGGAGTATATTTTTATTTATTGGGAAGTGTCCAACCCTACCCCAACGGTAGAAAGAGGCCATGGAACAACTTGGTCTTAGAGTTGAGGGAGAACACGACTCAAGAGTGCAAGGTGCATCCCTGAAGTAAATGTACTCTCTATCTATTTATTTGAAGGTGTCCATCCCTACCCCACGGTAGAAGAAGGACATGGATCTTCCTCGGCCTAGGAGATGACGGAGAACACGACTGACGAGTGTAAAGGGCATTCCTGAAGTAATGTACTCTCTACCTATTTATTGGGAGGTGTCCACCCCTGACCCCACAGTAGAAGAAGGACATGGATCTCCCTCGGTCTAGGAGATGAGGAAGAACACGACTCACGAGTGCAAGTTGCATCCCTGAAGTAAATGTACTCTCTACCTATTTATTGGGACATATCCACCCCTAACCCCACAGTAGAAGAAGGACAACTATCTTCTTTGGCCTAGGAGATGAAGGAGAACACGACTCACGAGTGCAAGGTGCAGCTCTGAAGTAAATGTACTCTCTACCTATTTATTGGGAGGTGTCCACCCCTGACCCCACAGTAGAAGAAGGACATGGATCTCCATCGGTCTAGGAGATGAGGGAGAACATGACTCACGAGTGCAAGTTGCATCCCTGAAGTAAATGTACTCTCTACCTATTTATTGGGAAGTGTCCACCCCTGACCCCACAGTAGAAGAAGGACATGGATCTCCATCGGTCTAGGAGATGAGGGAGAACATGACTCACGAGTGCAAGTTGCATCCCTGAAGTAAATGTACTCTCTACCTATTTATTGGGAAGTGTCCACCCCTGACCCCGCAGTAGAAGAAGGACACGGATCTCCATCGGTCTAGGAGATGAGGGAGAACATGACTCACGAGTGCAAGTTGCATCCCTGAAGTAAATGTATTCTCTACCTATTTATTGGGAGGTGTCCACCCCTGACCCCACAGTAGAAGAAGGACATGGATCTCCATCGGTCTAGGAGATGAGGGAGAACATGACTCACGAGTGCAAGTTGCATCCCTGAAGTAAATGTACTCTCTACCTATTTATTGGGACATGTCCACCCCTGACCCCACAGTAGAAGAAGGACATGGATCTCCATCGGTCTAAGAGATGAGGGAGAACATGACTCACGAGTGCAAGTTGCATCCCTGAAGTAAATGTACTCTCTACCTATTTATTGGGACGTGTCCACCCCTGACCCCACAGTAGAAGAAGGACATGGATCTCCATCGGTCTAGGAGATGAGGGAGAACATGACTCACGAGTGCAAGTTGCATCCCTGAAGTAAATGTACTCTCTACCTATTTATTGGGACATGTCCACCCCTGACCCCACAGTAGAAGAAGGACATGGATCTCCATCGGTCTGGAGATGAGGGAGAACATGACTCACGAGTGCAAGTTGCATCCCTGAAGTAAATGTACTCTCTATCTATTTATTTGAAGGTGTCCATCCCTAACCCCAAGGTAGAAGAAGAGAGTTGAGGACCCTTTGGTATCAGTATGAAAGAATAAATGCTCATGAAGGTATGGTTGCTCTTCTCAAATAATGCTCTTTAGTGGAGCCGCATTTATTTGTCTATCTGAATAAATATTAGTATCTGGAGAATATTAATTAAAATGAAGCAAAAGAATAACCGGCACAATTATAAAATACATTCTTTAACGTAAGAATATTACTCAGTACACTCGCGACTACAAAAACAATGTTTATTTTAAATTTCGAATAAAACTTTTATCTCGGCCAAACACTCCCATAAATCAATTTTATAGTGAAATATATTTTCGGATTCTTTTTATAGCTTCTATTTAAGTGCAAATCAGTTAAACGCTGAACGTAGGAGGTGGGCTGGAAAAGTCGATGGAAATAATTAACGAAATCGCTCTTTACAGTTCGTTAGTTTTCCTCCAGTAAATAAGCTCCTTTCAAGAATAATTATGAAATAAAATAGTTTTAGATTTCATTCTCTGTCATTTCCTTTTGTACCTATTCGGGTGAAAGATTAAGGAAGTTAATAGTTTTAAAACTTATAACCTGCAAAAACAAAACATCATTGTGCTTCTTGTATAATTTCTGTATTATATGTCAGTTTCTGCCATTGCTATCCTAGTTATCTAGCTATCCTACCCATATCATTTATCTAGCTATCCTAAGTTTTTAAACTAATTCACCCATCTAGCTATTCTAGAAACTATCTATCCTACCTGTATTAGTTGTCTAGCTATCTTAGTAAAATGATATCCTACTCATTTAGCCAACCAATTCCTCTAGCAATCCTTGTTATCTAGCTATACTAGGCCTCTAGCTATCCTAGTTAACTAGCTATACTAGCCATCTAGCTATTCTAGAAACTATCTATCCTACCTGTATTAGTTGTCTGGCTATCTTAGTAAAATGATATCCTACTCATTTAGCCAACCAATTCCTCTAGCAATCCTTGTTATCTAGCTATACTAGGCCTCTAGCTATCCTAGTTATCTAGCTATACTAGCCATCTAGCTATTCTAGAAACTATCTATCCTACCTGTATTAGTTGTCTGGCTATCTTAGTAAAATGATATCCTACTCATTTAGCCAACCAATTCCTCTAGCAATCCTTGTTATCTAGCTATACTAGGCCTCTAGCTATCCTAGTTATCTAGCTATACTAGCCATCTAGCTATTCTAGAAACTATCTATCCTACCTGTATTAGTTGTCTGGCTATCTTAGTAAAATGATATCCTACTCATTTAGCCAACCAATTCCTCTAGCAATCCTTGTTATCTAGCTATACTAGGCCTCTAGCTATCCTAGTTATCTAGCTATACTAGCCATCTAGCTATTCTAGAAACTATCTATCCTACCTGTATTAGTTGTCTGGCTATCTTAGTAAAATGATATCCTACTCATTTAGCCAACCAATTCCTCTAGCAATCCTTGTTATCTAGCTATACTAGGCCTCTAGCTATCCTAGTTATCTAGCTATAGTAGCCATCTAGCTATTCTAGAAACTATCTATCCTACCTGTATTAGTTGTCTGGCTATCTTAGTAAAATGATATCCTACTCATTTAGCCAACCAATTCCTCTAGCAATCCTTGTTATCTAGCTATACTAGGCCTCTAGCTATCCTAGTTATCTAGCTATACTAGCCATCTAGCTATTCTAGAAACTATCTATCCTACCTGTATTAGTTGTCTGGCTATCTTAGTAAAATGATATCCTACTCATTTAGCCAACCAATTCCTCTAGCAATCCTTGTTATCTAGCTATACTAGGCCTCTAGCTATCCTAGTTATCTAGCTATACTAGCCATCTAGCTATTCTAGAAACTATCTATCCTACCTGTATTAGTTGTCTGGCTATCTTAGTAAAATGATATCCTACTCATTTAGCCAACCAATTCCTCTAGCAATCCTTGTTATCTAGCTATACTAGGCCTCTAGCTATCCTAGTTATCTAGCTATACTAGCCATCTAGCTATTGTAGCTATCTAGCTTACCTAGTTATCTACTATCCTAAATATATCAGTCATTTAGCTAACTCAGCCATGTGGCTATCGTAGCTATCTAAATATCTTACTTACCCTAGTTAATCTAGTTATCTAACAACCCTAGTTATTTAGCTATATTATAGTTATATAGTAGAGCTATATTTAGTTATATAGCTTTCCTAGTTATCTAGCTATACTAGTCGTCTAGATATCCTAGGTATCTAGCTATACTCTAAACTAATTACCTAGCTACTCTAGTCCTTTAGCTATCGAAGATGTTAGTTATCTATCTATCCTATCCATACTGGTAATCTAGCTATACTAGTCATCCAGCTATCCTAGGTATCTAGCTATACTAGTCATCCAACTATCCTAGTTATCTAGCTAACCTATCTAAACTAATTACGTAGCTACTATAGTCCTTCGTAGGTATCATGTTAAGTAGCTATATTAGTTATCTATCTATCCTACCCTTATTGGTAATCTAGCTATATTAGTTATCTATCTATCCTACCCTTACTGGTAATCTAGCTATATTAGTTATCTATCTATCCTACCCTTACTGGTAATCTAGCTATATTAGTTATCTATCTATCCTACCCTTACTGGTAATCTAGCTATATTAGTTATCCAGTAATCCTATCTATACTAGTCATCTATTAACCTACCAAGCACTCTAGCTATCGTAGTTATATAGCTATTCTATCCATATGTTATCTAGCTATCCTAATTAAACTAATTTTACACTACTTAACTAAGTGAATACGTAATTGCTTACTTGCTGACGCGTTTCAAAACGATCGTTCCTTTTTCGAAGCTAACCTTCTACTAGCGGCTTTTGACTCTTTACAAACGGTATGACAGGGTTGGATTTATGACATTAGGTGAGGTGTCGGCGTCTTGTGTGATGTATTTGAAAAGACTATTGGCTTCAAAGTGCGCGTGGTCATTAAGTATGTTTCCCTGTCTGTTGCGTAGTGTTTGTAGATTTCATATTTTTCTAAGGCTGTTTGTTTTTTACTCTGTTTTAATGTGTGTAGAATATTTAATCATATGTTACACCGTCTAATAAATATACCAATGCTACAGAAAGACAACGACGAAGAACTTAATACCATAAAATACATCGCCCAACCAAACGGCTACCATCACACACTCATAGACTACATTCTCAAGAAAATAAAACATAAACACCATCAAACAGCCACACAAACAAACCACACAAAAAACAAATACATATCTCTCACCTGACACAATAAAAACACACAAAATAGCCTCACAATTCAAAAAACTCCATTACAAAATATCCTACAAAACAACAAACACGCTAAGAAAACATATACAACCTTTTCAAAACGAAACTGACATATACAAACTCTCAGGTATTTACAAATTAACTTGCAACGATTGTCCCAACTATTACATCGGTCAAACCGGCAGGTCATTCTACACACGCTTCGATGAACACATTACCCAAACAGAACAAACAAACCCTAAATTCAGCTATGCAAAACACCTAAACAACACCCAACACACACACACACCGACATACACACTAATTTAAATATTCTACACACATTAAAACAGAGTAAAAAACTAACAACCTTAGAAAAATATGAATCTACAAACACTACGCAACAGACAGGGAAAACATACTTAATGACCACACACTCTTTGAAGCCAATAGTCTTTTCAAATACATCACACAAGACGCCGACACCTCACCTAATGTCATAAATCCAACCCTGTCATACCGTTTGTAAAAAGCCAAAAGCCGCTAGTAGAAGGTTAGCTTCGAAAAAGGAACGAACGTTTTGAAACGCGTCAGCAAGTAAGCAATTACGTATTCACTTAGTTAAGTAGTGTAAAATTAGTTTAATCAGTGAATTCAAGATGATTACATCAAGAAGCTTCAATATCCTAATTAACTGGCCATCTGAATAAAAAAACAATTGGATCATATAAATTGTTAAAGAACAATTAAAACGCTGTCGGATGCTTAGAGCCTCAATTTGAAATACTGTTGAATAACAATAAACAATAGGTTTAAATAAAATAATTCCGAGCTTGCCCATTCACCGTAGGTCCTCCTGTCTTTTTAATACACTTTAACAGCTGTGCTTCTTCATTTCCTATTGAAATAAGTGTCCATCAAAACTAAACGCACCAATCCACGTCGCAACAATCGAATGTAAACCGACAGAGGTCAATAACCTAACCCGACCAAATCACGATCAGGGATCCATATTAAAAACAGATTCAATGGTAGTCGGCAGGAACGCTACAAAGATACAAATAGTCTAAATGACTGAACCACACAATCCTGGAGGTTTCATGTTTTTCTAGGCTTATCTAAGTAGTGCGTTTATAGATTTTAGTGAATGTTTATGTGCTTGTGAGTACACGTGTATTTAGACTGTAGACCCGTTGACTGTTATTGGGCATGGAAAATAGGACAGGCTTTTGAATAGAGAGAGGGCTAAAGAAACCTTTTGGAATGATATAAGGTTTAGCTATGTAGAGTGTATGCCTAAAAAAAAGCTGATAGAACCCTGGAAAAAAATTGTCCACACGCTAAAAACAGCTTGTCTTATTATCCAATAGTCTTACTGCCAAGACTAATAAAAGTCCTGGCATAGCCGGACACCTATGAAATCCAGCCTTAAACCATAAAACTCTGACGGACGGGATGAGTGATACTCCAAGTAACCTCTCTTTTCCCCTTCCGTTCTCTTTCTCTGGCCCCCTCCACTCTCGTCGAATCAGACAGACTTCGCATAGCCTAGAGAACTACCAAACCTCATCCTTATTTGACTGATGGACTGGATGAAGTATACCACAAATAAACCTCTCTTCCTCCCTTCCGTTCACTTTCTCTGCCCTCCCTCCACTCTCGTCGAATCAGACAGACTTCGCATAGCCTAGAGAACCACAAAACCTCATCCTTATTTGACTGATGGGCTGGATGAAGGATACCACAAATAAACCTCTCTTCCTCCCTTCCGTTCTCTTTCTCTGCCCCCCTCCACTCTCGACGAATCAGACAGACTTCGCATAGCCTAGAGAACCACAAAACCTCATCCTTATTTGACTGATGGACTGGATGAAGGATACCACAAATAAACCTCTCTTCCTCCCTTCCGTTCGCTTTCTCTGCCCTCCCTCTCTCGTCATAAGGAGATGTCTACCCGCATCCTCTAAAAACACAGTAATATAAAGTGTACTTAATGAGCTGTACGTTAACGAAATAGTTGTACATATTTACCGTGACATTAATGACAGCTGCAATTATTATGTAACCCAGTATTCACAAACAGATGTACAGGCCGTCAAAGTTATGTTAGCGTGGTGCGCAGAGACGGATTTGGTAAAGATACGATGGTGGGGAGAAAGTGTAGGGCTGGTAGTGCGGTAGGGGAGGGGGCTCTTACAGCTGGGTTGCTGGAATGCACAACACAGCAAATAGTACCGTTATCGCTTTAGTTTGTGTGACAGTGTTTATGTCTTTAGTGTATCGACCAAAACAGTATTATTCAATAATAAATATGCCTCAACCGCAGACAACATGTCTGTTCGGCAAAGGAGTGGCGCTCAGAAGCCAAACTAAATGCATTGTTATTAATGTATTTAAAAACATATATTCTGAAAATCCCAACATGTCTTGCTCGGTAATTAAAGACCGCGTAGCTAACCTTTGTGGAATATCTGTTCATACATTTAGGAAATTATTGACGGAGGGAAAACGATTAGGAGAAAACGAAACATTCAGTACACCAGGTAAAATTCGTACAAGAAAAATTAAAAAAGTCAACATCGATGATTTTCAAAAATGTGCATTACGAAATATAGTTCTTAATTTTCATACGACTCATCACGCGCTTCCAACATTGAAGAATGTGCTAATAGTTTTAAAGCTTAAATATCCGGAATTAGAATTTAATTTCACTCATGAAATTTTACGCAAAATTTTAAAATCCATGGGATTTAAATGAAAAAAAAACTGAAAATAAAAGAAGGGTTGTGATCGAAAAACATGACATACGCTTTAAAAGAGTATGCTATTTAAATAAAATTCGACAGTATAGAGCGGAAAATAGGCCATAATATTTTCAGATGAGTCTTATATTCATTCGACGCATATCACGAATTTAGCATGGACTGATGAATCTGTTAACGGCTACAAAAAAAAATATTTCAAAGGGATCAAGACTAATCATAGTCCACGCTGGCAGTGAAACAGGAAGTGTGGAAAATGCCCTTTTGGTCTTTACAACAGGCCAGAAAACAGGAGATTATCACAACGACATGAATGCGGGAAACTATGAGAAGTTGTGTTTCTCCTTTCTTTACGTCAGCTGGAGTAGAACGAGCCAAAACACGCATGCGCAAACGTAAACGTCTAACGTGAGTCATCCCTTCTACAGCCGGCCGTACTCCCCACTCACTTCTCCTACATGCGCGAACTACGCTTACAAAACTTTGACAGCCTTTTTTTTTTGTACGTCTGTCTCCATTACAAAGCTACTGCCTAAACGCGGTACTAAAATGCCAACGAAAACATACTTACAATAACGTATGCTCTCTGGGAGATACATTAATCTTTGACGTTTAAATACCAAAGATGAAACTAAAACAGGCGGTAAATCAAGTTGACTTGCTATGGTGACAGTAAATTATATGTAAATACATAAAGTTGTTTACATGTTCCTAAAACACTGCAAAGCCGAGCTGAGTGGCTTAATGGCTCTCAAGGCGACGTAAGTTAATAAATGTTTCAATTTGTACTGCGTTGGTCAACAATTTTAGAACTCGCACAAGCTTATCCAATGCAAATATCAGTACGATCTAAACTTTAGTGTACATGCGAATCTGTGACACAGCTTTCTGTGGACAAATCTATCGAAGGCTGTATTCGTTTCGTGAACTAGTCAAACTGCATAAGACTAATACAACAAAAGTACAAACACATCACTTGCACGTTATTATACTCAACAAAATGTCTCCCTTATGTAATAAATTCTAAGGATATTCAAGTTTTGAAGACCAGGTAGTAATTCCTATAACAAACACACCGGGTGTTTATCTTTACTTTTACACTTATATCTGAGACCCGTTAAGGCTGGACATAGAGATTCCTATAAACTAAACCTCATTTCTATTTACATCCGATAAATCTCATTTCCCTAGACTGAATTGTTTCTAAGTTACAAAGGTCTAGCGAAGCCCTTTGCCTGATGGTTAGTTTACTTCATTTCACTAGAGTACGTTTTGCCTAACCATTTACCTGCACGTTTCGAATAATTATTTTGAATTAAATGTTTACAAACACCTTTTACTTTATATTCGAATACAATTAATTATTACCAGTGTCCTAGAGTGGCTTCATGTGGTAGCCCCTACTCTTACCACAAGTTATATCTCTACTTACCGCTACCTTCCACCTTCCCGGCCTTATGAACTCGATAGAGTAAGTTAATGTATGGTGTGCGAACACTTGATTTCATGATAGCTTCTTATAATTCAGATAAGAGAGTTATTTGTCCCTAAAATATCTTCACCTAACTTAACATAGCCTAACCTAACGTAACAAAAAACAAAATTCTATAATTTGCCTAACTGTTGCACAAAGTACCTACGTCATAAAGCTTCGTCATAACTACCAACTATAACATTTAAACAATTGTTGCAAGAATATATAAACAATACATTAACACATTTGTTATAGGGTTATTGGGCTAATTTAGCAAGTATTCTGTATTGCAACGTTGCCAAATGTTTGTGTCGGATGGGAAATCTTGGCCCCTGGTATGCTGTAAACGCCGATTTAATTCTGCTTTCTTTTATCTCTGCACGCACAGTTCTGGCGCCCGCCATGTGTTCTTGCTACATAAATAAAACAACAGTGAGTTTGGCTTTTGTTGTACCATGTGTATTACTAGTAAAATAGCTCTTCTGAATAATCGGATAGCTTACTCAACATGCGGACGTCCATTCGTCTTTCGTTTGGTACTTTGGTGTAATGTATAGTTTAACTCTTGATGCATTGCCGTATTAAATAAGTACACAGTTATATGTTACTAAAGGAAAAAGTCGACAATGCAAAGCACACACTGACAAATAGCTATGAATAAAGATGAGGCAGTAGGTGAATTCATCGAGGCGAATACTTCATATCGAAACAAATATAAACCAAGACGAAAAGTTCAGTACTTTTCAACATTTCAGATGCCAAAGACAATGCAATAATAAACTTTACCTGTGGATGTAAAAAGTTCTCAGAAACATGAATAAAATAAATAAACTTGAAGATTATATTCCAAATATTACAAAAAACCCTCACTTTACAACCCATATGAAACTTTATAAAAACAATGTTTCTTTGGACTTATTCGAATATATCTATATTGGAAATAGCCACAAAGTATCTGGTTACGACAGATTTGGTTTTATAAATAAACATTAGTATATAAACGCGACGTAACCGATTGAAAAGTAACCTCTGTCGTGTGTGTGTGTGTATGTGTGTGTGACTTTAATAAGACAACGAAATGCTAAAGAGTAGTGGGCAATTCACTTGTCAACCGGTTATCTTACTTTAGAAAACCTTGTTTTATTATTTTTTTATAACTAAATCTATTCTCTACTTTGTAGCTGGATTGTATTGGAATATAACATTGTTCTGTGTTCTAAAGAAATCTTGACTTTATACAGAGTTTCTAGAGTTGTAAAATGAGTTTTTTTGTTGTTTTCATGTGTTTCTTTTTTGGGTCAGCTTCAAATCTTACCATTTACGCATGTTCTTTAGGATGTTCAACATGAAAAAATGTATTCTTTTAATATCTATTTTATAAATAATGCTTAATGTTATAAAGTTCTGTGTGTACGCGCGTGCGCGTGCGTACGTGTTGTAAACTCAGTGATTTAAAATTTTATTCCAATTCAATTTTTAAAGAGCCAGCGGTAAGATTTATTATTTGTCAGTATTCCTTGGGACTTATTACATCGCCAGGTAGGCCCTACAATTTCTCTGTAACATTTGATAACTTGAGGAATATATAATAATACTGAAACGCCTTATCATGAGATAATGTTCAATAATATCTGACAAGGTATTGCACAATTCCAGGAGCTATGAATGTTTCTGAATGGCTTTTGTAGGACAAGAAATATCTGACAGAGATGAGGAAAGACTTATGTTGTAAGGAAAACGCTATAACCTTGACATCCGAGTCACAGATACAATTCGGAAGAATAGAATTTAGTTGCAAGTTTGTAGAACTTGTGCATTCTAGAAAGGCTCTCGTGAGTTAATATAGAAATAACCGATCCTTCACCAATTCAGATAAAGTAGAAAGTACTGTAATCTGGTTTATAGAGTTAGATGACAAAAATAAGTAAATACCAATGCAGATCTTGTAGAGTTTATAAAATACAGTATATATTTCAGCTGGACTAGCTTAAGTCTAGTTTGAAATTTTATTGTTTCTAGGTTGTATTTTTATTGTAATATAATGATCATGACATGGCGATCGAAATATACATAAAGTATAATCTTGGTATACTTTTGTTCTAGTTATGTTTGTGGGATTGGGATTATTGTCAATAGTTTTACCTTTTAGAGTGGTAATTATTGAATAGACGAATTTGTAAGAAAGATTTAAAAACGAAACAGAAAAGGAGAAAATCATCGGGATAGAACAGTTGGTTTTGTTCTCCAAATAAAATTAGGAGCCCGAAACATTCGGTGGACACGGTAGTACATATATGATTAAAGGGGAATAAAAGCGCCTGCTTCGAGTGTAACACGAACCTACACGAGGGCGAGTTAGGAACGCTGTAAAAGTGTTGTCCACTAAAGCACGCTCCCTCGGTAGCAATTTGGTCGTCAGGAAACGTAGACATTTCTCTAACTGTCGTTACTGTGGAAACATTCAAAGTTAGCAGTGGAGTGAGAAGGTTCGTGCGTAAAATGGAAACTGGGAGAGAAGATATAAAGGAACGATCGAATAGTTAAACCTGGCAGAGAGTAAGTTAATGTCAGGTTTGCGACTACGTCACTTCTTGACCCTGCTTATGATCCCTACCAGACCATATGGTTATTTCTCTTCCTACCATTTCCTAATCTAACCTAACCTAACCCAATGTAACCTTACCTAATCCAAACTAACTTAATTTGACTCAATCTAATCTAACCTAACCCGATCTAATCTAACCTAACCCAATACAATTTAACCTAACCTAACCCAATCTAACATAAACTAACCCAATATAACCTTACCTAACCCAATCTAACCTAACATGACCTAACCTAATCCCTAGCAGACCATATGGTTATTACCATTTCCTAATCTAACCTAACCTAACCCAATGTAACCTTACTTAACCCAATTTAACCTAAAATAAGTCAATAAAACCTAACCCGATCTAATCTAACCTAACCCAATCCAATCTAACATAACCTAACCCAATGTAACCTTACCTAACCCAATCCAACCTAAAATAATTCAGTCTAACCTAATTCTGACTCATTCTAGCCTAACCTAACCCAATTTAACCTAAACTGACCTAACCTAATGCAATCTAACGTAACCTAACACAATCTAACGTAACCTAATACAATCTAACCATAGCATAATCATACAATTTTACTCTTCGTCTTACCAGGCGAAAATATTTAAAACTATCAATGCTCTTAATATAACAAACATATCTACATGGAAGTAGTGTAATGTTGTTTACTACACAAAATATTTTCTTTGCATGACATTGGGTTTATCTAAAATTGATCTAATCTAAGAAATCATGCAGGAAATGTTTTATAAAACACTGAAATAGTAATAATAATAAGGAAAGGGTTAAATTACTTGACGCACAGGTGCTTTAAAACCCACAAGAATTATTGAAAGTAGTTGGCATAAACATATACATGTATAAACACCCCACCTCCAATTCTATATAACCGACAGCTACCTAACTACAAGTAGCACAAAGACTAGCTGTCGAATTGAAAGAGGTCACATAAACTAGGGAGGAGCACACAACTGTAGTATGTCATACTGGGTTAATTGTATTTCGATTTGTAAATAATTTGATTTCGCTCTTTGCTCAGTGGATGACCTATTTTTGGTCAGTTGTAGACTTACAGATATTAAAGCTCGTGGACTGTCCGAGGGACTATTATTATGTTGAGAATAGTATAAAATATCAACATAAATATATAATAACATAATATAAAAAAATATATATTTAATACATTTTATTTAATTAAAATTATTTAAAAACCAGACAATCTTTGTGAATAGCCTACACTTAAGTTTTAATACGGAGGAAAACCGGTTGATAAATGAATGAATTATTCTATATTTTAATAAAACGACGTCATTTGCTGTCTTCTTCAAGTCCTTGCGGTTTCAGCTGACTTAAGTTTGTTGCTTTAGGAACTCCATCGGTTCATTGTGCAGTCCATCTAGTGGTCCGACCTGTCCGCGATTCTCACAAAGTTGTAGAGGTAAGACAGTTAGCAGTTCCTAAAGCAGGAAAATGGAACTTATAAACAAACTTTCGAGGCCAGGATTGAAGGTAGCTGAAACCACAAGGCCTAAATAAGACAGCAAATTACATTGGGAGACGTCGTTGTTTTATTCAAATAAAAAAAAGTTACTATCAACATTTACATCTATCAACAGTTTTTCTAGACCGAAAATTTTAAGTTTGAAAGAAAAAAATTAACTTTCAGCAGACAAATATATTAAAAAAAGCATTCTTGATATTATAAGAAGTATTTGTAACTCTGTCAATAAAATACGAGCTAAACTGTAGCTAAAATAGATTTAAATCTGATTGATAGACAGTAATATGTATAATGTAAACGTATACCATCAGACCATCTAACAACTTTAAAACTGAAACGGTGCATATTTATACAAATTCATCCATCCAGATTAAAAAGTATGTTTTTCTTATTACTGCACGTACATAGTACTTGTTGTACATATTACTGAGTACATAATACTCATTTCCGTCATTCCCCGGCTTGTGGAGGACCGCCCTCTTGGTACGCCATTGATCTGCTTGCTTTAAGACTACGTTAGCAACACTCTGCCGAGAGCACCGCGGTGGTAAGCCACTCTGAGACTAGTACTTACTAGAAATACGCTGGAACCTTCAACGACCTCTACAGTTTTATAAATTTTAGAGGGACAAGGAATTGCTATCGAAACATTTAAAGAAGGTTGTACTACTTGGATCAACGAAGGAGGCAAAGTCCTGTAAGCTACATCTAAATGGGTAAGTGGAAATAGGTTAAAAGTCCAAAACATATGAAAATGAAATGGGAGCAGACCTTTTCTAAGTCCCAGTACGTTCCTATTGAGGGTAAAATTTCCCACAATCTGTGTTATACTGAACCTGTCAATGAGTTGAGTGGACGAAGGATGATATTCCATGCCCAGTGCTGGAGTTTTACCATTCTTCCATTCAACTGTTTGTCGCTAACCGGTAAATCGTATGGAATGGTTCAGAATACTGCCCTTTTCCCGCTCAACCGGTTTTCTGCTCATTTAGTAACAATGGGCGCTAGTATCGCCTAACGAGGTGATATACAGTCCTCTGAATTACACTCTTTCAGTCAGTTAACTACTCTTCCATGCCATGTAAATGAAATGATGATCCTCTTTCTTCTTTAAGATCTTGTGACGGAAAAGTGCAAATAAACAAGTTTTTTAAAGTTAATTCCTACTGAGGCCAACAAAGAAAAAATTCATTTTAGTTACTTTTTAATTTATAATTAGAATTAATATAAATATGTACATTTATAAGGCAGAATCACAATATTATGTGCCAAAATAGAAAGAGAATTTCCTTGCAATTTTCCTTTTCGTCTCTATACAGTGTATGATGTTGGACTATTATTTTTATTTGTTACTATTTATTCGCTTTCGTTTCTAATTTAAGAAGCTAGTGGTGATCTATAATTTCTCGTTCTATCCATCTCATGTAAAGCTTCATTATTGCAAGGAACTTTTCTCTTATAATTTCACATACATCTTTATAAGAAATTGATTTTGTTTATAGGAAAGTTGACTCAGTGCCAAAGTGCTGGGTTTAAACATGGGATTATTCAGTTCAAATCCGATCAAGATATAAACTTTTTTTAAATTAAATTAATGAATATATATTTGAAAATAACTGTAATAACATCAATTGTCATCCACTACAGGTTACAAATTGTATTTGAACTTAATTGTATGAATAAATATATATTTTATTTTCGATTGAAATTTTGTATAATATATATATTTATAAAGAGAGTGTGGGCCAATAGAAAGAATTTAAAAAATAGAGAAGCTTTAAGACGCTGCCAAAAAAATCCAATACATAGACGAATTTAAGGTTTTCTACGAAGAAAAACTGGGCTGGGCGAACGAGGACAATGATGATTAAATGAAAGGCAATGCAACTTTGTGTGTTAAACATAACTTATGAGTAAATATTATGGTAGAAGCATCAATATTATTTTTAATCCTCCAATATTCACTACTTTGGAGTGGGAAAAAGATATTCTAAAAAAAAACAACAACAAAAACACCCAAAATATATTGCTCGTTAAATATTTATAAACAAAACTTTTTTATTGCTATATTTATTGACAATACCATAAGCTACATATCGTGTAGCTAGATTTTTATTCAAACAAATATGTAGGAAATAATTTTTTTTTTATTTTCCAAAAACCGCGTTTTTAGAATTTTATTCTTTTTCTACTCACCCATTCACTTACGACCCCATTACGACTTAAATCCTATTTTTAGTTGTTCATACAAATCTTTCAGTGCATAAGGGAACTTAAAAATGGACACCGATTCAGATGACGGAAGACGATCACGTGAGGAGCTGCTGAATCTCGATTTGGGCTATAAAAAGATGCAGTGACGTCTTTAAAGGGCACTTAATCTGTTTACCTTAAGGAACAGCTTTTAATGGATGCTTTTGTGTGACAATGCATTGGACACTACGTTGAGTTTAAAGGAAACTAATATTACTGCTTGGTTTTATTTATTATGCTTCAAGATTATTATTTAAAAAAAATAGAAACAAACATTTTTAAAGTGAATCTCTACTTAGATTAACAAAGAAAAAATTTATTTTAGTTACATTTATTAAATTAATTACAAATAATATAAATAAGGTAACATAACCTATGCGGAAAACAGCTGTTATACCACATAACCTATAACATAAAATAGCTGTTTTTTGAATTTATATGTTATAACTTATTTTAAGCCGAATGAGACGAAATAACTATATTGCATAGCTTGGATATTTTGTGGCTAGTTTTCTTCCCATATAAAACTAAAATCAATTCATTATTAAATACAACTAATAAATTATTGCTTTAAATTAACTGCATTAGCATCAGACGTCATGCATTAATAGTTTAAAACAGTGTATTTGAACTTGAGTGGATGAATAAAAAATATTTTATTATCGATTAAAGATTTTAACAAGATATATATATATATATATATATATATATATATATATATATATATATATATATATATATATATATAAGGAGAGTGTGAAATAATAGAAGGTATTGAAAAAAAGCTCAATGTGTTGCTTCTGAAACTGTTCTAAGCTTTCGCATCATATAAATAACATTTTGTTAGCTATTTATCTTATATTGCTAGTTAACGCAGGCAGCTAAGCAAGAGGTTAAATGTGGCCAACGTTGCCAATGTTTTTATCTCAGCATAAATTTATCTTCTAAACCAAACTTTCTTTAACTTGACCTACTTTTTAAGTCTTTCGATTAAGTTGAATACTTGGAGATAAATATTATTAATATTAAATTTTAAATAATACATCTTCATAATGATTTCATTTCTTAGCTTCCTGTCTAATAAACTCTAGGTTTTAAAATACTTAACTTACAAGAGCTCTTTGCTCATCTTAACTGGATCCAGTTTTTTGTCTTTTTACATAAACATTTTTAAACAAACCCTGTGTATAATCTTCTAGAATAAACAACCCCTATTGTATCACAATGAGAATATTAATATGGTCTTTTACATAGAACCGCCCTGTTAAAAAAACATACATAAAACTAAAAATGTACACATCTATAAAGCGTTTGGTTCTTAGGCTGTTGTAACTGGATCCAGTTATGATGTAGTAATTTTTCTACCTGCTTCTTCACTCAACAAATCGTCTCTTTCCCTCTTTGCATACAAATATTGTACGAAAACCTTTATTTAACCTTCTAGAATTAACCACCCTAATTCTCTCTATTATATTTATTGCTATAATTCTTATCGTCTTTTACACGGAACCGCCCTTGTACAACATCAATGAAACAAAATATGCACACATCTATAAAACGTTTATATCTTATGCTATTGTAACTGGATTCAGTTATAATGTAATTTTTCCACGTACGTTTTTACACAACGAATCACCCATAACATACACATCTTGTAAGGAAAGTTGTATCTTCAAGATTTACCTACCCTGATTGTATCCCAATGAGGATATTTATTGCTATCGTCTTTTACAAAGAACAACCCATTCTTTAAAAAACAAATTTTCCATATAACTAAATATTTACATATCCTACAGTTTAGCCATCCTGAGAAGACACCTGCTCCTGTTATCTGTTTGCCGGTACCTTCGACATTCTTATGCCGTCTGTTGGTATGAAGAAGGAACGACACAGTAATGACAGGTCAGAGCGTTCGACATTCTTATGTCGTCTGTTGGTATGAAGAAGGAACGACACAGTAATGACTGGTCAGAGCGTTCGACATTCTTATGTCGTCTGTTGGTATGAAGAAGGAACGACACAGTAATGACTGGTCAGAGCGTTCGACATTCTTATGTCGTCTGTTGGTATGAAGAAGGAACGACACAGTAATGTCAGGTCAGAGCGTTCGACATTTGTTGTCGTCTGTTGGTATGAAGAAGGAACGACACAGTAATGACTGGTCAGAGCGTTCGACATTCTTATGTCGTCTGTTGGTATGAAGAAGGAACGACACAGTAATGACTGGTCAGAGCGTTCGACATTCTTATGTCGTCTGTTGGTATGAAGAAGGAACGACACAGTAATGTCAGGTCAGAGCGTTCGACATTTGTTGTCGTCTGTTGGTATGAAGAAGGAACGACACAGTAATGACAGGTCAGAGCGTTCGACATTCTTATGTCGTCTGTTGGTATGAAGAAGGAACGACACAGTAATGACTGGTCAGAGCGTTCGACATTCTTATGTCGTCTGTTGGTATGAAGAAGGAACGACACAGTAATGTCAGGTCAGAGCGTTCGACATTTGTTGTCGTCTGTTGGTATGAAGAAGGAACGACACAGTAATGTCAGGTCAGAGCGTTCGACATTTGTTGTCGTCTGTTGGTATGAAGAAGGAACGACACAGTAATGTCAGGTCAGAGCGTTCGACATTTGTTGTCGTCTGTTGGTATGAAGAAGGAACGACACAGTAATGTCAGGTCAGAGCGTTCGACATTTGTTGTCGTCTGTTGGTATGAAGAAGGAACGACACAGTAATGTCAGGTCAGAGCGTTCGACATTTGTTGTCGTCTGTTGGTATGAAGAAGGAACGACACAGTAATGACAGGTCAGAGCGTTCGACATTCTTATCGAGGTCACTTCCTTTATGAGTCACATATATCCTAGGAATCGTATAGACAACTTACAAAATACAGCTACTGACATACAATACCAAGGCCTCAAAACTTTAGAAAAATTATCCAGGTTACTTCTTCGAAGAGTCACATGTATCCTAGGAATCGTATAGACAACTTACAAAGTACAGCTACTGACAGGCAATACCAAGCCCTTAAAACGTTAACAAAATTTTCCAGGTCACTTCATCGAAGAGTCACATGTATCTTAGGAATCGTATAGACAACTTACAAAGTACAGCTACTGACAGGCAATACCAAGGCCTCAAAACTTTAGAAAAATTATCCAGGTTACTTCTTCGAAGAGTCACATGTATCCTAGGAATCGTATAGACAACTTACAAAGTACAGCTACTGACAGGGGATACCAAGGCCTCAAAACTTTAGAAAAATTATCCAGGTTACTTCTTCGAAGAGTCACATGTATCCTAGGAATCGTATAGACAACTTACAAAGTACAGCTACTGACAGGCAATACCAAGCCCTTAAAACTTTAGAAAAATTATCCAGGTCACTTCATCGAAGAGTCACATGTATCCTAGGAATCGTATAGACAACTTACAAAGTACAGCTACTGACAGGGGATACCAAGGCCTCAAAACTTTAGAAAAATTATCCAGGTTACTTCTTCGAAGAGTCACATGTATCCTAGGAATCGTATAGACAACTTACAAAGTACAGCTACTGACAGGGGATACCAAGGCCTCAAAACTTTAGCAAAATTATCAAGGTCAATTCCTTTATGAGTCACATATATCCTAGGAATTGTATAGACAACTTACAAAGTACAGCTACTGACAGGCAATACCAAGCCCTTAAAACGTTAACAAAATTTTCCAGGTCACTTCATCGAAGAGTCACATGTATCTTAGGAATCGTATAGACAACTTACAAAGTACAGCTACTGACAGGCAATACCAAGGCCTCAAAACTTTAGAAAAATTATCCAGGTTACTTCTTCGAAGAGTCACATGTATCTTAGGAATCGTATAGACAACTTACAAAGTACAGCTACTGACAGGCAATACCAAGGCCTCAAAACTTTAGAAAAATTATCCAGGTTACTTCTTCGAAGAGTCACATGTATCCTAGGAATCGTATAGACAACTTACAAAGTACAGCTACTGACAGGGGATACCAAGGCCTCAAAACTTTAGAAAAATTATCCAGGTTACTTCTTCGAAGAGTCACATGTATCCTAGGAATCGTATAGACAACTTACAAAGTACAGCTACTGACAGGCAATACCAAGCCCTTAAAACTTTAGAAAAATTATCCAGGTTACTTCTTCGAAGAGTCACATGTATCTTAGGAATCGTATAGACAACTTACAAAGTACAGCTACTGACAGGCAATACCAAGGCCTCAAAACTTTAGAAAAATTATCCAGGTTACTTCTTCGAAGAGTCACATGTATCCTAGGAATCGTATAGACAACTTACAAAGTACAGCTACTGACAGGGGATACCAAGGCCTCAAAACTTTAGAAAAATTATCCAGGTTACTTCTTCGAAGAGTCACATGTATCCTAGGAATCGTATAGACAACTTACAAAGTACAGCTACTGACAGGCAATACCAAGGCCTCAAAACTTTAGAAAAATTATCCAGGTTACTTCTTCGAAGAGTCACATGTATCCTAGGAATCGTATAGACAACTTACAAAGTACAGCTACTGACAGGCAATACCAAGCCCTTAAAACGTTAACAAAATTTTCCAGGTCACTTCATCGAAGAGTCACATGTATCTTAGGAATCGTATAGACAACTTACAAAGTACAGCTACTGACAGGCAATACCAAGGCCTCAAAACTTTAGAAAAATTATCCAGGTTACTTCTTCGAAGAGTCACATGTATCTTAGGAATCGTATAGACAACTTACAAAGTACAGCTACTGACAGGCAATACCAAGGCCTCAAAACATTAGAAAAATTATCCAGGTTACTTCTTCGAAGAGTCACATGTATCCTAGGAATCGTATAGACAACTTACAAAGTACAGCTACTGACAGGGGATACCAAGGCCTCAAAACTTTAGAAAAATTATCCAGGTTACTTCTTCGAAGAGTCACATGTATCCTAGGAATCGTATAGACAACTTACAAAGTACAGCTACTGACAGGCAATACCAAGCCCTTAAAACTTTAGAAAAATTATCCAGGTTACTTCTTCGAAGAGTCACATGTATCTTAGGAATCGTATAGACAACTTACAAAGTACAGCTACTGACAGGCAATACCAAGGCCTCAAAACTTTAGAAAAATTATCCAGGTTACTTCTTCGAAGAGTCACATGTATCCTAGGAATCGTATAGACAACTTACAAAGTACAGCTACTGACAGGGGATACCAAGGCCTCAAAACTTTAGAAAAATTATCCAGGTTACTTCTTCGAAGAGTCACATGTATCCTAGGAATCGTATAGACAACTTACAAAGTACAGCTACTGACAGGCAATACCAAGGCCTCAAAACTTTAGAAAAATTATCCAGGTTACTTCTTCGAAGAGTCACATGTATCCTAGGAATCGTATAGACAACTTACAAAGTACAGCTACTGACAGGCGATACCAAGGCCTTAAAGCTTTAGCAAAATTATCCAGGTCACTTCATCGAAGAGTCACATGTATCCTAGGAATCGTATAGACAACTTACAAAGTACAGCTACTGACAGGCAATACCAAGGCCTCAAAACTTTAGAAAAATTATCCAGGTTACTTCTTCGAAGAGTCACATGTATCCTAGGAATCGTATAGACAACTTACAAAGTACAGCTACTGACAGGCAATACCAAGGCCTCAAAACTTTAGAAAAATTATCCAGGTTACTTCTTCGAAGAGTCACATGTATCCTAGGAATCGTATAGATTACATCATGTAATAATTAAGTCAAAGTTTTAAAAGGCCAATACAATAAATCCAGCTTTCTTTTCCACAACATAAAACGTGCCGCTCTACTGGGTCACAATATAAAGAGAGGGTATATATTAGTGGCAGATCGCGTCACGACGGGTTTAGTGGTTGGCAACACGTCTGGTGAGCGTTGCCAACTTTATATCTGAAAAAATTTGTCTTTTGTTAAGAATTTGTTTTACGCCTTCAACAGGTGCGTCAAGCAAAGGCGCATAATTCATGTGGAGGCCGTTGTGATCCCCTTTAAGAAAAAAGTAGCTGCCTGAAAGATATAATGTAATCTACTGTTTCTAAAACGCTGAACCAATTTCAGCTGAACTAATCCTATTTCAAGCATATCTTTATTAATAATTAAACATAAAATAGCTCCTAACATAGACAACAAATAATTTTATTTACTACACTATTTTATGTACATTTCAGATACAAGTGCTTCTGAAGGTGAAGTACTCCTGAAGATGGTTACGTTGTAAGTGAAATGTACATCAAGTATTATATTGAATAAATATAATTTTATTGTGGAGTTATTTTTGTGTTTAGTTCATTAAATTCCACAGCTGATCAAGGGAATAATTAAATACCTTTATTATGCCTGAAAATCTGTTTCAAATTCTTTCTCTTCATTCTCTCTCTCTTCAAATGTAACAATATGTATCTATTTGTCTGCTGGTTATTTAATATACAATGTGTTATTAAATGTAAATTATATAATTGTGAATATATTAATATTATTAAAATTGTTACATCAAAAGATGTCTTGTTTTTGAATTATTTAGTATTACAAATCCAGTTTTACCCTGATACGGTGAAAAATACTTCTCGAATATGTTTGCAGTCACTTGAACTAAAAACATTGGATAAACTAAACAATACTTACAAATTATATATTTGTAAGATGTATATATATATAATGTGTAAATTTATTTATTAGTAAGATATACAGCTTTTCAGACGTAGGTAAGGAAAGACATTGTAAGCGAGTGCGGCAAGAGAAATACAAGACTGTTACTGATATAGGTAAAAGATATAACAATTATATTTTATAAAGGTTGAAAAAAAAGGCTAGACAGAGAGAGAGAGAGAGAGAGAGAGAGAGAGAGAGAGAGAGAGAGAGAGAGAGAGAGAGAGAGAGAGAGAGAGAGAGAGAGAGAGAGAGAGAGAGAGAGAGAGACAGACAGACAGACAGAGAGAGAGAGAGAGAGAGAGAGAGAGACAGAGAGAGAGAGAAAGACTTGAGAGTGGCCTCTCATTAGAAATAGGTAAGTATACAGTAAATATGGATTCAGTTTATCTTTACAGCTATATTTTAATGTACATTTAGCAAAAATAATTTCTATTAGTTTAGTTTGCACTCTCTCTAAATATATCTCAAATTTTCAACCGTTAA
>JBAIZL010000004.1:219152421-219164921 GCA_036971475.1 Prosapia bicincta
ACTATCGACACTTACTGGCACCTTGGATTCCTGGGTGGTACAATACCCTTCTTACAAATTACAAAACTATTGCTGTCACCTACTGGCGGCGTGGTTTCCTGGGTGGTACAATACCCTTCCTTAGCGTTACGGAACTACTATCGACACTTACTGGCACCGTGGTTTCCTGGGTGGTACAATACCCTTCTTACAAGTTACAAAACTACTGCTGTCACCTACTGGCGGCCTGGTTTCCTGGGTGGTACAATACCCTTCCTTCGCGTTACGGAACTACTACTGTCACCTACTGGCGGCGTGGTTTCCTGGGTATTACAATACCCTTCGTACACGTTACGGAACTACTATCGAATCTTACTGGCGGCGTGGTTCCCTGGATGGTACAACACCTATTACTCCATGTTAAGACACTACTATCGGGACTTACTTCCTGCGTGGTACAGTATACTTCCTACACTTTGCGGAGCTACTATCGGCACTTACTTTTACCGTGGTTTCCGAGATGGTACAATAACCTCCATCCATATGAAGGAACTACTGTCGGGATTTATTAGCACGTGATTTCTTAGGTAGTACAATCCTCTTCTCCCCATTACAGAACTATTGACGCCAATGTTTTTGCACCGAGGTTTCCGAGGTGGTACAATACCCTCCCCCGCATTACAGAACTATTGACGCCAATGTTTTTGCACCGAGATTTCCGAGGTGGTACAATTCCCTCCCCCCTATTACAGAACTATTGACGCCAATGTTTTTGCACCGAGGTTTCCGAGGTGGTACAATACCCTCCCCCGCATTACAGAACTATTTACGCCAATGTTTTTGCACCGAGATTTCCGAGGTGGTACAATACCCTCCCCCCTATTACAGAACTATTGACGCCAATGTTTTTGCACCGAGGTTTCCGAGATGGTACAATAACCTCCATCCATATGAAGGAACTACTGTCGGGATTTATTAGCACGTGATTTCTTAGGTAGTACAATACTCTTCTCCCCATTACAGAACTATTGACGCCAATGTTTTTGCACCGAGGTTTCCGAGGTGGTACAATACCCTCCCCCGCATTACAGAACTATTGACGCCAATGTTTTTGCACCGAGGTTTCCGAGGTGGTACAATACCCTCCCCCGCATTACAGAACTATTGACGCCAATGTTTTTGCACCGAGGTTTCCGAGGTGGTACAATACCCTCCCCCGCATTACAGAACTATTTACGCCAATGTTTTTGCACCGAGATTTCCGAGGTGGTACAATACCCTCCCCCCTATTACAGAACTATTGACGCCAATGTTTTTGCACCGAGATTTCCGAGGTGGTACAATACCCTCCCCCCTATTACAGAACTATTGACGCTAATGTTTTTGCACCGAGGTTTCCGAGGTGGTACAATACCCTCCTCCCTATTACGGAATTAATGGCGGTAATGCATTTGCGCCGTGGTGTCCAAGGTGGTACAATACCCCTCCTCCTCATTGCGGAACTATTTGCTGGAATGTATTTGCGCCATGGTGTCCGACTTGGTACAATACCCCTCCTCCTCATTGCGGAACTATTTGCTGGAATGTATTTGCGCCATGGTGTCCGAGGTGGTACAATACCCCTCCTCCTCATTGCGGAACTATTTGCTGGAATGTATTTGCGCCGTGGTGTCCGAGGTGGTACAATACCCTCCTCCTCATTGCGGAACTATTTGCTGGAATGTATTTGCGCCATGGTGTCCGAGGTGGTACAATACCCCTCCTCCTCATTGCGAAACTATTTGCTGGAATGTATTTGCGCCGTGGTGTCCGAGGTGGTACAACACCCTCCTCCCCATTACGGAATTAGTTGCGACAATGTATTTGCCACGTGGTTTCCGAGATGATATAACACATTAGTGCGATGGTTTTGGTTAACAGTAAAGCTGGCTACAGCTAAGGAATTTACACATATTTAGGTTTTACGGTTTAACTCGCAAATTTACGATAAGTTTTTAATGGAAACTCAAGTTGGCTAGAAGTCAATAAATGGCTAGAAGTCGTACAAATCCCATTTATAGAGAAAGGAAACAGGTTCACGGGGCAGTGAAATCTGGTTTTGCATGAAGGCGAGTTTTTCGTTACATTACTGAAAGCAAACAGTTAAACGCTTGAATAAACAATATTGGAGAGATTAAAGCAACAAAATGGGCGACCAAGATATGTTTTATCTTACCGTTATCCTCTGGTGGCGTTGTAAAAACGCTGGCTCGCATTAAGCCCTTATTATCGCGACCCCAGGCCATGAGTACACACTGTACGCGCCCTTTTTTCCCCAACTTAATCTGCAGCAGTTGTTTGCTTTCATGGAAAAATCTGCAACACCTTGATTGCATTGGAAATATCTTCATAAAAACGTATTGCTTTTTTTAAAAAATACAAGAAAGGACAAAATTAAATCCAATTAATTAAATTAAAAGCCCTAAAACCACAATAACAATGCGTTATTAGTTACAAATCAGTACCTGTTATTGCATTTAACAGAAAAGTAACCCTCTTCAGAGATACTAAAATACCGAAATAATTTACAGATGTTTCTAAATAACAAAGACTCTCTCCTAACCTAATCAATTACGTGAAAATACAAATTTTGATTACGTAAAATACAAATTTATATAAAATTAAACAATTTACTCGATTTTAAAACAAAAATAAATAACTATAGGCTCTTTGCCATTATGCATTTAGATATTGGTTTAACGTTCAACTTTCAAAATATTTTCTTAAATATTAAATATGCTTTTATCATTTTATAGGCTACTAATTGCAATAAATTTAACACTGTCCAATTTATGATTAGTATTAATTTTCGTCTATACTTGATTTTTGTGGCAAAAGATATTTATTACGTGATGTTACCCTTTGTCTGCCCTACATAAGATGTTCCCAATCTTTGCAAGGAAACTTATTTATCATTTTAAATATCTGTTTAATTAAAAGCATTTATCAATTAATAGTTTGACGGAACATCATCAGTAGCTTAGACTTTGTCTGATTAAAACTGCAATTGTGCTCGATCCTCTTCTGCAAGAGTAATAAAATTAAATGATGCTAGATTTTGTAATTCCTGTCGCAATCGCAGAAAGCTGACAGGTGCGCTGCGCATATTTGGTGGTCGGAGGAAGCGTTATGTCGAGAGGGAGCATGGCATAATGAATAATCCTTCACGAGCATCACGAAATGAAGAATCAGGCCTAACCACAACCACCCTTCCTTAATGAAGGGTTTCTCCATCTAGGTATTGATCGTTGACGTTCCATTTAGAGTCTAAATATGCCCATGACGCCCCTTCTCTACGACTTCCTGTAACAAAGAAGAGTTTTTGTTTTGACCTCGGTATTAATCTAAGATAAAGGGGAGGCTTTGCAGCAAGTAAAACTCACTGTTTCTATTTTTCGAACATTTTAAAAAGAAGTACTTAGGAAAACTTTCACGAGTTGTACAACAGTGTATGACCTTGTCTTACAGAAAAATACCCTCTGTTCTTTACAGGATTGTGTTAAAATGTAAGATCATAAAGTTCCTTTGCAACTCAAACTATTGTTGACGCTCCCCCGACATTACTTATTTGGGACTATTAAGTGCGACGTAAATGTTAGTTACTAACAGTACCTATAGTAAGAAATGGAGTAAGATTAGACGATAGTAAGAAATGGAGTAAGAATTAGACTATAGGAAGACATTTGTGACGGGATTCATCTTAGAGTATTGCCCTTAACAGTTCTCAAAGTAAAAAGTACGCGTTAGGTCCATCTAGGATCCCCTATTCTGAGGGTGCAATTCTTAGGTGAATCTTGAGTGGATAACGGTTCTAATCTATAAGATGAAGTAAGTTATTGTAGGTACAGAATACTTAGCATTTCGGAAGGTTCTACTGGTCCCGAATAGTTCTGAAAAAGGGACGAAACCGTAATGTCTGGATGGGGTGTCATATAGTCCTAGGGGCGGGTCGGTCACCACTCAGTCCTGGCCTTACAGAGCTCCTTTCGGGCTCTTATATACAGATCAAGGCACCCCACCCCCTTCGTCTTGGATTAGATATTCGGTCGGGAGTTACGAGTTCCTTATAAAACATTTCAATTATATTTAACAAAAATAGTTTTAAATAATTATAACAGACAGTTGATTATCTACATCCAAAAAGCAAGGGCCAACAAATGTCCTATAGCTAAATTTGTGTAATGTTCAGTGGAGCCAGGTTAGGTACCATGGTCCCCAACTGTGTGCCCATGAAGGTCAGGGAAGAGCATGGGTACAGGATCAGATAGAACATGGTTGTGTTAGACGATTTGCTGGAGCCGAAACGGGGTAGAGCCTGCGTGGGATTGCTGAAGGTTAGATTAGAGCCAGGTGTTTGGGGGTAGACCCAGGATGGACTTGAGATAGAGTCACGATGACATGGAGTAAGGTTGAAATATGGGGAGGATTGGATGGATACTTGTTCGGATAGGGCCAGGATGAGGTGGAGACAGTATAGGATAGGGCTAGGACGGTAGGTAGCCAAGTTATGATAGAGCTAGGACGGGATGTAGTCATGTTGGGAGAGAGCTTGCTCTCATGTTCAGCTTGCTTCATGTTGCTCAGAGAGCTTGCTTCATGTTGGGAGAGTGGGTTGAAGGTAGAATGCATTGAAGCAAGGACCGGAGGAACCCGAACTATCTTCGTTACTAATTAGGATACCTGTTACTTATCACATACATTATGGTTACCATTCATTTGATAGGATATGTTACAAAACTGGAGTAAGCAGGAGTGAAGCAACAAAACACGAGATGTGTTCCAGTGTCAAACAAGGAATAACAGTTACATAGGACCTATTGTTCTCGAGGCTCAACGACGCTTTCCGCCTCTTATATGAATGAATAACAAAAATATCCAAGGATCTAGGTAATAAAGACCAATCAAGAAAGCGCAAATATCTAAAGGGCAATAAACATGAAAAATAAAGTAATAACAATTACTCAAGAGTGAATTAAAAATCCCCCAGAGTGATTTAAATTTCCAATATGCATATTATGAACCACCGGGGACGCAGTATAAAGTTCAAAGACGAATAAAAACTCCCAAAGGCTTGATAAAAATGTCTTGGGGAGGGGGGTTAAAAAAAGTTACAGCGCAATAAAAGCATTTTAAAGAGAAGTAGTCTTCATTTTTATTATTTTTTTTTGTTAAAGTAGGGATTATTAATAATAATTGAATCTGGTAAATCAAATTAAAAAAAACTGAAGAGCTGATTTCGTCCTATATAAACAGGAAAAACGACCGACAATGAATTTACAATACTTTACGACAGACTCTAATTATGAAATTAAAGCCATATATTTTAAAAATTTTACTTCATTAAAACCAACAACTGAGTTACCCTGATGTAAAACCTGCCCTGAAAGGACCTGGAACTTCTATGCTTTCAATCTAGAGTCAGTTGATTTTTAACGCAATCGAGATTCAGGCGATCGTTTTTAAAAAAGGTTTCGAATGTATAAAGCATTATATGAAAAAAGTACGTTCGTTCAAAAGCTGGAATGCTTGCTGTGAATCAATATCCATGCGAAGAGCGGAGCGGCGAGTCCACGCCAACAGGTGAATATTTTGCAAGCATTGTTGCCAAAACATGACACTTTAACTGCGCCCTGTTTTATGTCGCCGGAGGAATCTCGGCAGTTTTAAATAATTTACGGCAAAATGAGGAATTTACGAGTATTTTAAGAACACTCCCTTTTGTCACTGGTTTCAACTGAGATTCAGTTCCAATAGTATGAAATACCGGATAAGTTCATGGGAGAGAACTATTTCCCATATTAAGTACATAACGAGTTCGAAGTACCGTGAGAAAGTATTAACACGTAGCCGGTTGAATCTATAAAAGAAAAAAACATTCTTCTGTAGGAAATATCCAATTACAATTAAGCACCGTACAATGTACACAGTTATTTGCCTTATTAAATTTTTATACAGATTAGACAGTTTGACTAATATTACCTAAGAAAGAATTGTGTGGATGGCTAGGATTAAGGCAAGAACATAACATTCCCTGGTAGATGATGTAAGGGAATTACATATGAGGTGTCGCGTACCTAACTGGTGTTATATCCTCCATCGGTGTTTTAAAGAGCCATCTACCAGTAACTCCTGCTATTAAAAAGAAGTACGAGGAAGGGTAGATAAAATTAGTCAGCCTAAGGAAAGAACAAATCATCCTCTGGTACTGTCAAAAGGGGACATTTATGCCATAAAGTGAGCAATATCGCATATCTGAGGTAAACCTACTCCCTATACGTGTCCCATAAAGGCGTTTACGTTACGTCCCAGAGCAAAAGTAGGGGATGGAAGAGTAGAGGGATTTAGTCAGCCTAAGGAAAGAACAAATCATCCTCTGGTACTGTCAAAAGGGGACATTTATGCCATAAAGTGAGCAATATCGCATATCTGAGGTAAACCTACTCCCTATACGTGTCCCATAAAGGCGTCTACGTTACGTCCCAGAGCAAAAGTAGGGGATGGAAGAGTAGAGGGATTTAGTCAGCCTAAGGAAAGAACAAATCATCCTCTGGTACTGTCAAAAGGGGACATTTATGCCATAAAGTGAGCAATATCGCATATCTGAGGTAAACCTACTCCCTATACGTGTCCCATAAAGGCGTCTACGTTACGTCCCGGGGCAAAAGTAGGGGATGGAAGAGTAGAGGGATTTAGTCAGCCTAAGGAAAGAACAAATCATCCTCTGGTACTGTCAAAAGGGGACATTTATGCCATAAAGTGAGCAATATCGCATATCTGAGGTAAACCTACTCCCTATACGTGTCACATAAAGGCGTCTACGTTACGTCCCAGAGCAAAAGTAGGGGATGGAAGAATAGAGGGATTTAGTCAGCCTAAGGAAAGAACATGTTGGTCACCTGGCGCTGTATGGAAACATAACCTATGCGTTAAAACAATTGTTCTACTACATAATCTGTAACATAAAATCAGCTGTTTTACGAATTAATTTGTTATCACTTATTTTAAGCCAAATGGGACGAAATAACTATATTGCATATCTAGCCCCTGTTGTGAAATGTTTTTCCCCATATACCAAAACCAAACATAATTAAACTTATGAATAAAAAATGAATTATTATTTGAAAAAACTGTATAAAGATCAAGTATCATCCACCACAAGTTGAAAAATGTTATTTGAACTTGAGTGGGTGAATGAAACGTACTAGGTACAAGGAAGTAAATAGCATACGAACAGACAAACACCTGTTTAGACCGGTTTAAAGCACTCTTACCTCAGCAACATAATGACAAATGCACATTGAGTGCTTTGCCGTCGAAGAAACAGATTTTTACACTTCTCAACGTTCCGTAGATATTCTCTCTGGCGTAGACTTCTGTAGCATTAAAACGTCAGTTTGAAATATTGACTGGGAGTGTCCGCGGACTCGAGATAACATAGATTCGGTCAACGCACATTTGTCCAAGTTATACTGACGGTTATTAAGCAAAATATTTTACAAGGTTCTGTGTTACTGGAGTTTTGACCAAATGTTAACCTCCAATATAAATTACGTAATCGGGCAAAGTTTACAGATTTATTTTAGTGTAATTATTCTTTCTTATTCAACTACTACGAAATGTGCTTTTCTTTTCACGTTCGTAAGCCTTTAGACTATTTAGGCCCTATTCAGTAATTTTAAAAATACAATAACAAACATAAAGCATATGTTTTATAACATAAAAGGAAAATTCCTTAACAATAAAAAAATTAAACGTGGATTATATTATTAATGATTTTTACTTACATCTTGCGACTTAGTGCAGAATATAGAGGGTAGAGATGGCTTTATACCATACTCAAGAAAGGACTATTTCTCAACCCCAGGGTTAATGTGAACAGGGCTACGCTAAAACCTTCCATTAGTACCCTATATTTACGATTACCATATTTTTTTCATACGAAATCACAACTTTTTGATGTAGTGTAACGTAAGAAACGCCTGGGCTCACGATAGTTCAAAAGCAATATATTTATTAAAATTCTATATTATCTTATATTATAATATATCACTTAATATGGTCTACTTCTGTTTCTCAACAAAATTTCTAAGAGTTAACTACATCTGTTTAGGCTTATTTATTTATTCAAATTTTAAATTTGGTAAAGAGTAAATAAATCACAATTTACTGTATTGGAATGTTGCGTGTACTTCATTGCACAATACTTAATTTTTGTGCACCTATAATCCAGACAAAGGATCGTAAGCATTAGCCAAAGTTGAAGTGCGCTTAAATATCGGGACAATGGAAAATTTCCGTGACGCATGGTCACCGTAACTACATTTGACCTTGGATACTCATTTCCACAGCCTAAGTCGATCTGGGATAAGATCACGCGCGCGCGCACGAACGAAATTTTGTCCAATTTGATTTTTTGGCTTAAGATAAATAATAACATATGTTTTCATAAAACAGCTGTTTTTATGTTATTGTTTATTTGTTAGAACAGCTGTTTACGCATAGGTTAAGTTACTTTATTTAAATTAATTGTAATTATAGTAAATAAAAAGTAACTAAAATAAAATATTACTTTTTTGACACAAGTATAAAAAGACTTTAGAATTTGTTTGCTTCTATTACTTGATTCCATTGTTGTAGAAATGAGTTTATTGTCGCACTTCACTCTGCATAGCTCCCATCTGACTTCTACTTCACGGCGTTGCAAGGATTCTAGTTTAAAAACACTTAATTTTTCATAATTAAGTTGAAGATGAAGTTATACAGTTGCAAAATGTTCTGCATAATTAACACGATCTCTCAAATTCCCTACTTTCTTGAACTGATTTAACACTATTATAAATACAGCGACCCTCTGACATTCTTATATATCAAAATGTTTTCCGACAAATAATTATACTTAAAAAGAAAAGTTTATTGGAGTAATAGATGAGTTGATACCTCGCCCTTGCGCCCTTTTAGACCCTCATTGCACCCCACACCCTCGAAATCTATATACTCTTCTCTCTTGCTCAATCTTTTTAGTTTAAATATTAACCTTCAGCCGTTTTATATCCCTCATCAAGTTAACTTTTAAGTAATGTAAATTTTAAGTGTTTCTTAAACAGAAAATATGAGAAAAAAATAGCTACTTTCCCTAAGTTTCAATAAAAACATTTCCTCAGCATTATACACCATTCTGACAGTCCCAACCATATGAACGCTCTTCCAATCGGAAAATCTGCCTCCTCCAACCAAATACCAACAGATCTTGTCCAATATCGTATTTTCAGCCAGTGTAAAGACAGTAGCTGAAAATACACGGCTTCACCTCCTTCTCTAAGTCATGACGTCACAATTAGAAAATATTTTTAACTTTAAAGTTTAGTTTTAACGTTTTTGTATCTCGAATTGTTATTATTTTATGAGTGCTATTATTTCATGTTTCATGCTTAACTGTTTCTATACTCTATACTATGTGCTTTTGTAGTTTAAGGAAAAAGAAGTAGCGTTATTATCTGTTTGGCAGAAGTGTGACATGGTAAGGTGACCAGATGTCCTGTTTTCCAGACGTGTCTTCCGTTGTCAGAACTATCCTCCTACGGACGCTTATTTGTACTGTTTTGGCAGAATAGTAACTGAGATACGAATTGTCTAATTTTTATAATTGGTTAGTGTTTCTTCTATCTTTTTAATTAAAAAAAATTATTAAATTTTCTTTATGGTAAAAATCAAGAATGCCAACTTTAAAATCTAAGTAAAATTAATGTTATAAATTTATTATCTCTTTTAATATTACTATTTCTAATATCCTATATTTAATTTAAAATATTTACGTAAATACGTGTATTATCAGTAATACTGTACATTTTAATAACATCTAAAAAAGCTTTTAAGCCTGCTATTTTACTCTCTAGTTTCATTAAAAAACCAGAGGTACAGGTCAGGTTTTATAATCTAACGCTTGAGTGTTGAGTAGAAATTTTGTATTCGTCGTCTAGAAAACATTAGGCACTGTCGTCATCCCTCATCGAGGTCTACCCTCCCCAAGCCTTAGCGATCCTATTAGCTTGTTTCCGTGAACGCCCTATTTACATTTGTTATCATTTATTCTATACATTAAACAGTATTATTGAGGATCGTCAACCGTATGAATCTGCGGAAGTCCAAGGGTCAATGCTTTTGAAAATGAACTGCAGGCACCTTCAACCTCCCACCAAGTGCTAGCTTATAAAACTTGAACTGTACTCCACGGACCCACCGCTTTGCTGGGGATATTCATTTCATACCCCCAAAAGCTCCCAGAGGATACTGTCCCGTTTTGATCTTTTAAAAATCTGGATACTTTAGTTATCAGAGACTAGTGAAGTCATGAAACAGTATCCGTCCATTGAGCCGTGTATGCGTTATCTCCGGTACTGTTATTACGGCACCTTCAGAAAAACGTTATACTAATCGTCTTTAATGTCCAGGTCTTTCTTCTTTGTCTACAATAATCTGAATACTTTAGTTATCAGAGACTAGTGAAGTCATGAAACAGTATCCGTCCATTGAGCCGTGTATGCGTTATCTCCGGTACTGTTATTACGGCACCTTCAGAAAAACGTTATACTAATCGTCTTTAATGTCCAGGTCTTTCTTCTTTGTCTACAATAATCTGGATACTTTAGTTATCAGAGACTAGTGAAGTCATGAAACAGTATCCGTCCATTGAGCCGTGTATGCGTTATCTCCGGTACTGTTATTACGTCACCTTCAGAAAAACGTTATACTAATCGTCTTTAATGTCCAGGTCTTTCTTCTTTGTCTACAATAATCTGGATACTTTAGTTATCAGAGACTAGTGAAGTCATGAAACAGTATCCGTCCATTGAGCCGTGTATGCGTTATCTCCGGTACTGTTATTACGTCACCTTCAGAAAAACGTTATACTAATCGTCTTTAATGTCCAGGTCTTTCTTCTTTGTCTACAATAATCTGGTTACTTTAGTTATCAGAGACTAGTGAAGTCATGAAACAGTATCCGTCCATTGAGCCGTGTATGCGTTATCTCCGGTACTGTTATTACGGCACCTTCAGAAAAACGTTATACTAATCGTCTTTAATGTCCAGGTCTTTCTTCTTTGTCTACAATAATCTGGATACTTTAGTTATCAGAGACTAGTGAAGTCATGAAACAGTATCCGTCCATTGAGCCGTGTATGCGTTATCTCCGGTACTGTTATTACAAAACCTTCAGAAAAACGTTATACTAATCGTCTTTAATGTCCAGGTCTTTCTTCTTTGTCTACAATAATCTGGATACTTTAGTTATCAGAGACTAGTGAGGTCATGAAACAGTATCCGTCCATTGAGCCGTGTATGCGTTATCTCCGGTACTGTTATTACGGCACCTTCAGAAAAACGTTATACTAATCGTCTTTAATGTCCAGGTCTTTCTTCTTTGTCTACAATAATCTGGATACTTTAGTTATCAGAGACTAGTGAAGTCATGAAACAGTATCCGTCCATTGAGCCGTGTATGCGTTATCTCCGGTACTGTTATTACGGCACCTTCAGAAAAACGTTATACTAATCGTCTTTAATGTTCAGGTCTTTCTTCTTTGTCTACAATAATCTGGTTACTTTAGTTATCAGAGACTAGTGAAGTCATGAAACAGTATCCGTCCATTGAGCCGTGTATGCGTTATCTCCGGTACTGTTATTACGGCACCTTCAGAAAAACGTTATACTAATCGTCTTTAATGTTCAGGTCTTTCTTCTTTGTCTACAATAATCTGGTTACTTTAGTTATCAGAGACTAGTGAAGTCATGAAACAGTATCCGTCCATTGAGCCGTGTATGCGTTATCTCCGGTACTGTTATTACGGCACCTTCAGAAAAACGTTATACTAATCGTCTTTAATGTTCAGGTCTTTCTTCTTTGTCTACAATAATCTGGTTACTTTAGTTATCAGAGACTAGTGAAGTCATGAAACAGTATCCGTCCATTGAGCCGTGTATGCGTTATCTCCGGTACTGTTATTACGGCACCTTCAGAAAAACGTTATACTAATCGTCTTTAATGTTCAGGTCTTTCTTCTTTGTCTACAATAATCTGGTTACTTTAGTTATCAGAGACTAGTGAAGTCATGAAACAGTATCCGTCCATTGAGCCGTGTATGCGTTATCTCCGGTACTGTTATTACGGCACCTTCAGAAAAACGTTATACTAATCGTCTTTAATGTTCAGGTCTTTCTTCTTTGTCTACAATAATCTGGTTACTTTAGTTATCAGAGACTAGTGAAGTCATGAAACAGTATCCGTCCATTGAGCCGTGTATGCGTTATCTCCGGTACTGTTATTACGGCACCTTCAGAAAAACGTTATACTAATCGTCTTTAATGTCCAGGTCTTTCTTCTTTGTCTACAATAATCATTATTGCTAATCATTCTATAACTGAGACAATTATGTCTGAAACGAGTAAATATTCAAGATTTGGGCACAGTTTCATACGGATTTTAC
>JBAIZL010000004.1:219169921-219259921 GCA_036971475.1 Prosapia bicincta
CTGAGGATTTTGTATGGCAGCCATTTTGAAACTGAGAAAGATAATTGTCTAAAACTGTTTTATAATAAACAGGAACAATATTGAAAATAAAAATAAAATAATAAATATGATACAACTCACAAATATAAAAAAATTAATATCATACGCGTTTCAACGACAATTTTTCATCATCCTCAGTGCTGCTACACAAATTAAACTTAGTCAACTAAGTTTAATTTGTGTAGCATCACTGAAGATGATATATTGTCATTGAAACGCGTATGATAATAAAGTTTTTATAATTGCGAGTCGTGGCATATTTATCCTTTTATTTATAACTTTCACTCAGAAGCCAGCTCGAATATTGTTTATAGTATTGAAAATGTTTAGTTATAACTCTATCTGCTATAAAGATATAAGTATTATATAAAAACACAAGCAGACAGTCGAAATGCTGAGGACTATACTTAATGATATTTCTTCTTTGTTTTTACCTGCCAATTCATCTGGTGAGGTTTTGTAGAGTAAAGCATAGCCATACTCTAATAATACTACCTACATGTACCACCTGCTCAGCGTTCTCTCATTATTAAATTCTTTCTATTAGTTCCCACTCTCCTGATATATATCTTGTACAAATTTTCAATCGTTAATAAAATAAGTTTTTGTTCATCCAATCAAGATCATATCAATTTTGTAAACCAATAGTGGAGAACAATTGATCTTAAAAGTTTTGTCAAATATTTATTCAATAGATAAATTATAAAATTTGTGATGACCGGCAGGATTCGAACTCAGAATCTTCCTGTTCAAAGTCCATCGCGCCTTGACACTACGCCAACTTTCCAATAACTAGAAATATATTTCTCAAAGATGTATATGAATATTTATCCCTAATCTATTTGTCGTCGAAACCTCCATTGTACAACCTTTAACTGTTGCCATGGTTACAGAATATCATAAGTAGTGCTCTAAAATAAGTTTTCTTTGTTAACCTCAGTAGGAATTTACTTCAATATTGTTTTCTGTATTACTTGTTTTAATAACAAAACGTTTATTTTTGTAACCTTTTTCTGTGCTTTATTTACGTTTCACACAACAGACAATTCATCTAAACTAAATGGAGTACATTAACATCTATGCAACGCCTTCTTTAGATATGATTTTATACAATATTTTATTATAACCCAACCTAACCTGATCTGAACAGAATAAGTCATATGAAAAAAAACTGGCGGAGACAAAATGAACAAAGACAAATTTTATTTTAGTTACGTTTTATTAAATAATTACAATTAATATAACATGTATATGCACAAACCAGAATTACAATATTTGGTGGGAAAATAGAAAGCGAAATAAATTATTATTAAATTTAAATTTACTTAATGAATTAATATTTGAAAAATAACTATTTCAACACCAAGTGTCATCCACTACACGAAAAAAATATGTATTTGAACTTGAGTGGATAAATAAAAGGTATTTTATTAAAAATTGAAAATTTGAAGAAGATATATAAATAAATTTAGGGAGAGTGTGAACTAACAGAAGGTATTGAAAATCATTTTTACCCTCACAATCCATATTCGCAAGACATCTTGTAACTTACTCATTACAATATATCAGTACGAATGTTACTCACTAATTTATCGTTCAGATTTTATTGAGTAAATAAGTTACTTTCGTATATTTGTAATCCATTTTATTTACGTTCAGTTTAAACACTCAACGGTAACAATTATCAAGGTCAGACTGGCGGGGACGTCTAATACCCCTGTCAGACAATACAGAGCCCATTAACCAAGGACTGCTTTGAAGGCAGCCCTATTGATCAGCTGTGGATTAGTGTAACTGTTTGGAGCGTATTAGGCGGGTACAGTCATTGCCAGATACAGTGGGTTTACTGCAATCAAATAGTCAATATAAAATGTGGCAAAACCGTGGTTCAAACTGAATCTGATATTCTTCTCCAGTTTTTATTTTAAAATTATAAAGGTATTTTAAAAGACACATGTTTCACGTACCTGTAGGTACATTGCTATATACATTCTATAGTCTGATTCTACTAATAGCATTTTTGTTATCTACCTATAACGGGTAACTGGTTGCCGTATTTATTACAAATAGTACAGCATGTATAAAAACAAATAAAAACATACAATAAAAATCACAAATTAATCATTTATTTACTCATACGCTTTTCAATGACAAAGTCATCATCATCAGCAGTGAGTGCTACTACTACAAACTCAATGTTGTGTTACTACTACTTGTAGTAGTAACACTCACTGGTGATGATGACTTTGTCATTGAAACGCGTATGAGTAAATAAATGATTAATTTGTGAGTTTTGTGTATGCTTTTATTTGTTGTTAACATAACCTCACAAACTAAGATCAAAGAATATTTGTATACAGCATGTATGTTTGTGATGCAAAATAAAAGTTCTTTCACTCAAGGAATTTATTACACAACAATAAGCATACAAAGGAATGTGTAGTGACAGGAAACACTACGCCTGGAATCCATTACGGCAGTTCTACCTCTCAACACGACTGTGAAGCAAACTCCGTACCCAACGCCTGATGTTCTCTTGAGATAGATTACTGCATACCTTCGTATTGTAAATCTCCATTAAAATGTAAAATTGCCAAGTCTTAAAGGTAAAAGTGCAAACTTTTGTGTGAAATTGTTTTCTACATTTACCAACCCATATCCGTAAATCCTAAAATTTACCAATATACGGGCTTTTATAGTATCATATACCAGAGGCGGCTCGTGGCACGTTGCACGGTTGCGCAACGCCCATACCAGAGATCAATAGCAAACAGAAAATATATTTAATTATTATGTATGATTTATGTACATTTTTACGAACGATTATTCAAATATGATATGATCCATCATTTTAAATAATAATAAAAACGTTAAAACCGCCGAGACCGTGTGACCAGTCGCAAACAGTATTGTTCGGCTTGGTTGTAGGGAAACCTGCAACACCGAGTGACGCCAACCCTTACGGAGAAATAGCATTGGAAGGACCAGACAGACTAAAACATCGAGGCAGCACCGTAAGGCTCCTTAAGTTGCAAACGCCCTGCAACCTCAGGACGTTCAATTGGGAACAGCTCTGTCCAGAAGAGACGTATCTCCGCTCCGCGTTTGTTGTCATTTACAGTTATGAATGAATTGAGATAGGTTTGTTAATAAATAAACCCATGGCTTGAGATCCGGTGTCTTAAATAAGTAAAAATAACATACAAAATACCAATAAGTTTCCTTCAATAGAATAAATCACACAGTATTAAGCTGTATATATCTATTTTCTTTATAACAGGCCTTTACGTTTTTATTACGATTTATTTGCCTTAAAAAACTAACACTTAACGATTTGCAGCCCTCATAGATTTTAGGCACCAGCCGCCACTGACATATACAAAACCAAATAACCTCGTAAACTTGTATGGTTTGTTTTTATATAACGAAACAACAATAATAATAGTAAGACAAATTATACCTAAAACTGACATAAAATTATTAAAGGGATGTTTCAACTCATTATGATACAATTGTAATTTGGCTGATTCAATAAACAAAGAGTAACAGCCACTGCGTCAATGTCTTCTAGTGCCACCACCCCACTCAAATGAACGCCTAGCAGACATATCGAGAGGGTTTTTGGAGCTTGCAGTTTTCGGGCGTATAGTTACTGATAAAATTTTATAATTATTAAAAAATAATATTATTGTCCGTTATGCCTTCAAGGCAGCCATTTACCTGTAATATGTTGTATTTGTGTAAAAGTAGATTCAAGTTGAAAGAATAATTTCCTTTTAAATAAGACCAAAAATTATTTAATTTTAAATAAAAATGAAATAATATCAAACACCATCTCACAATCAATAATTTATTCCTTAACGCGTTTCAACTACAAGGTCATCATCATCAATGTGTATGGCTAATAAAACATCTAAATTATACATTACGCAGTACATTCATATCCATGTATGAGGTGCATTTGAACGTGAGTTGGCGGTCGCTATTGCTTAGTTACCTGTGCTCGCAAATCTAATGAAAATTAAACAAATTATTTGTTTAATAATAAAAAAAGTTTAATGTAACCTTCAAACATTAATTTCAACAAAAAATAATACTGTAATATCCTTTGGAATTATGTAAAGAAAATATACTTTATGTAAAGTTAAAGCTTACAAGTTTGTGTAATACGTGAGCACTAAATGTAAATGTGTGTAGTAATTAATAATTTTCCACCACGCTACACCTACGTGACCGATTCTGCAGACAAGAGGTTGGAGGATATAAAACTGCTGATTGATAATAATTAAATTTTCTTCAACATCTACTACTACTTTTATGCAAAATTAATTCTTTGCTCTTTGCGTGTAACTGTTACGAAGTAAACACGTAGGAGGGTTGTAAGTTATAGCCAGAGAGCACTGCAACATGCATAGTAAGGTCTAGATTGCCAACAACTACAACTTCTGAATCACAAGCACGGATATTTGTTTTGTAAATTTTAGTCAGTTCATAAATTGTAAAGTTACGCCACAAGCCGTTTACCTCTGTAAATAATATTGCCTTCTTTTATTACAGGTAGGGAGGGGCTTCGCTTGGGGCATAAGATATTCAGGCAAGTTAAAGTGACCAGCACTACGCTTCGACCTTCCACTGCACAAGGTACTCACTCATTCTTATAGACTAGCCTGAGGGTTAACAAGAAGAATAAACCAAATTTAATTAATCCCTACTGAGGTCAACAAAGACAAATTTTATTTTAGTTACTTTTTATTTTATAATTACAATTAATATACATATGTATATACATATAACAGAATCCCAATATTAGATTTTAAAAATGGAAAGCGAATTCCGAGCATGGTGTTGGACTATTATTTATGTTTGTTACTAGTAAAACGGGATAAAATATCTGCAAAACATACTGTTTCTGACATCATAGTAAACTCCGAATCACAAAATAATTTGTTACACTATTAATATAAAAGATAAAAAAATATAGTAATAACAGATAACAGTAATATTAAATATATTAGTAATTGTTATGAAAAACACAGTTTTACAAAAAAATACAAACATAACACCAATTACAATCTAAAAAATAAGTAAGTACAAAAACAGAACTAAAACTGGGATAAATTTCCCTAACTCAGAGCTGTATATACAGAGAACTAGAGATTCTATATTTAATACTACGTATTTGGATAGTAACGTCAAACCTTTTTCAGTTTTTCATTTAAAAGAAACCGGCAACTATGCTTCTTAATTATTTTTTAACGTTTTGTTGTTAGTTGTGTTTTCAGTTATTTTGCTAATAGCTTTATAAACAAAATAATAATTTGAATAACCGATTGAAAATTTTAGTTTAAAGTTGTAAAAGTTATTTTATTATTACTTTTTATTTACGCCATAGATGAAAATAAATTATAAAAACATACATTTATATTGAATCATTTAAAAGACCAATGACAATGTTTTTTAATTTTTTTTAATATTTTTACTTCGCTTTTTTTAGTTACTAATTTATGAAACTTTTGGTGGTCAATAGTTTTTCGTTCTATCACCATCTTGAAGTTACTGATTTTTAATTGTGGGAGTTCGCTCAGTGGAAAAGTGCTGGATTTAAAATATGGAGTCATTCAGTTTGAATCCGTACCAGACATAAACTTCTTTAAATTTAATTAATGAATAAAATTTTGAAAAAACTGTATTAACATCAATTGTTATTCACTGATGGGCATAATTTGATAAATAAAAACGTATTTTATTAATGATTGAAAATATGTACAAGATATAGATAAGGAAAGTGTGAGCTAATGGAAGGAATTGTGAAAAAGTAAAAAGAAGCATTTAGGGGTCGAACACAGTAGCTTTAGGTTGTGGTCAAGTTCTCTGCCCACTAAATCTCAGAGTCCTCTTGTACAATACATAAGCTAAAACTGTCGTGAATCTTTAGTTTTACTAGTAAATATTAGAAACTACCAACATGATTTTGAAAATGTAGACTTTAGAAATAGGAGATGATTTATCGGTTCCTACCATTTGAATTTGTAAGATGACGACTATTGCTAAATGTTTTGGGGATAATGCAGTGAGTATTTGTTAATTATTTTCCTGGCTGGCAAAGAACGCGTTGAGTTAGGTTAGATAACATTTATCGAGTCTGAGATAAATCCGAATAGTTACCGACCGTATGATGGTAACGGTTCAAAATGACCGATGATTACAGAACGGAAAATTCCAATATTTATTTTTTATATTAATAAAATTTCACATTTAATGTTGATCAAACTGGGCAAAGTGCACAAGCAGGGGAAAAGTTGAGAGCAGCGACGAATCCATCATTTCGATCTAAGCGTCTAGTGTACAGAGCGTCCATGCAGGGGCCAAGAATTGGTGTACTTACGCAGTCATGGCCCTGTTTTGCGGAAACGTGTAGAATAAATAAAGATAAGGACGAAGAGAAACTGACTTTCGACTCCACCTCCTTGTCAAGGAACACAAAGATAGATCCTTATGTGGAGTAACCTCTAATTTTGACACATGAAACCTCTACCTACCCCACGAATCCAACGTCAAATTCTGTATACCTAGTCAACCAGTATGGACAGGCTTCGAGATTCCCTATAGATCAGATTGCTCTAAACAATAAATACAGCTTGAAATTGGTTTAAAAAAATGAAAAAACTAACTTGGAAAATAATGAAAAACTTTTCATGAATTGCATGATGAAGTTTTCGGTCGTACAAAAAACAATTCCTCTAGATTGGTTTCTACAGTTATCTCGACATGAGGCAAGTAACAGCAAAAGACATTTCGCAAGTAATAAAGTTTTTATTACATAATAAATGTCAGCGTGCTTCTGAAACATGGATATACTTTTATTCAATCTACTAGCAGTATCTAGGAACAAATGTTCAATCAAGATATGCCTACTAACATACAGCACCTATTGACAGTGGTTCTACTAATAGCCAAAAGAGTGTAATATAAACGATGTATTCCTGGAAGCAGCCGAGAACTAGTTATATGCATCGCTATCTTTCTTTCCACCATTCTTAGTTTCATCAGTTTCTTAAACAATTTAGTTTCTTACTAAATACCTTTCGTTTTACTATTCTTAGTAACAGTTTAGTTTCTATACCTTTCTTTTTACTATTCTTAGTAACAGTTTAGTTTCTATACCTTTCTTTTTACTATTCTTAGTAACAGTTTAGTTTCTATACCTTTCTTTTTACTATTCTTAGTAACAGTTTAGTTTCTATACCTTTCGTTTTACTATTCTTAGTAACAGTTTAGTTTCTATACCTTTCCTTTTACTATTCATAGTAACACTTTAGTTTCTATACCTTTCGTTTTACTAATCTTAGTAACAGTTTAGTTTCTATACCTTTCTTTTTACTATTCTTAGTAACAGTTTAGTTTCTATACCTTTCGTTTTACTATTCTTAGTAACAGTTTAGTTTCTATACCTTTCCTTTTACTATTCATAGTAACACTTTAGTTTCTATACCTTTCGTTTTACTATTCTTAGTAACAGTTTAGTTTCTATACCTTTCTTTTTACTATTCATAGTAACACTTTAGTTTCTATACCTTTCGTTTTACTATTCTTAGTAACAGTTTAGTTTCTATACCTTTCCTTTTACTATTCATAGTAACACTTTAGTTTCTATACCTTTCGTTTTACTATTCTTAGTAACAGTTTAGTTTCTATACCTTTCCTTTTACTATTCATAGTAACACTTTAGTTTCTATACCTTTCGTTTTACTATTCTTAGTAACAGTTTAGTTTCTATACCTTTCCTTTTACTATTCATAGTAACACTTTAGTTTCTATACCTTTCGTTTTACTATTCTTAGTAACAGTTTAGTTTCTATACCTTTCTTTTTACTATTCTTAGTAACAGTTTAGTTTCTATACCTTTCGTTTTACTATTCTTAGTAACAGTTTAGTTTCTATACCTTTCCTTTTACTATTCATAGTAACACTTTAGTTTCTATACCTTTCGTTTTACTATTCTTAGTAACAGTTTAGTTTCTATACCTTTCTTTTTACTATTCATAGTAACACTTTAGTTTCTATACCTTTCGTTTTACTATTCTTAGTAACAGTTTAGTTTCTATACCTTTCCTTTTACTATTCATAGTAACACTTTAGTTTCTATACCTTTCGTTTTACTATTCTTAGTAACAGTTTAGTTTCTATACCTTTCTTTTTACTATTCATAGTAACAGTTTAGTTTCTATACCTTTCGTTTTACTATTCTTAGTAACAGTTTAGTTTCTATACCTTTCCTTTTACTATTCATAGTAACAGTTTAGTTTCTATACCTTTCGTTTTACTATTCTTAGTAACAGTTTAGTTTCTATACCTTTCTTTTTACTATTATTAGTAACAGTTTAGTTTCTATACCTTTCTTTTTACTATTATTAGTAACAGTTTAGTTTCTATACCTTTCTATTTACTATTCCTAATAACAGTTTAGTTTCTATACCTTTCTTTTTACTATTCATAGTAACACTTTAGTTTCTATACCTTTCGTTTTACTATTCATAGTAACACTTTAGTTTCTATACCTTTCCTTTTACTATTCATAGTAACACTTTAGTTTCTATACCTTTCGTTTTACTATTCTTAGTAACAGTTTAGTTTCTATACCTTTCTTTTTACTATTCATAGTAACAGTTTAGTTTCTATACCTTTCGTTTTACTATTCTTAGTAACAGTTTAGTTTCTATACCTTTCCTTTTACTATTCATAGTAACAGTTTAGTTTCTATACCTTTCGTTTTACTATTCTTAGTAACAGTTTAGTTTCTATACCTTTCTTTTTACTATTATTAGTAACAGTTTAGTTTCTATACCTTTCTTTTTACTATTCATAGTAACACTTTAGTTTCTATACCTTTCGTTTTACTATTCTTAGTAACAGTTTAGTTTCTATACCTTTCCTTTTACTATTCATAGTAACACTATAGTTTCTATACCTTTCGTTTTACTATTCTTAGTAACAGTTTAGTTTCTATACCTTTCTTTTTACTATTCATAGTAACAGTTTAGTTTCTATACCTTTCGTTTTACTATTCTTAGTAACAGTTTATTTTCTATACCTTTCCTTTTACTATTCATAGTAACAGTTTAGTTTCTATACCTTTCGTTTTACTATTATTAGTAACAGTTTAGTTTCTATACCTTTCTTTTTACTATTATTAGTAACAGTTTAGTTTCTATACCTTTCTTTTTACTATTATTAGTAACAGTTTAGTTTCTATACCTTTCTATTTACTATTCCTAATAACAGTTTAGTTTCTATACCTTTCTTTTTACTATTATTAGTAACAGTTTAGTTTCTATACCTTTCTTTTTACTATTATTAGTAACAGTTTAGTTTCTATACCTTTCTATTTACTATTCCTAATAACAGTTTAGTTTCTATACCTTTCTTTTTACTATTATTAGTAACAGTTTAGTTTCTATACCTTTCTTTTTACTATTCTTAGTAACAGTTTAGTTTCTATACCTTTCGTTTTACTATTCTTAGTAACAGTTTAGTTTCTATACCTTTCTTTTTACTATTATTAGTAACAGTTTAGTTTCTATACCTTTCGTTTTACTATTCTTAGTAACAGTTTAGTTTCTATACCTTTCTTTTTACTATTATTAGTAACAGTTTAGTTTCTATACCTTTCTATTTACTATTCCTAATAACAGTTTAGTTTCTATACCTTTCTTTTTACTATTATTAGTAACAGTTTAGTTTCTATACCTTTCTTTTTACTATTATTAGTAACAGTTTAGATTCTATACCTTTCTATTTACTATTCCTAATAACAGTTTAGTTTCTATACCTTTCTTTTTACTATTATTAGTAACAGTTTAGATTCTATACCTTTCTATTTACTATTCCTAATAACAGTTTAGTTTCTATACCTTTCTTTTTACTATTCTTAGTAACAGTTTAGTTTCTATACCTTTCTTTTTACTAATATTAGTAACAGTTTAGTTTCTATACCTTTCTTTTTACTATTCTTAGTAACAGTTTAGTTTTTATACCTTTCTTTTTACTATTCTTAGTAACAGTTTAGTTTCTATACCTTTTTATTTACTGCGAAGCACTTTATGAACACGAAGGACCTACTTGAGAGATGAAGAGAAATCATGGCTCGCATAGTAAAAACACCTTTCAACAGTTCAAGTGCATACTAATTTTTGTTCCAACTTCAAAAGTAAAATATATCTCTTGTTCTTTTTCTTATTGGAAGATAACATATTGTTATTTTAAAGTTGTCTGGTGTCCAGTTTTTATACCAGCGTCTTCCAAGGTGAATGTAAGTGTTTAAGTTAATCGTCAGACATCCTATCGACGAGGTTATCCATGCTCTTCTAGTGCCAGATCATCTAATAACACCTTGAATGTGATACAGATATTTGATATTTCTGCCTCTCACTCTATCTTTTGCCTGAATTTATCTTACATCCTTCATTTTTACTTTTCTTATCAGTAGGTTAGTAAACGCTGTTTCGTACGTGCTTCTGTGGCACTCAAGCTTTTCTTGTGCCAAACCATCTGACAAGATGTTTCCCAATCTATATCCAAGGGCCTTGCACGTATTTGGTCTTAGAGGCGTCATTTTTATTGTTCTTATCAGTAGTTTAGTAAACGCTGTTTCGTACGTACTTCTGTTTCACTCAAGCTTTTCTTGTGCCAGACCATCTGACAAGATGCCTCCCAATCTATATTCAAGGGTCTTGCACGTATTTGGTCTTGGAGGCGTCATTTTTATTGTTCTTATCAGTAGTTTAGTAAACGCTGTTTCGTACGTGCTTCTGTGGCGCCCAAACATTTCTTGTGCCAGACCATCTGATTAGATGCCTCTCAATCTATATCCAAGGGTCTTGCACGTATTTGGTCTCAGAGGCGTAATTTTTATTGTTCTTATCTATTCTACAATGCTATTGTATGAACTTCGGTTAACTTGATATCGATATCTTTTGGGCAGAAATAATTATATTTATTTCTTTACTACTGATTCGAATCTGTAGAGTAATTTCGGTGAATTATCCTCAAATTCCGATATTATCACCACGTCATCAGCATAGAAAATTACTTTAAATTTTGCCTGCACCATTTTATATCCTCTCCCCACTTCTTTTCTTTTTTTTACCTCTCCCCCTGCCTTTACCTTTCCCCGCATGTTTTGCCTCTCCTCGTTGTTTTTACCTCTCCCTGCTGCTTTTACCTCATCCGCTGCTTTAACTCTTCTCGTTGCTTTTACCTCTCCCCGCTGCTTTTACTTCTCCCCGCTGCTTTTACCTCTCCGCGCTGCTTTTACCTTTCCTCGTTGTTTTTACCTCTCCGCGCTGCTTTTACCTCATCCGCTGCTTTAACTCTTCTCGTTGCTTTTACCTCTCCCCGCTGCTTTTACTTCTCACCGCTGCTTTTACCTCTCCTCTTTGATATTACCTCTCCCCCTGCTTTTACCTTTCCCCGCTTGTTTTACCTCTCCTCGTTGCTTTTACCTCTCCGCGCTGCTTTCTCCTCATTGTTTTTACCTCTCACCGCTGCTCTAACCTCTCACCGCATCTTTTACCTCTCACCGCTGCTTTTACCTCTTTGATATGGTAAAACATTACATCGTAAGTTTTATTTGTGTACAGTGCAATTTCCGGGAGGAACACAGTGGTTGGAACAATATGTTGAAAACACATTCTAATATTTCGGATAGGAATATACACGGATGTAAAAGCTACGTCTAACAGACGAAAAGTTCAAAATGTGTCGACAATAAAACCCAGCAACCCATTCCTAAGCACTCCTCGCCCATGTCGTTTGTCGGTTTATTCACAAGGTGTTCGTTGAGCGTTCGACAAATAAACGGAGCCATTACGTCACTACAAAGTTTATGTGTTCAGCTCTGGGATAGGCTACGCAGGTGTGCCTGTTGCACAATAACCCAATCTAGCTTCCAATTGTTCTGTAACCCCTCTGTTCGCTATTATTGGATAAACGATCTGTTTTGCATTATCTGCTGTGCCTGCCTGATCGGGGAACGGGATGCAATGCCTTCTTAATCGTATAGTTGTGTATTAAGAATCTTTACTAAAGTTTTCTGATACAAATATTCAAAGTTGATTAATCTGCCAAACCTGCTTATCACTACCAGGCTAAACATTACAAAATTTAAAAAAAAAATTATTTTAAAAAATACAAACCATTTGGTTTTATACCTCTTGAAATGAATTTTTGTTTCAGTATTTAACACGTCTGTGTTTTAGACTATATTTTGCATCAATAAACCCCGGTCTAAAATAAAATAGAATAAATTAGCAAAAAATCTCTAAAACAAATATGAGTCATGTCACGAAAAAATTCGCACAATGTTGGAGAAATTCGACAACGTTGCAACGACTCTTGCTCTGAACCATCCAAGTCTAAATTCCTTCTATTAGCTCACACTCTCCTGATACGTATATAACTTGTACAAATTTTCAAACGTAAATAAGATGCGTTTTTATTCATTCAATCAAGTCCAAATGCATTTCTTAAAATCAATAATGGATGACAATTGATGTTAATACAGTTTTTTTCAAATATTGATTCGATAATTAAGCCATACAATTTGTGGGGTCCAACCGGATTCGTACTGAGAATCTTTATGTTCGAAGTCTAGTGCGCCTTGGAACTGCGCTAACTTTCCTATACGGAAATATTTAGAAATATATTTCTCAAAAATGTGTATGAATTCTCCCCTCCCCCGTCTGGTTGTCGTCAAAACTTCCATTGTACAACCTTAAACTATTGCCATGGTTAACACAGAATATCATAAATAGTGCTCTAGGGTAACTAAAATAAAATTGTTTCTTTGTTAACCTCAGTAGGAACTTACTTGAAATTTTTTTAATATTATTTGTTTCAATTCTAAACGTTTTTTTGAAGATATTGGTGGAATTTTAACATGAAAATTAGTTGGTAAAATTTTAGCAGACAGTAGAAAACAGTTTGCTATAAAGACTTTACGGGTGTTTTACACTTGTTGGGAAGTTTTTATGGTTACAGACACATTTCAAAGACGGTTCTAAAAAGTTTAAACTGCATTTTATTAAGTTCCCAAAACTTGTCTTTATAGACAAATCTTCGTAATAGATTCAAGAGAGTTTTTAAACGTTTGAGGCGTCGGGAGTGTATGAGAAATATTCTATTACAAGAAGTATAACCAACGGGTTTATTAAATATCCAAGTAAAGAAGCTCCTGAATAAGGGAATAATTAATTTTGTTCCGAGCAATTAACTATCTTTTGAGAAAAATGAGCATCGTTGCGAATCAATATCAGAGAATAGAAGTACATCATCCTTAGAGAGCTGTCTCCACCGACAAAACCTTTGATCCCACCGACTTTGCACAGCCTTCCAACATTTAGAACTTTATACACAAGAAACCATTCATCACTCCGAACCCAGGTCCCTTCAAAATTATCATGTAATTGTTATTAATTAAAGACAGCCTGTCTACAGTCCATTTATAATTGTATACTTTTATAAAATTACATATTTGTAATATTCTTGTGCCATTTAAGGATCATGAAAAACATCGACTCAGAATTACAATCTACATATCTTACTATAGTAATTATTAACAAGGGAATAAATATCTGTCTAGCGTTACAAATACATCAATTACCGTTGTTAATACACATTTAATAATGTGCTATTTTTTATTTGTAATTTACTCTCATTAAAAATATTACATTTATTAATAAGACAACTTTTGACAACGCTATGACTTGTAAACAGGGCAGTACCATTACATGAATTTCTACAAATACTTTCAATTTACTTGTAACAAATGTTTGATGAGGATGCTGGCAATATAAACCGGAGAAAACGTTGAAAATAAGGTAAATACATTCCTGAATCTGTAGAGGCATATTAACATTATGTTACAGAATTATAGAAAGGAAAATTATACCAATATTACATTTGACACACACACACACACACACACACACACACACACACACACGCACGCACGCACGCACAACACACACACACACACACACACACACACAAATATATAGTAGCTCAAGTTGAAAATTGAACTCAATAACTAAGATACAATTAATTAGGGTAAAATCTAGTAATTATTAATATTGATGTAATAAAAAGAATTCAATTGATGTTTAAATCAATATTTACAATGTAGAAAGAGTAATTGGTAATCCTTGTAGAGTACTATAGTAGTGGTAACGTTTGAAATGTTACAAATTGTTATTTCTTCGTGTAAAAAAGTTTGTGTGTAAGGTGTTTGGGGTGAGGAATAGAGAGATCGTGCGTGCTTGTGCCGGGTAGATGTCGAGCAGAAGGCTATTTCATCATATATCAAATTGACAGTCATTATTGAAGTTGAAAACAGCTGGCAAACAGGTGATGAACTAGACGTGACGATCTCTAATATAGACGGTAAGAGAAAATAAAGGCAAGCAGAAAATGGCCAGAGAGGTTGTGTAGAGAGGTTTACATTCAAATACAGTCATCAGACATTTGCTTTGACCACAAAAGAGAGTAGGTCTGAGTTGATAGCGTGAGCCAGAATACTAACTTGTGCATAATTAAATATCCCAAGTCTTACGCTTTACTTGTCTGATGTGAAACATCTTTAGGTTTATGCATAAGATAAAACCGTAAGCACAAGATAACAATATTTTATAAAGCCTGTTATTCTAAAAACCCTTTTATTATATAAAGCCTGTTATTAATAAAATCTATGATTCTACCAAACCTATTATTTAACAAAGTGTGTTTGTTTTTACAAAAGTTATTTTACAAAACCCGTTATTTTGCAAACTCTGTAATATCACAAAGCCCGTTATTTTACAAAACCCGTTATTTTATAAACCTTGTTATATCACAAAGCCCGTTATTTTACAAAACCCGTTATTTTACAACCGGGTTAAATCGCAAATCCCGTTATTTTACTAAACCCGTTATTTTACAAATCCTGTTATATCACACATCCCGTTATTTTACAAAACCCGTTATTTTACAAACCCTGTTATATCACAAAACCCGTTATTTTACAAACCCTGTTATATCACAAAACCCGTTATTTTACATACCCAGTCATATCACCCACCCGTTATTTTACAAACCCGGTTATTTTACTAACCCTATTATATCACACATCCAGTTTTTTTTTACAAATTACGTTACTTTACAAACTCTGTTATATCACAAAGCCCGGTATTTTACAAACCTTGTTATTTTACAGATCCTGTTCTATCACAAATCTCGTTATTTTACAAACCCTGTTATTTTACAAACCCTGTTATATCACAAATCCCGTTTTTTACAAACAACGTTATTTTACAAACTCTGTTATATCACACCGCCCGTTACTTTACAAAAACCGTTATTTTACAAACCCTGTTATAACACAAATCCCGTTATTTTACAAACCCTGTTATATCACAAATCCAGTTATTTTACAAAACTCGTTATTCTACAAACCCTGTTATATCACAAAGCCCGTTATTTTACAAACCCTGTACAGAGTCTGTTTTTTTAAAAGCGATCGAGAATTATATTCATGATTACGACTATTTCTTCTTCAGACTTCCCCATGACGTCATCTTCATCGTCATTGTTATAGTTCATTTCAACTGGGAAAGCATTTTTACTTTGTAATCCCCAAATTGAATACTTTTTTTAATAAATAAAACCTTCTAGCCATAAAACATTTTATTCAAACACTTATGTACATTGCAAATCAATCATCTTCAGAGGAAGTTATTACGAAAAAGGCAATCCTTTGATGACTATTGGTTTACAATCGAAATGTTTACGAGAGTTTCGAAAATATGTCTTTGTGGTTAAGAAGTTTTATATATTTAAAATAAAAAGATTATGCCACAGTTGCTCCAAGTTGTTAGTGGAATTTTTAAAATGGTTTTGGAAATAATAAAAACAAATAACGATTGGAGGTTTATGGGAGGGTAAAACGATGATCTAAGCACTTACAAGCAGGGAGATTATATAGGATTGAATGAGAAGCAGGGAGTGGAAGTCGCCATTTGTCAGCCTCCAGGTAAAAACATGCAGATTATACTTAAATGTTGAATTTCAGAAAATTAACAAGTCCTCTAATCAACAATGTCCTCAGGTTAGAAGAGGTGATAATTTCGTCGCAACATCACGAACACTGGAAAATATACGCTCCAACGCGAGCACGAGATTACTGAGTTTATTAAGTAAGATCCAGTGACGAGAAGCCGGCGAGAAAATAATTTCTGGGATTCATTTGAGAGGGTTAAATTCGTTTTCCATTAAAGATGGGGAACCCCTTAGTCCCTACTACAAGCCTGTGATACGAGTACGGCTGTGTATTTAGGTTTGAGTTTTCTTATAGTCACATCCAAAACTTGTCAAGTTATTCTAATAAAAATCCATAACAAAATATTGGATAAATATCTTTCAATATAATCTACATATAAATGAAAATCATAAAGGAAATAATAAAAGCAGAGACAATTTTCTAACGCTACATTGGCAACCTTCCTTGGGCTGCCTCATAATATACGGATATTATTTATAAGTTTAAAAGAGGCTATTATCCAAATTGCCCATTATGTTGCAAGACAAGAAGGGACGCGTCAAGGTTATAATTGCAGGATAAATGGGGTACGGCTCATACTTGAAGCATAGTTCTTTCCTATTTTCTCACAACAACCTATTTCTAACCTTAATACTACCTGTATTCGTCATCCTCTTCATATAATTCATTGGCAGCAATATAATGGTTAATTCAAGTCAACGGTTTCTCCCTGGTGCTTTCAGAGGGCTGTTTCCTTGAACCAGATTTCTCCGAACTAGTCAAGTTTGTAATTTCATTCTAACAAGCTTTCTGGACTGTATTTTAATTGTAATGGGACCCTCTGTTGATATGTTCAAAGAAATGTGCATAACTGTTTACTCTTGTTACCTTTTCTATTAGTTATTTTTGATAAATGTTTGTGGTAATATGACTATTGCCAATAGTTTTATATTTTCCCCATACAGAATCCACACTATTATCTTACGCTAAAAGACGATTTTTTAGGGTTGCACTTTTATAACCCTAAGCCGAACCTTATTTTATTATTTATTCATTTAATCTAACTCAAACGTCTGAACTCTCGTAAAAACCTGAAAAGAAGGTTGAATACCACAGTTCTTTGCAGTTTTTAGCGTCTCAGAGATACTTCTTACGTACTGCGGCACAATCAGTTTGGTGGCCATCCAGGTTATGCATCATTTGTCTGCCCACCACACGAGTTGTCTCTTATACTTATCTAGTCACGACCCTATTGGAACCGGTTTAGCCCAGCCCTCTAAGATATAGTTCCGGCTACCTTTTGGCAACTACATTATTCTGAATATACAAGCAATGAGACGTGCAAACTTACAAATTTCTTTAAAAAACACAATGTAAGTATTGCAATAAACACACCAAACCTCCTTAAAAGTACACTAAAAATGGTTAATAACGGATATGAGATTCATGAAGGACTATATGGCTTAAAGGTCAATGCAACGCGGTAGATGTAGCCCAAACAGGAAAGAAATTTAATATTAGCGGTGTTATAACTACAAATTTCGATGTTCTGAGGCAAAACAGTTCATATGGTGGGATTTGTTTTTAGTTTTTCAAGTAGAAAACTGATAATTTGGGCTTATCGGTTTGTCCGAGCACCAGATATTGTTTTGCAACATAAATTAGTTTACACATAAACAAGTTTAGGTGCTTTGGTATTATACCGAACTATATAGAGTGTAGGACATTAGCGAATGAAAATATACATAAATTAAGGTTTACATTCAACGTTTACATTTGTTACAACCAATCTATCCTAACTGTATACTTCATAGGTAAATTTTAATATAGGTAATCTATATAGTAAAGTTGAATAAAATTACAACCAAATCTATCCTAACTGGATACGTCACTGATATATTTTAATATAGGTAATATAGGTTCTGTTGTGTATAAAATAGTGCAATAATTCCGAAACAATTGGTTTATAAATTACCATTTTAAAAAAAGGTCATATTTTAATGTACCTTTAAGGTAAAGTTTAACTGTTTCATGATTTGACATTCAAAATAACTTTGTTCTTGTTCAGAAAATATTTTGGGCCTACATTCTATAGGTACGTGGTCGGTATAACACCAAACCGTACCTTCCATTTCACCGTTAGTTTGGTTTGTTACAGACTCGTGTATCCCGGCAAGCCTGGTAGTAGTTACAATACTAAAAACTAGGTACAAAGTACACACCACCAAAGGTAAATACTTAAAGACAAGTTTATACACACAGAGTAGTTTCGGCACCTTTATCAGAAACGGTTTAAGACCACCACAAAACAGTGCACCAAAACGTGATTGGACTAGCCCTTTAATGAAGGCTGAGGCATATTCTTAGTTTCATTTTCATACGAATAGCGGACGTTTCGGACAACCGCCATCGTCTGAGGCGTAAGCTCTGTTACTTTTTGGATGTTTGGAGGGTAAAATTGGTCGGAAGATTTATAATGATTACAATTTTAAAACGAATGTTTAAAAAAGAATTTTTTAAGAAAATAACTCACCTTTTTCAAGTCTTTGTTGGACTCGCCGTCTTCTGACGCCTTTCTCTTCTCTCCGATCCCGATGCCCAGGCCATCCTTGTCACCAGCCTACACATACACAAGTACTGCAATATTAGCAAATATTGGTAAGTTAATGAATTTAAATTATCAAACATTTTATACATTCTTTTCAAATATAAACAAGTAATATATATAAAAAAGTTAAAGTCAGTTCCTACTTAGGACAACAAAGAAAATATTTATTTTAGTTACTTTTTATTAAATAACTACAAAAAAGTAACAAACCCTATGAGTTAAAACAGCTGTTCTATTACATAGCCTATAACATAAAATTAGCTGTTTGATGAAACCATATGCTATCACTTATTTCAAGCCAATAGGGACGAAAATAACTATGTTGCATATCTTGTCCTTTTTGTGAAACGTTTTCCTTCCATATAAAATTAATATGGATGGTGTCCACTCACTTACCGGCCTTCAATTATATTTTTGTGCAATAATTACCGTTTGAAGTCTCTTATTTGCGGCATTATGCTACGGAGAGGCCATGACAGTTATATGAAAAATTATAAATCGCAAGTCATTAGTTTCTTAACACCAACTTATTGTAGGAGTCTGTCAGCATATTGCGCAGACGCAGACGTTTACAAGCGTCACTGTCCAAGTTTTAGAACTCCTCACATAAATATTTATTGGCCTCTGATTGGCCGTTGATATTAAGGCATACGAACGCTTTTGTTTCTCGCTGGAGCGGTGGATATAAACCAGGAGCTTGTCCTAATAAAACGTTTACGTGAAATCTATTTTCAGCGCTTTGATGGGCGTTTCCACGGTTTTTAGAGGCACCTGTTTCTTGTAGAACCAAGAGTTATGGTTTAGGTGCGTCTCGGGTGATGTACGGGAAAACGCTTCCAAAGTGCTGAGTGTAGACGTTATTCCTACACATTAACCGTTCTTGCCATTGGTTAATACATACATGCCAATAATTGTCAGTATAACAATAGCAGGTTAATACATTTCCGGTTGTCACATCGGACAAGAATCTACTCAGTAGAATATAATTGGCTTGCCTTTGTGAGATTAAACACGTTTTTCTTGTTTAAATTCTAAAGCGATAAGTCAATTACTACTGCCTATGAAAAAATACTGAAAGAGCACGCACGCGCGCGCGCACTCACACACACACACAATCACATTACACACACACACACACACACACACACACACACACACACACACACACACACACACACACTCTATATACCCCCCCTCTCTCTCTCTCTCTCTCTCTCTCTCTCTCTCTATATATATATATATATATATATATATATATATATATATATATATATATATATATATATACAACCATTTAACGTTTAGTCTAGAGATGCCTAAAAAAGAATTCAGTCCCCGGGAATTATTACCCAAATGGTAAAATCTCCGTGATATATATATATATATATATATATATATATATATATATATATATATATATATATATATATCATTTGTACTTGTAGTAACACTGCCGTAAAATCTGATTAGTTTTTTCAAATCAGCTTTCGCAATATACCTACCACTTTAAAAACAAGTATAATTTAGTTTTAAACATCTGCTACGTCATGTCGTTGTAATGCGTTGCACAGAAATCCGTTGCTTAGTTAAAAACGTTTTCCTGGAAATTAAACAAAATTTCCTCCGGATTTCTTTCCATAGTTTCAGCAGGTTTAACTTGATTTACTTCAACCAAGGATATTTCATAAAAAATAACTACTAGTAGTCATTTTAAATAACACAAACAAGGCAATTAGTGCAATTAGTGTCTAGTATAAACAAAGAAACTCCACAGATAAACATCGCAAAAATAAGAGACCAAGGTGTAAATTCGGGCGTTGATCAGGGGATGGAAATTGTTCGCGCGCTCCCAATCCCACGGGACCTTTCAGAGTTCAACTTAAGCTTCCCTACATCGGAGCTTATCATCATTCTCTTTCCCCTCTATTCGACGGTTGATATTTCATTGAAAGAGTTTCGCATATCTTCATTCCTTAAGAGAGACACAGTGTACTCGAGCGGGAAACAGAAATATAAGTGTCTGACAAGGCATGAATAAAATACGAATGCATAAAAGATTTAAAATAAAGATAGTGTGTGCGAGAATGTCACTCGATGATGCCTTCGGATCTAACTTTGGCATCATCAGTTAGATTTATGTGATTGTTCAAAGAGAAGAAACAAAACAAATTATTTCTGCAAATACTTTCTTTTAAGTATTTTTTACTTTCGAAAGTGTTAGCAGAAAAGTGATAGATGTAGTAATAGTTAAGATGAACATAGAAGCTAAACAACAAATTGTCTAATAGCAGAGTAACCTGATAAAACGAGTGTTAAGTGACACCAAACACAACAAATAGTTTCCATCTGGAAAATATATATTCGGCCTTGAGGGTGAATTATAAGGTCTTGATGGTCTGCTTGAAATGTATCAACATAAAAGATAATTTAAAAAATAATTAAAGAGAGACAAAACATTCTTTAAACAAAGCACAAAAACTACGTAAAACATATGAGTTTTATTAAATTTTATTAAAAATATTCTTTTACTAGAACAATATAAACAAAATCAATTCCTACTTAGGTCGACAAAGGAAACTTTTATTTGAGTTATTTTGTATTAAATAATTACAATAAATATAAATAAAGTAAATTCGGTAAAACAGCCGTTGTACCTCCTAACCTATAACATAAAATCAGCTGTTTCATGAAATCATAAGTTATCACTTATTTTAAGCCAAATGGGACGCAATAGCTTGCATACTTTGCTTCTTTTATGAAAAGTTGTTCTCCAATATAAACCTAAAATTAATTAGTCAATTTAATTAATGAATTATTATTTGAAAAACTGTATTAACATCAAGTGTCATTTACTGTTCCTTTATAAAAAATGAATTTGAAATTAAGTTGGTGAATAAAAAGTATTTTATTACCGATTGAAAATTTGAACAAAATATAGGCCAAGGTTTCTGGAACACAAAGAGCGTAGCGCCAGTCCCACATTAACCCTCTCCCTCAGCAGATCACTTTCTACTCTCTTTACATCGCTTGTTTCTCTTTATACTCTCTTCTTCCGACAAACTCTCTCATCTCTCTTGTAGCCAAGTAGCACAGCAGATCACTTTCTACTCTCTTTACATCGCTTGTTTCTCTTTATACTCTCTCCTTCCGACAAACTCTCTCATCTCTCTTGTAGCCAAGTAGCACAGCAGATCACTTTCTACTCTCTTTACATTGCTTGTTTCTCTTTATACTCTCTTCTTCCGACAAACTCTCTCATCTCTCTTGTAGCCAAGTAGCACAGCAGATCACTTTCTACTCTCTTTACATCGCTTGTTTCTCTTTATACTCTCTTCTTCCGACAAACTCTCTCATCTCTCTTGTAGCCAAGTAGCACAGCAGATCACGTTCTACTCTCTTTACATCGCTTGTTTCTCTTTATCCTCTCTTCTTCCGACAAACTCTCTCATCTCTCTTGTAGCCAAGTAGCACAGCAGATCACTTTGTACTCTCTTTACATCTCTTGTTTCTCTTTATACTCTCTTCTTCCGACAAATTCTCTCATCTCTCTTGTAGCCAAGTAGCACAGCAGATCACTTTCTACTCTCTTTACATCGCTTGTTTCTCTTTATACTCTCTTCTTCCGACAAACTCCCTCTTCTCTCTCTTGTAGCTATATGGGGCATCCACGTAGCACAGCAGATAACGTTATTTGCTTGTATACCTTCCAGAACAATGTTCGGCAAGTTCATGTGGATCCTACTCGGCGTTAACTGTTTGAATACCCCTGGTAATTGCTTACCTGGGAAATGCGGTAATTTCTTGATGGCTTTTGTATGGTTTAATACAGTGTGGTTTAGGTTTTTGTAAAAAAAGCTTAATTTCATGCCGCAATGTTGATTAATTATTTCATTAGGTTGGTATGACTGGAATAAACTCAGAGCTCTCTTCGTTACTCAACCTAGACTCTGATATAATGCCAATCAAAACACAACAGCACGTGAAATTACCCAGTTGATATTCACTTTCAAATACGATATAAGAGTTTATTGATTAAAAAGCACCCTTAAAACATACAATTTCACGGTGGACACCCACTGAACCAATGTTCATAAATAACAATAATTTAGCTACGAGGAAAGCTTGCAATCTGCCTGCCCTCTAATGCCAAATAGTTTCTTGGTTAAACAATGTATGCTATATTTAGTTTTATGTTCGAGTTGTGTAACAGAGTGCATATATCAAACACCGGAAGTATACTCAGCGGCAACAGAAAAGCCATAAATCTGTAATTGGCTTTCGTACAAACCCAGAGATGCAGGTTCTCCAATACGCTAATAAACTCTTTCATTTAACATGCGAAAGCAGACATTTTACCTATAGTTTAAGTGGTGCTCGTTGCACGCTAAATTACTATTTTAAAGTTTTAATTAAGTAATTAATGTAAATAAGTTCAAGTCAGCTTTATAACTATTTGAAACTTCTACATTGATTTTACCTGACAGCACTAATTAATTACTAACCGAGAGTTTACATTCATGCTGAGCTACAACACAGTCGTATCATAAACTATTTGTTAATATTAGGAAACTCTACAAACGCTAGCCGATAACTTTACCAACTCTCACTTTTGAATATATACAAAGAAAGTGAGTTTAGAAATACCTCGCAATAATTTTTGACGTATTATTCTACTCTTAAACGAATGCCTAATGTCAATTTTAGCAGGTATCAATCGATGGTTTTGTCGATTTATTTATTGGTACCAAAAATATCACAACTTTTCGAATAGAGTGATTTTGAAAATATTAGTCTGCAATATTGAAACTGTGAATTTATTTGCCAATCAGCAATGGGCGATTTTGACAATAGCTACCAAAAATTCAGTATTTACCACTGAATCATTTTGAAAATAGCAACTGTTAATAAATTTGAAAATAAGAATGGATAATTCCGGAAATAGCAATTGACAATCATTTGTAACTAATAATTATAATATTAATTTTATAACGATATATTAGTTACGATATATATATATATATATATATATATATATATATATATATATATATTTTAAAACAACACAGGTTATTCAAATACAAGAATATTTATTATTTTATATCCAAAGCTTTTCGTTGGCAAACAGCACCAACATCATCAGGAATGAAAATTACAATAATGTAAGCTATAGGCCTAAAACTGTTTTAGGCCTATAGCTTACATTATTGTAATTTTAATTCCTGATGATGTTGGTACTGTTTGCCAACGAAAAGCTTTGGATATAAAATAATAAATATTCTTGTATTTGAATAACCTGTGTTGTTTTAATAGGCCTAAAACTGTTTTAGGCCTATAGCTTACATTATTGTAATTTTAATTCCTGATGATGTTGGTACTGTTTGCCAACGAAAAGCTTTGGATATAAAATAATAAATATTCTTGTATTTGAATAACCTGTGTTGTTTTAAATTATTAAACAAGAAAACGTATTATATATATATATATATATATATATATATATATATATATATATATATATATATATATATATTACTTGTGGTGATACGTTTTCTTGTAATATAGTTATTGAATATATATATATATATATATATATATATATATATATATATATATATATAAATTAATAAAAATATTTCAAATACAAGAATTGTTGTTAATTTATAATTTTTTAAAATCTTGTCGCTAATCAATGCATTAGCATCTTTAGGAAAAATAAGAGATACAACAAAATCTTTTATAAAACTTTTATTATATGTACTACAATTCAACCATATGTTTATTGGTATTTATACGTTTTCCCCTCAAGTTGTTAATACATTAATTAGCGAAAAACTTGTTAAATACATAAATTAAAAACAATTCTTGTTGTACTTGATACATTTGTATTCATTTAATATATTACAGGAAAGCGTATATCTTTGAAGACCTTCATTATTAGTATTCTCCAGAGTTTAGGCCAATGTATATGGCACCGTACATTACCGTAGTTTAGGAGGGACAAAGCAGAGCCGCCATATCTGATTCATTCATTATTCAAGAAAGGTAATGAAGTAATACATTTCAAGCGCCTATTAGTAGACTAACTTAGGTACTAATGAAAATGCCATCGTAGGCAATGTCTACACGGAAGCTGAAAAATCCCCTTAACATCACTTCTTTGGGATTAATTCCAAGAGCTTTAGATTGGCAAGCAATAGGCGTATGGACTACTCAGCTATATAAAGTTTGTATACATTAATCGATTGTAATACTAAACTTTAGTAACACTAAACAAGACAATTGTTCAGATTTGCTTCAGTAAAACCACAAGAACCAGAAAACGTTTGTTGAGTGTATTAAAATATTGAAAAAAACCGAATAGCATAAAATTAAAAAACTACTAATATTACAAGTTACCAAAGATTAACCCCTTTTGTACACTTTTATTACCATGTCATCATTATTACAGGGTTTTATTATAAACCTTAAGGTACGTCTAGTTTGTAATTTATTGCATTTTAGATATTAGGCCTAATTTTGAAATAAGAAGATGATGAAATGGTCATAAAAGTGCACATTAGGGTAACTTAGGTAACTTGTAACATTAGTTATTTTTAATGTTGTTCTGGTATTACGGATTTTCCAATATTTTCATTGTAATATATTGTACCCCTGTGGCCTTGATATTGTATAGTGTATTAAATGAACCGTACAAAGTTTATAACCACGAGTAAAAACATAAATTAGTTTTACGCGATGTGTCAATAAATTGCTGTTTTAATTTATTACTCTCTAATCAAATTAATACTATAATAATTTTACTCTGTAATAAAACTAAGGTATATTCTTTACAAAATTTAACAATAACCTCTCAAAGACACGCATTTATTTTCTTTGTATTGTTTCGTATGTATAATTTAGTGACTCGTCCTTAATTACAGTTTTCTTCACTTGTTTCTTACCCACGCACGGACCCGCTCATACCTCACGCACGCGCGGACACACACACACACACACACACACACAAACAAACACACACACACACACACACACACACACACACACACACACACATACACACACACACACACACACACACACACACACTCAAAATCTCGCGCACTCTGTGGTTTAATAAGCACAATATATGTCTATAAGCTTTGACAATAAGCGCCATATTGTTACGTAGCGCCAATGCCAACTTTCCCACATAAAATAACAATATTTCGGACGGGAGGGTTGTGTGATGATTTCATAACATGTTTTTATGCTGTAGATTACAGCATCACTTCATACCGAAGGTAACTGAAATCTGATAGAGGTAAATTTATTATATATATATATATATATATATATATATACACACACTACACACACACACACACACACACACACACACACACACACACACACACACACACACACACACACACACACACACACACACACACACACACACACACACACACACACACACACACACACACACACACACACACACACACACACACACACACACACACACACACACACACACACACACACACACACACACACACACACACACACACACACACACACACACACACACACACACACACACACACACACACACACACACACACACACACACACACACACACACACACACACACACACACACACACACACACACACACACACACACACACACACACACACACACACACACACACACACACACACACACACACACACACACACACACACACACACACACACACACACACACACACACACACACACACACACACACACACACACACACACACACACACACACACACACACACACACACACACACACACACACACACACACACACACACACACACACACACACACACACACACACACACACACACACACACACACACACACACACACACACACACACACACACACACACACACACACACACACACACACACACACACACACACACACACACACACACACACACACACACACACACACACACACACACACACACACACACACACACACACACACACACACACACACACACACACACACACACACACACACACACACACACACACACACACACACACACACACACACACACACACACACACACACACACACACACACACACACACACACACACACACACACACACACACACACACACACACACACACACACACACACACACACACACACACACACACACACACACACCACACACACACACACACACACACACACACACACACACACACACACACACACACACACACACACACACACACACACACACACACACACACACACACACACACACACACACACACACACACACACACACACACACACACACACACACACACACACACACACACACACACACACACACACACACACACACACACACACACACACACACACACACACACACACACACACACACACACACACACACACACACACACACACACACACACACACACACACACACCACACACACACACACACACACACACACACACACACACACACACACACACACACACACACACACACACACACACACACACACACACACACACACACACACACACACACACACACACACACACACACACACACACACACACACACACACACACACACACACACACACACACACACACACACACACACACACACACACACACACACACACACACACACACACACACACACACACACACACACACACACACACACACACACACACACACACACACACACACACACACACACACACACACACACACACACACACACACACACACACACACACACACACACACACACACACACACACACACACACACACACACACACACACACACACACACACACACACACACACACACACACACACACACACACACACACACACACACACACACACACACACACACACACACACACACACACACACACACACACACACACACACACACACACACACACACACACACACACACACACACACACACACACACACACACACACACACACACACACACACACACACACACACACACACACACACACACACACACACACACACACACACACACACACACACACACACACACACACACACACACACACACACACACACACACACACACACACACACACACACACACACACACACACACACACACACACACACACACACACACACACACACACACACACACACACACACACACACACACACACACACACACACACACACACACACACACACACACACACACACACACACACACACACACACACACACACACACACACACACACACACACACACACACACACACACACACACACACACACACACACACACACACACACACACACACACACACACACACACACACACACACACACACACACACACACACACACACACACACACACACACACACACACACACACACACACACACACACACACACACACACACACACACACACACACACACACACACACACACACACACACACACACACACACACACACACACACACACACACACACACACACACACACACACACACACACACACACACACACACACACACACACACACACACACACACACACACACACACACACACACACACACACACACACACACACACACACACACACACACACACACACACACACACACACACACACACACACACACACACACACACACACACACACACACACACACACACACACACACACACACACACACACACACACACACACACACACACACACACACACACACACACACACACACACACACACACACACACACACACACACACACACACACACACACACACACACACACACACACACACACACACACACACACACACACACACACACACACACACACACACACACACACACACACACACACACACACACACACACACACACACACACACACACACACACACACACACACACACACACACACACACACACACACACACACACACACACACACACACACACACACACACACACACACACACACACACACACACACACACACACACACACACACACACACACACACACACACACACACACACACACACACACACACACACACACACACACACACACACACACACACACACACACACACACACACACACACACACACACACACACACACACACACACACACACACACACACACACACACACACACACACACACACACACACACACACACACACACACACACACACACACACACACACACACACACACACACACACACACACACACACACACACACACACACACACACACACACACACACACACACACACACACACACACACACACACACACACACACACACACACACACACACACACACACACACACACACACACACACACACACACACACACACACACACACACACACACACACACACACACTGTTTTTTTGTATTCACGTATCACTTCACTTTAATTTTCTTAATGTAGAACATTACTTTATATATTTGGGAGACGAAGTTATATTTATATATTTCGAGAGTTATTAGTTATGTGCTCTCATTTTTAAGCTTATTTAGAGATTCTCTAAATAGGCTTGAAAATGAGAGCTCGTAACTTATAGTTCTCGAAAGCCGATTCACAAATATACCAAGTAAGATTCTTATTTAAGACGTAAAAATGTGAGAGATACATAACTGAGTTTCAATCGATGCTCGGCAATGAAGATACCGTAACAAATCTGCGAAAGTTAACTCCCATGTTTACCAAGTAAGATTTCGCTTAAGTACGTTATTTTGTAATCGATAAGTGAATTCAAGAAAACAGTGTTACAAAGTTGAATGAATATATATATATATATATATATATATATATATATATATATATATATATACACATTTTTGCACGTTATTTTAAAGAAATTTCCACTTTCTCCAATGTAAAGGGGAATTAATGGTGGCAAGTAGTGTGCGCACGTGGAGCGTAGAGCCTCGCTTTTATATTCCGAACACGTAAACTGTGCTTTATCTTCTCCGCTATTATTGATAGCCCAAGTTATTGCCCCGTTGTTTCACGTAATCTCCTCAAACGTGCCAATATTTACGCCTTTCCCGTCAGAGCATTGAAAAGTACTTGGTTTTATGTCCGCATTAAGTGCAACTAAATATCCTTTAACCGTTCCTGCAAGCAAACAAAGCGAGATTACTAACGAGAGAATACGAGAACAGGCAGCAGTGGCCCAGTGAGATACGCGCGCGATATATTCGCCTCTACTGTGTGCAATATTGTTTAAACTTATGGTGAAACTGTCTCGCTAACAAGAACTGTTGCGAAGATGGTTTGTAATAAAGCCTAACGTTATATTAATTTTTTTTGTGTTTTAATTTTGTAGCTTTAGGGAAATCAGTCAGTTTTACTGTTCACGTATCTTCTTATACCATTCGGTGGGAAAAGAGGTAAAAGAAGGGGTAATGGAGGGAGGATATAAGGGGAGGATATAATCACATGAGCAGAGTTTCGTATCTGAAGAAGGCCCAATTCATCATCAAGATCAAGGTTGAAACCTTTACATCTCTTGTAAGGAACAGGACAAGTAAGGATACATGGGCTTAGATATGACTAAGGGAAAGACATGGTACTGGGAAATGCGCAACACGCTTTAGTGGCAAACTGAGAAGTATCGCTACTGTCGCATAGATGTCGCGAAAAAAGCGACCAGCGAAATAAGCGATCATCACAAAATCATACCTGCTAATACCATGAGGGTATTTCACATTCTTCGTAAGAGAGTTTGAACTACATTAGATTTTTTTAATATATATATTTTTTTAAATTTCCATATACTTCAATCAGGTTTTGGACTGGCTAAATTATAATAAATCAATTCTATCATTTAGGGGTGTTTAAAATCAGTCTCAAGAAAGCTTTGTCAAAATTTTTTTTTATATCTATGTTTTATAATTTGTATTATGTTTAATAATATTTTTTTTATTTACATACGTTTATATTTATTTATATATTTTTGTATATTTTCTTTTTCATGATAGTTAACTTAATCCAGCTTTTGAAGGTAGGAGAGAGTACGGAGACAACCCTTTATGTCACCATTTTTTCATTGTTTTTACTATATCTGTAAAAGCTACACATCCACTTTCTTGTAGTTCAACCTTAATCGTTTTCTTTCCAAGTTCAACTCTAATGGGCAGTGGAAGTGTAGCTTGGTCGTGTGGAAGTGTAGTAATGGGCAGTGGAAGTGTAGCTTGGACGTGTGGAAGTGTAGCTTGGACGTGTGGAAGTGTAGTAATGGGCAGTGGAAGTGTAGCTTGGTCGTGTGGAAGTGTAGTAATGGGCAGTGGAAGTGTAGCTTGGTCGTGTGGAAGTGTAGTAATGGGTAGTGGAAGTGTAGCTGGGTCGTGTGGAAGTGTAGTAATGGGCAGTGGAAGTGTAGCTTGGTCGTGTGAAAGTGTAGTAATGGGCAGTGGAAGTGTAGCTTGGTCGTGTGAAAGTGTAGTAATGGGTAGTGGAAGTGTAGCTTGGTCGTGTGGAAGTGTAGTAATGGGCAGTGGAAGTGTAGCTTGGTCGTGTGGAAGTGTAGTAATGGGTAGTGGAAGTGTAGCTGGGTCGTGTGGAAGTGTAGTAATGGGCAGTGGAAGTGTAGCTTGGTCGTGTGAAAGTGTAGTAATGGGTAGTGGAAGTGTAGCTTGGTCGTGTGGAAGTGTAGTAATGGGTAGTGGAAGTGTAGCTTGGTCGTGTGGAAGTGTAGCTTGGGTTTTGTTGCTAAAGAATCCTTTCAACAACATAGAAAAGCACATATGGACTTTTCACCTCAGCTGATTCAATCATTTAACATTATATGCCTCTACTACCTAAAGAATGAACAATTCATTCCTATACTACCTAGTATAGGTTACTAACAGTTTCGTCATGTGAAATAACCCTAAAATGATTATGCCACATATCTTTACCTTATAAATTAGAAAAGGTTTGAATAAACAAATAAATAACTGCATAAGAACTCACAAAACAACATTATATTATTATCATACGCGTTTCAATGACTTATGGCATCATCATCAGTGACACTTCTACAAATTTACAACTGCAACTGCAACACTGATGATGGTAACTTGAGTCATTGAAACGCTTATGATAATAAAGTATATTGTTTTGCGGTTATTAATTTGATTATAACCTTAACTCACAAGCCAACTCATATATTATTTATAAATTTTTTATTATCTTAAAAGTATCACTTTATTGGATGAGTGAAATAATATCCGGCTCTAACGTTTCTAGATTGGATTACGCTTTCCACAAACAAAGAAAAATTCCATAAAGGGAAAATATATTGTAGCCAACACTTCTAACACTTTGGGGTTGATAAATCGAAACGAATCCGAAATTCTATGAGCAAACGATATCCGTAAAAACCTATTTTTATAACGAGGCCCCTACATGACGAAGGTAATCAAAAAGCTATTTGGGGAGTTTCTTTGATGTTAATGTAGCTTCCCGATTCTTCGCTTCTAGCCAAACATAAAGTCAGACGTATAAACATACAGAGCTCGGTGTTTTTGTAAACAGAGTTGAACCCTTACGAACGTGTCTATCGATCCGCTGCAAGGTGTTTCTTTAACAAGCTCCATCAAAACTTCATCCAGTCTCTGGAGTTACCAACGTGGGACGTGTGCTGAAGAACGACGGAAATATAGAGAGGGAGCAAATAATTATTTATCGAAGTTTCGCAACATTCGTTTGTGTTACAAGCATGACGTCTGATGTTTCCAGTGATTATCGAGAAGAAGGATGAAATCAGGGAAATAATAAACAAAGGCAGAGAAGTGACACCAACGACAAACTCTCTTATTTGGGAAAAGATAATCACGCAAGAAGCAAAGAAACGTATTTATAAAAAGGATAGTTCAGAGCGTTACAGCCTACGATTCAGAGGTATGGGACGTTACCAATGCTAATAACAAACTAATAACGATGGAAATGGACTATTTAAGATGAAGCTACGGTAGACGGAGACTTGAAATGGTCAGAAACGAACAAATACGCAAGGAAATAGAAATGGATAAAATATAAGGGATGAGATAGACAAAAGACAATTAGCGTGGAAGAGACGTAAAGAGGATGGCAGAGGGCAGGTGGCTTTGAAAGATACCAGGGTGGTTTCCCCTAGAGAAAAGAAAGAGAGGACGACCAAGAAAAGTTGGCGTAATGCCATTTACGAAGGAATGACTGCATGAAACCTACAAAAGACATTTATGTATGACAGAAAAATTGGAAATTGGGAACAGAAAGGCGGCGACAGCTGTAATTGATACGTTATAAACCAATAAATAAATAAATAAATATATATATATATATATATATATATATATATATATATATATATATATATCAATGCTGGTAGGATCATGGCCATTGGTATCTACAGAGTAAAAGAGTTTCCATTTAGGGAACGATGTTTATTAGGTCGGAACTAATAGAAAGTAGTGTAGTCCTGGGGAACAGTTTATATATACTGTACTCCGTGTGTGAGAAATGTTTATATAATCAGATATATAGTTTGGTCAGAAGGAGTGAGGTTAATGAAGTAATAAGCCAATGATACAAGCCCTCAAGCAAACACGCGCGCGCTCACACACACACATTCTCACGCACGCACACAAACACACATACACACACACACACACACACACACACACACACACACACACACACACACACACACACACACACACACACACACACACACACACACACACACACACACACACACACACACACACACACACACACACACACACACACACACACACACACACACACACACACACACACACACACACACACACACACACACACACACACACACACACACATACACTGTAAGAGTTTTGTTAAAGCGATCCTTATAGTCCAGGTGCGTTTTTAACAGAGGCACCACGACTATTATCAAATAAAATTCGCTATAAAATAACAGCTCCTGTAATTTAATAATATATATATATATATATATATATATATATATATATATATAACTGAATAAGCAAAATTAATCAATTCCAACGATATATTGGTTGATGCTATCCGATGAATGGTTCTCGAAAAAACGTTGTTTAACAAAAGGTGGTATAAAACATTTAAGAATAAAATAAAAATTTTGAAACTAATAAATTATTTTTACAAGATCTTCTCAAATATCATATTAAAGTTTTAGACAATTCGGATCACAGATTTTGTTAGTTTTGAATTTTTAAAGTGGAAGTTTCTTATCAAAGACTACAAAAACTGTGACGTTTTTCGGTTATGCTATGATATAAAAGTGAAAATAAAACCGAATATTTTTAAAATAATACCAATCAATTCACAAGAGAATGTTGAATGTTTTATATTTTATTTGGTACAAATTGATAGCATATATAAGATTTTATGAGCCGCCAAACTCTAGTCTCCAAACTTTTGTTACGGACAGTAAACACTGATCGCACGCCGGGAAGATTGTGGATACCCCACTACTGGACGTATTTCTGGGAACCTTAATAAAAAAAACCTTCAAACAACCTTCCAAAATGTCGATAGACTTTGAATTGACCCAGTTAAAGCAATCATGATTGACTTTCAATCTTAAACCCAAATTGCATAATCATCAACAGGGATTAAAGATAACTCTCTTTGAGAATCTTGCAATAAAATCGGTTTGCGGTTAAAATACGTATGATAAGTTTTATGAGCAAGTACATCAAAGTGCACAGATCATAGATTTAACTACCAGGGATAGAACAGTCATAAAGCTATAATTGGCATCTATACAACTCAGAGAGAGCTGCACATGCAGTTCCTCGAATAAGCCATTAAACCCTTTACAGAAGACATGCGAGACGACACATTCCCATTCAAAGACTTTTATCTAAATAAACAAAGTATGCTGCTTTGAAAACGGCTTAATGAAACAACTTGAATTTACAAGTCAAAAACCTATTTAAATTTTCTTCTGCGTTCTCAGTTCTGTGTGGTATTAATCCATTTTTCTAAGTCTGTGCGTACGCAGGTGAACACATCTCATGGCTGCGATAGACAGCTGTACAAAGACTTGAACAGTAGTCTAGGAAAAGCCTACATACCTTATGCTGGATGTTCAGTCTTTGAGCTGTAACCTAGGAAAAGCCTACTTACCTTATGCTGGATGTTCAGTCTTTGAGCTGTAACCTAGGAAAAGCCTACATACCTTATGCTGGATGTTCAGTCTTTGAGCTGTAACCTAGGAAAAGCCTACTTACCTTATGCTGGATGTTCAGTCTTTGAGCAGTAGCCTAGAAAAAACCTACATACCGTATGCTGGATGTTCAGTCTTTGAGCAGTAGCCTAGGAAAAGCCTACATACCTTATGCTGGATGTTCAGTCTTTGAGCAGTAGCCTAGGAAAAACCTACATACCGTATGCTGGATGTTCAGTCTTTGAGCAGTAGCCTAGGAAAAGCCTACATACCTTATGCTGGATGTTCAGTCTTTGAGCAGTAGCCTAGGAAAAGCCTACATACCTTATGCTGGATGTTCAGTCTTTAAGCAGTAGCCTAGGAAAAGCCTACATACCGTATGCTGGATGTTCAGTTTTTGAGCAGTAGCCTAGGAAAAGCCTACATACCTTATGCTGGATGTTCAGTCTTTGAGCAGTAGCCTAGAAAAAGCCTACATACCTTATGCTGGATGTTCAGTCTTTAAGCAGTAGCCTAGGAAAAGCCTACATACCTTGTGCTGGATGTTCAGTCTTTGAGCAGTAGCCTAGGAAAAGCCTACATACCTTATGCTGGATGTCCAGTCTTTGAGCAGTAGCCTAGGAAAAGCCTACATACCTTATGCTGGATGTTCAGTCTTTGAGCAGTAGTCTAGGAAAAGCCTACATACCTTATGCTGGATGTCCAGTCTTTGAGCAGTAGCCTAGGAAAAGCCTACATACCTTATGCTGGATGTTCAGTCTTTGAGCAGTAGCCTACATACCTTATGCTGGATGTTCAGTCTTTGAGCAGTAGCCTAGGAAAAGCCTACATACCTTATGCTGGATGTTCAGTCTTTGAGCAGTAGCCTAGGAAAAGCCTACATACCTTATGCTGAATGTTCAGTCTTTGAGCAGTAGCCTAGGAAAAGCCTACAGACCTTATGCTGGATGTTCAGTCTTTGAGCAGTAGCCTACATACCTTATGCTGGATGTTCAGTCTTTGAGCAGTAGCCTAGGAAAAGCCTACATACCTTATGCTGGATGTTCAGTCTTTGAGCAGTAGCCTAGGAAAAGCCTACATACCTTATGCTGGATGTTCAGTCTTTGAGCAGTAGCCTAGGAAAAGCCTACAGACCTTATGCTGGATGTTCAGTCTTTGAGCAGTAGTCTAGGAAAAGCCTACAGACCTTATGCTGGATGTTCAGTATTTGAGCAGTTGACGAGAAACAGCAATTACTTAAAAATGTCAGGCACGATAGGTAAAAGAGTAACGGAACGTTAATAAATCAGGTGAAGGAAACAATCCATTCTTCGGAAGAGTCGTACTATCAGGAAGATAGTACGAGGTTATACCAGCCCCATTATCCCAGGCCGAACAACAGATCTAAGACTAAAACATATCCAAACATTATAGATCCACAGTTGTTATTGAACCCTTCATATACTTTGTGACATTGCGTTTTTGGTCCAGTCAAGCGAAACGCTGTAATTGTTTTCTGATTGATATTGGATCCTTTGAAATGTCAGTTTGGCAATTTTATTAGAAATTTAATGCGAATTCTACCCGTTTCCTACAAGTTCAAAGTTCAATGACAAGGAAATGCAAAGACGTCAGTAAGCATTTCCAATTGGAACAACTGATGGATTTAGTTTTAACTGAAAAATTCTAAGAACTGTCTTAGAAATCAACTAGACATATCGCTTTAGACGGGAGGGAGAAGTTTTATATTAAATATTCACTTGAGGAAAATAAAACGCCATCATCAGCCACAATTAAATAATCACATTTAAAAACATCTCATGTAAAAGTATCAATAAAACTAGGACATTATCAAACATGAGAAAAGTAAAAGTATCAATAAAACTAGGACATTATCAAACAAGAGAAAAATATAAACACAAATCCTCATCAATCCCTACAGAGAACTTAGAATAGAAATGCCCCGCAAGCCTTACAGGCAACTTTGAATACAAAGCCCCATCAAGTCCTACAGACAATTTTGAATAAAAATCCCTATCAAGCCCCGCAGAGAACTTTGAATACAAATTTCCATAAAAACCTGCAGAGAACTTTGAATACAAATTCCCATAAAACCCTGAAGAGAATATCGAATACAAATACCCATCAAGCCCCACAGAGAACTTTGAGCACACATCCACATCAAGCCCTGCAGAGACCTTTGAATACAAATCCACATCAAGCCCTACAAAGAGGTTTGAATATGTATCCACATCAATCCCTACAGCGAATTTTGAATACAAATAACCATCAAGCCCTGCAGAGAACTTTGAATACACATCCACATCAAGCCCTACAAAGAGGTTTGAATATGTATCCACATCAATCCCTACAGCGAATTTTGAATACAAATAACCATCAAGCCCTGCAGAGAACTTTGAATACACATCCACATCAAGCCCTACAAAGAGGTTTGAATATGAATCTAGATCAATCCCTACAGCGAATTTTGAATACAAATAACCATCAAGCCCTGCAGAGAACTTTGAATACAAATCCACACCAAGCCCTACAAAGAGGTTTGAATATGTATCCACATCAATCCCTACAGCGAATTTTGAATACAAATAACCATCAAGCCCTGCAGAGAACTTTGAATACAAATCCACACCAAGCCCTACAAAGAGGTTTGAATATGTATCCACATCAATCCCTACAGCGAATTTTGAATACAAATAACCATCAAGCCCTGCAGAGAACTTTGAATACACATCCACATCAAGCCCTACAAAGAGGTTTGAATATGAATCCAGATCAATCCCTACAGCGAATTTTGAATACAAATAACCATCAAGCCCTGCAGAGAACTTTGAATACACATCCACATCAAGCCCTACAAAGAGGTTTGAATATGAATCCAGATCAATCCCTACAGCGAATTTTGAATACAAATAACCATCAAGCCCTGCAGAGAACTTTGAATACAAATCCACACCAAGCCCTACAAAGAGGTTTGAATATGTATCCACATCAATCCCTACAGCGAATTTTGAATACAAATAACCATCAAGCCCTGCAGAGAACTTTGAATACAAATCCACACCAAGCCCTACAAAGAGGTTTGAATATGTATCCACATCAATCCCTACAGCGAATTTTGAATACAAATAACCATCAAGCCCTGCAGAGAACTTTGAATACAAATCCACACTAAGCCATACAAAGATCTTTGAATATGTATCTACATCAATCCCTACAGCGAATTTTGAATACAAATAACCATCAAGCCCTGCAGAGAACTTTGAATACAAATCCACACCAAGCCCTACAAAGAGGTTTGAATATGTATCCACATCAATCCCTACAGCGAATTTTGAATACAAATAACCATCAAGCCCTGCAGAGAACTTTGAGCACACATCCACATCAAGCCCTGCAGAGACCTTTGAATACAAATCCACATCAAGCCCTACAAAGAGGTTTGAATATGAATCCAGATCAATCCCTACAGCAAATTTTGAATACAAATAACCATCAAGCCCTGCAGAGAACTTTGAATACAAATCCACACCAAGCCCTACAAAGAGGTTTGAATATGTATCCACATCAATCCCTACAGCGAATTTTGAATACAAATAACCATCAAGCCCCGCAGAGAACTTTGAATACACATCCACATCAAGCCCTACAAAGAGGTTTGAATATGAATCCACATCAATCCCTACAGCGAATTTTGAATACAAATAACCATCAAGGTCTGCAGAGAACTTCGAATACAAATCCACACCAAGCCCTACAAAGAGGTTTGAACATGTATCCTCATCAATCCCTACAGCAAATTTTGAATACAAATAACCATCAAGCCCTGCAGAGAACTTTGAATACAAATCCACACCAAGCCCTACAAAGAGGTTTGAATATGTATCCACATCAATCCCTACAGCGAATTTTGAATACAAATAACCATCAAGCCCCGCAGAGAACTTTGAATACACATCCACATCAAGCCCTACAAAGAGGTTTGAATATGAATCCAGATCAATCCCTACAGCGAATTTTGAATACAAATAACCATCAAGGTCTGCAGAGAACTTCGAATACAAATCCACACCAAGCCCTACAAAGAGGTTTGAACATGTATCCTCATCAATCCCTACAGCGAATTTTGAATACAAATAACCATCATGCCCTACAGAGAACTTTGAATTCAAATACCTATCAAGCCCTACAGAATACTTTGAATACATATTCTCATCAGCCCCTGGAGAGAACTTTGAATATGTGTCCCCATCAAGCCCTACAACGTATTTTGAATACAAATACCCATAAAGCCCTACAGCGAATTTTGATTACACATCTGTATTGTTGTTTTTTATTTTGTTTCCATGGAGTTTTAGATAACGTCGAAAGTTCGTATGATAGCGGCCGCCAGCTCGGGCCCCTGGTCGCTGAAGATAACAGGTCTCAGATGGACTTCAAATGCTACCTCCCCACTTTAAAATGTGCGGCGTGAGTGCTGGGACTGACATTCGGACAGTTTCTGCAGTTAACGAATGTCCTTATCTTATATGTGCACATCATCATCTCTTTGAAATAATTGGTTCTAGTCTAATAATGGCCGATGTCAAATTTCTGGGGCAGCTAAAGTCGGTGATAAGTGCCCCCTAAAAGTCGGATGAAGTAAGAGCCTGTTTTGGGTCGCTGCGTTTGCATCTGTAATGGTGTTACCCGGTTTATCATTTTCGCAGGCTTCTTTGGCCAATGGGTCGGCGCAACGATTGCCTTCAATATGTGCAAGGATCCATTGTAGATGACATGATTTCCCCTTACAGTGTAGACTCTCAAGCATTACATTTATCGCAGAAGTGATGTTTGTGTCTCCGTTTGTTATTGCTTCTAAGGCTGAATTACAGTCCGAGAAAATTACTCTCCTGTAAATATTAATTAAGAACAAATCTCTATTAAATACTAAAATCACACACCAGAAAATATATAAATAAATATCTCAATCAACTATCACACAGCCATTTTTATATAAATCCTTATTAAAACATAGAAAAGGATTAAAAAATCAAGTCTATCAAGCAACACAGAGAGAACATATTAAAACAGAAAAACAATGAGAATTATATATTTCTTAGTTAAAGTATAAACAATTAATTACTAGAGAGGAGAATTGGTTTATACGTAGTCACAGATTTTCAATGTCGTACTGTTGTATATTTGTTGTTTACCTATATTTCTCATATATTTATTTCTATTTGCTTCACGACTGGGAAAGTCGACTAATTCTAAGTTTATTTATTAGTTACGTACAAATAGACATTTTTAGCCGTTCGTTAGGGCAAACTGAAAACCAATGATTTACCAGATTTGATTAAACCTTTGTTGAAAAGTCTTTTAACAGTTTTACCAGAAAATCATTCCACTGAGTCAGCAATAATTAATAATAACGCTTTAAAACGCCTTCTTTAGCGCTGTAACTTGTCTTACCCCGAGCCATTATTTTTAATAAGCCCTCGGGAGTTTTTATTCGTCTTTGAACTCTTTACTGCGTCCCTTGCGGTTTATATTATGCATATTCCAAATTTAAGTCCTCCTGGGGGATTTTTAATTCCCACCCTAAACGTAAGTTATCTTATCGCGGCAATGCGCATGTTAATAGCCTTTTTGGACAATGCCGGAGCCAAAGTTCACTAAGTATAAAACATTAAACTTTTTTTTAAAATTCATTTGAATTATATAACCTAGCACTAAAGTATTTTCTGTTAAGATAATTACCACAATCAATCTCGTTTCTTAACCATTTTTCTTGGTCAGATGTTCGTAGGTAGCGAACCTGTTTGCCGCAGACCAGAGGTGCCCCGGGTACATACAGAACGTAGAATCCAAGCGACAGAAACGGAAGACAACACCATAAACGCTCTTGTAAATAAACAATCTTCGAAACAACATACTCCACTCGAAAAGACCTATTTTACTGCGTAGCAACATTTTCCACTTCATAATAACAAATTTCACTTTATAATATCACATTCCAATCCGTAACAACATATTCCACTCCATAACAACATATTCCACTCTATAACATCACATTCCACTCCATAACGATATTTTTTACTTCGTAACAACATATTCCTCTCTTTAATGTGTCTGTGCTACGTTTAGTATCTTATGATAAGTATACGTTTAAAACTTTAAATATATTGCTTAATCAGAAACATCTTGGAATATTTAGGATGCTACGCATAGTTTATACTTTTTATTTATACTTTATGATCATAGATTTAAAAAGCATGCTACGAAGAACCAGTCGATAGCTTTTTGGTAAGACAAAGTTGTATCCAGAGTGTTTGTAAAATGTTTGAAAAAAAAACATGGTGAAAAATGGAGAAAGTAGACGAAGAATACCAGTGCCTGAGATCGCAGCCCCTTCAAAGAACACAACGATAGATCCTAATGTTGGGAGAATATACAGTCCAGCATGTGAATAAACATCAACACCAATCCAACGTCAAACTCGTGACTTCCGATCGAATATCTAGCCCAAGCTTTGATACCTTGACCTGTGAGAACTCGAAGGGCTCATTGTAGTACCTGGAATGGTGATAGACCCGCCGCTAGGACGAGAAGACACCCCAACAAAACTCTATGGTTTCGCCCTTTTCCAGAACTACTCGGGACCAGTAGAGCATTCCGAAATCTTAGGTTTCCCTACAATACCTCATTTGGTCGGTTCGGCAAAGGTAATATAATCAGACCTTTACCCCCTCTCGGCTGGCCTTACCTAAGGACTTCCCCCTGAGACTAGGGAGATGATCCTAGATAATCAGACCTTTACCCCCTCTCGGCTGGCCTTACCTAAGGAGTTCCCCCTGAAACTAGGGAGATGATCCTAGATAATCAGACCTTTACCCCCTCTCGGCTAGCCTTACCCAAGGAGTGCCCCCTGAGACTAGGGAGATGATCCTAGATAATCAGCCCTTTACCCCCTCTCAGCTGGTCTTACCTAAGGACTTCCCCCTGAGACTAGGGAGATGATCCTAGATAATCAGCCCTTTACCCCCTCTCAGTTGACCTTACCTAAGGACTTCCCCCTGAGACTAGGGAGATGATTCTATATAATCAGACCTTTACTCTCTCGGCTGGCCTTACCTAAGGACTTCCCCCTGAGACTAGGGAGATGATCCTAGATAATCAGACCTTTACCCCCTCTCGGCTGGGCTTACCTAAGGACTTCCCCCTGAGACTAGGGAGATGATCCTAGATAATCAGCCCTTTACCTCCTCTCAGTTGACCTTACCTAAGGACTTCCCCCTGAGACTAGGGAGATGATTCTATATAATCAGACCTTTACTCTCTCGGCTGGCCTTACCTAAGGACTTCCCCCTGAGACTAGGGAGATGATCCTAGATAATCAGACCTTTACCCCCTCTCAGCTGGTCTTACCTAAGGACTTCCCCCTGAGACTAGGGAGATGATCCTAGATAATCAGCCCTTTACCTCCTCTCAGTTGACCTTACCTAAGGACTTCCCCCTGAGACTAGGGAGATGATTCTATATAATCAGACCTTTACTCTCTCGGCTGGCCTTACCTAAGGACTTCCCCCTGAGACTAGGGAGATGATCCTAGATAATCAGACCTTTACCCCCTCTCGGCTGGCCTTACCTAAGGACTTCCCCCTGAGACTAGGGAGATGATCCTAGATAATCAGACCTTTACCCCCTCTCGGCTGGCCTTACCTAAGGACTTCCCCCTGAGACTAGGGAGATGATCCTAGATAATCAGACCTTTACCCCCTCTCGGCTGGCCTTACCTAAGGACTTCCCCCTGAGACTAGGGAGATGATCCTAGATAATCAGACCTTTACCCCCTCTCGGCTGGCCTTACCTAAGGACTTCCCCCTGAGACTAGGGAGATGATCCTAGATAATCAGACCTTTACCCCCTCTCGGCTGGCCTTACCTAAGGACTTCCCCCTGAGACTAGGGAGATGATCCTAGATAATCAGACCTTTACCCCCTCTCGGCTGGCCTTACCTAAGGACTTCCCCCTGAGACTAGGGAGATGATCCTAGATAATCAGACCTTTACCCCCTCTCGGCTGGCCTTACCTAAGGACTTCCCCCTGAGACTAGGGAGATGATCCTAGATAATCAGACCTTTACCCCCTCTCGGCTGGCCTTACCTAAGGACTTCCCCCTGAGACTAGGGAGATGATCCTAGATAATCAGACCTTTACCCCCTCTCGGCTGGCCTTACCTAAGGACTTCCCCCTGAGACTAGGGAGATGATCCTAGATAATCAGACCTTTACCCCCTCTCGGCTGGCCTTACCTAAGGACTTCCCCCTGAGACTAGGGAGATGATCCTAGATAATCAGACCTTTACCCCCTCTCGGCTGGCCTTACCTAAGGACTTCCCCCTGAGACTAGGGAGATGATCCTAGATAATCAGACCTTTACCCCCTCTCGGCTGGCCTTACCTAAGGACTTCCCCCTGAGACTAGGGAGATGATCCTAGATAATCAGACCTTTACCCCCTCTCGGCTGGCCTTACCTAAGGACTTCCCCCTGAGACTAGGGAGATGATCCTAGATAATCAGACCTTTACCCCCTCTCGGCTGGCCTTACCTAAGGACTTCCCCCTGAGACTAGGGAGATGATCCTAGATGGACCTAACGTGCACTTTTTACTTTAAGACCTGTTATGGGCAAAAATCTAAAATGAATGAAGGGACAGAGTTCGTTCCTCACACTAGTTCCTATTTACTTTCTTAGTGTCTTGCCTGCACTAATAGACTACGTTATACTTAATAGTGGGCCCAATTATGTAATTTTTTCAACAGAAGCTTAAATTGCAAAGGTACTTTATGATCTAAAATTTTAGGACAATGCTGTAAAGAATAGCGGGTACTTTTCTGTAAGAGAAGGTCATACCTAAGGTATGCAATACGTGAAAGTTTTCATAAGTACTTCTTTTTAAAAATGTTCGACAAATGTAAACAGTGAGTTTTACTTGCTGCAAAGCCTCCTCTTTATCTTAGATTAATACCGAGGTCTAAACAAAAAACTCTTCTTTGTTACAGGAAATTGTAGAGAGGGGGCGTCATGGGCATATTTAGACTCTAAATGGAACGTCAACGATCAATACCTAGATGGAGAAGCCCTTCATTAAGGAAGGGTGGTTGTGGTTAGGCCTGATTCTTCATTTCGAGAAGGATTATTCATTATGCCGTGCTCCCTCTGCCCGATATAACGCTTCCTTCGACCGCCAAATATGCGCAGCGCACCTGTCAGCTTTCTGCGATTGCGACAGGAATTGCAGAATCTACCATCATTTAATTTTATTACTCTTGCAGAAGAGGATCGAGCACAATTGCAGTTTTAATCAGACAAAGTCTAAGCTAATTATGATGCTCTATCAAACTATTAATTCATAAATGTATATGATTCCTTAGACTTAACAACACTCCAGAAAAAATCACAAAAGAAATCATACACATTATGAACACCATTATATAACATAACTACTTCACTCATAACAACAAATATTACACACAGAAACAAGGCCTACCAATGACCTCGCCGATTTCAAGCATTCTCGCAGAAATATTCCTACAGCACATAGAACAGAATAAAATCATAAATAACAACAAACACGCAGATAATAAAATATATATTGACACAGATTTGTAGACGACGTTATAATACTATACCGAGGAAATATAAGACAATGCCAACAACTCCAAACACATATAAACAAAATACACAAAAATATCCAGTTCACTGCAGAATTTGAAAACAACAAAACATTGAACTTCTTAGACATCAAACAAAAAATCAAAACAGATATAAATTCAACATATACCACAAGCGAACCATGACAGACACACTGATACACAACACATCGAACCACCCAATACAATATAAACACGCAGCATTCAAACATTTACTACACATACTAAATAAAATACCTATGCCCACAACTAATTACACAGAATAACTAAACAAAATCAAATATTTAGCTCACTAAAACGGACATGACAATTATTTAATAGACAAACTACACAGATAAATACTCAACAAGAACAGTAACAACAACACAGACAATAAAAGCACGAACACAAACAAATTCATCACCCTCACATACATGAACAAACTCACAAATAAAATAGCACACCAATTCGAAAAAGCAGGATACAACGTAGCTTACAAAACAAAAAATTAAAGCCAAACAGCCATCAGACACATCATTCATAACAATAACAACACATACAATAACCCAGGAGTATACAAACTACAATGCAACAACTGCAATAAGTTCTATATTGGACAAGCAGACAGATCTTTCGCCGAAAGATATAAAAAACACAAAAGCGCTCTGTACATTACTATTGAATCCACCTTCGCAAATCACCTCATGGGCACTAAACACTCATGCAATAGTATAATGGAAAATAACATGAGCATCCTCCACACATGCAACAAGGGCCATAAATTAAATACACCAGAACAATATGAAATATACAGACATAGCAACACACGTAAAAATGACATCCTAAATGAGCAAACACGACACAGATCACACATACTCTCGAATCACACCACTTCTAGCTTTCAAAAATTGGTACCAAAGAAGCACAACATCAGCAATCCTAGCGGCAAAAATACGAGGCTGAAGACGAAAACGTTTCCTCCAAGTGTAAGTTAACAATTTAACAACCTTTAGTTAACAAAATGTCTGGTCGCAAGTAATAGCAAAAGTGTAATAAGTAACGCATTCTTATTGTGGTTTTAGGGGTTTTCTTGTAATTAATTGGATTTAATGTTGTCATTTCGTGTATTAAAAAATAAATAAGTTATTATGGAAATATTTCCAATGCAATAAAGGTGTTGTAGATTTTCACATGAAAGCAAACAACTGCTGCAGATTAAGTTGGGGAAAAAAGGGCGCGTACAGTGTGTACTTATGGCCTGGGGTCGCGATAATAAGGGCTTAATGCGAGCCAGCGTTTTTACAACGCCCCCAGAGGATAACGGTAAGGTAAAACATATCTTGGTCGACCATTTCGTTGCTTTAATCTCTCCAACGTTGTTTATTCTAGCGTTTAACTGTTTGCTTTCAGTAATGTAACGAAAAACGCGCCTTCATGCAAAATCAGATTCCACTGCCCCGTGACCCTGATTCCTTTCTCTGTAAATGGGATTTGTACGACTCCTAGCCATTTATTGACTTCTAGCCAACTTGAGTTTCCATTAAAAACTTATCGTAAATTTGCGAGTTAAAGCATACAAATTTAATGTGTGTAAATTCCTTCGCTGTATCCAGCCGTACTGTTACCCTAAACCATTGCACTAATATGTTATATCTCCTCGGAAACTACGTGGCAGATACATTGTCGCCACTAATTCCGTAATGGGGTGGAGGGAATTGTATCATCTCGGACACCACGGCGCAAATACATTGCCACCATTAGTTTCGTAATGGGGAAAAGGGTATTGTACCATCTCGGACACTACGGCGCAAATACATTGCCACCATTAGTTTCGTAATGGGGAGGAGGGTATTGTACCATATCGGACACCACGGCGTAAATACATTGCCACCATTAGTTTCGTAATGGGGAGGAGGGTATTGTATCGCCTCAGACACCATGGCGCAAATACATTGCCACCATTAGTTTCGTAATGGGGAGGAGGGTATTGTATCGCTTCGGACACCATGGCGCAAATACATTGCCACCATTAGTTTCATAATGGGGAGGAGGGTATTGTACCGCCTCGGACACCATGGCGCAAATACATTGCCACCATTAGTTTCGTAATGGGTAGGAGGATATTGTACCACCTCGGACTCCACGGCGCAAATATATTGGCGAAAATAGTTCCGCAATGGGGAGAAGAGTATTGTACCAGATCGGATACCTCAGTGTAAAAACATTGGCATCAATAGTTCTGTAATGGGGAGGGGGGGAGGGGGGAGGGGTATTGTACCACCTAGGAAACTACGGCACAAATACATTGCCCCCAATAGTTCTGCAATGGGGAAAAGAGTATTGTACCACCTCGGAAACCTTAGCGCATTTCTTAAGGTAAAACATATCTTGGTCGCCCATTCCGTTGCTATAATATCTCCAACATTGTTTATTCTAGGGTTTAACTGTTTGCTTTCAGAAATGTAACGAAGATGCCTTCCAGAATTTACTGCCCCCTAACCGGTTTATATTATTCTATGTGCGATATTTTTATATAAGTTTAGTGTATTGGCGTCTCGATCAGTTGACTTTGGATTAATGGGCTATTTCTATGTGTATTTGCTACTTTAAAGTTGTGACTAAAGTCCGTAGCTGCGGCTCTCCATAGATTTGAATGAGCCCTTTTTTCACTAGAATCGCGCTATTTATATGCCTACCCGAACTACCTGTCTGTTGACTAAATTTAAACCTCTTTAGTGCAGGAATGTAGCAAGATGCCATGAAACCGACAGAGACGAGTTATGCGACCATGCCCATAAAAAGTCATGATATTCCCCACATTTTGAATACCAACAGCGCTTTATACGCCTACCTGATCCTCTTAACTACTCAAACTTGAATACGGGCATATCTCTACGAACGCAATGGAGACGAGTCTAGTTCAGAAATACGCTCCCTTTACGGGATTATATCCAATAATAAACGGAATCGAATCACTGACAGGCTCAAACCTCTCTACAATTAAGTACATAAATACAAACAGGGCAGGGAACATAAGCCGAAATAGCTTATAAAATAATTTAAGTTAGAACTTCAAAACTATTACGTCATATGTATTAGCGTAGTGATAAATATTATTTAAAAAATAAATAAATATAAGCGTACCAATCTTAAAAATAAGTTGTAAACAAAAGATTTGTACCATCAATGCCTGCAGCAGATACCATAGCAGGACAAGCACCAGCAGCACTATTATAACATTTAGGCGGGACTGTACAGCCTCAGATACCATAGCGGCAACACGTATCAGCAGCAGTGTTATAACATTTAGGCGGGACTGTACAGCTTCAGATACCATAGCGGTAACACGTAACAGCAGCAGTGTTATAACATTTAGGCGGGACTGTACAGGCTCAGATACAATAGCGGCAAGTACCAGCAGCAGTGTTAAAACATTTAGACGGGACTGTACCAACTTAAATACCATAGCGCCAACAAGTAACATAGCTCCTGCTTTAACATTTAGGCAGAACTGTACCAACTCGGAAAACATAGAGCCAACAAGTACCAGGAGCAATATTGTAACATTTAGTCATGACTGAACGTCTTTAATACCATATCGCCGAAAAAAGTCAATAGTAATTCCGTAACGTGTAGGAAAGGTATTGTACCACCCAGGAAACCACGACGTCAGTATGTGCCGATAGTAGCTCCGCAAAGTGTAGGAAGTATACTGTACCACCTCGTAGAACCACGGCGGAAGTAAGTCCCGATAGTAGTTCCGTAACGTGTACGAAGGGTATTATAACACCCAGGAAACCACACCGCCAGTAGATGACAGTAGTTGTTCCGGAACGCGAAGGAAGGGTATTCTAACACCCAGGAAACCACGCCGCCAGTAGGTGACAGCAGTAGTTCCGTAACGCGAAGGAAGGGTATTGTAACACTCAGGCAACCACGCCGCCAGTATTAGTTCCGTAACGCGAAGGAAGGGTATTGTAACACCCAGGAAACCACACCGCCAGTAGGTGACAGTAGTAGTTCCGTAACGCGAAGGAAGGGTATTGTAACACCCAGGAAACCACGCCGTCAGTAGGTGACAGCAGTAGTTCCGTAACGCGAAGGAAGGGTATTGTACCACCCAGGAAACCACGCCGCCAGTAGGTGACAGTAGTAGTTCTGTAACGCGAAGGAAGGGTATTGTACCACCCAGGAAACCACGCCGCCAGTAAGTTACAGTAGTAGTTCCGTAAGGTGTAGGGTATTGTACCACCCAGGAAACCACGCCGCCAGTAGGTGACAGTAGTAGTTCCGTATCGCGAAGGAAGGGTATTGTACCACCCATTAAACCACGCCGCCAGTAGATGACATCAGTAGTTTTGTTAACTTGTAGAAAGGGTACTACAGCAAGTCCGAAACGACTGCGCCAGGACGTGTAGACTAGTAAACCCTATCATTCAGTGTAACACCGCAACCCGCATGACACAATTCTCTGTATCTATTATGCAACGCTCCGGAAAGGTCAGTACTACTTCAGATTTGATGTTACTGCCAGATAGAGCACAATATATGACGCCTTAGAGGACTGCGTAACACGCGAGATTTATAAACTAGCAACTTTTTTATTGAATTACAACACTTTGCTGGGGGAACATATCTCTCAGGGTCAGGTATTATACCTCTATGGTGACAGGAAATATGTTTTATTTAAAGAAAATTCCAATAAGGGTAAGGTTATATCTAGGGCAATGTAATTAGGTCAGCGTTCTTTGCCGGTTGTGTTTAATGCATTGGCAGAACTTTATATATACTTTAATGTAAATATTCCACATTTCTAGGTTGTTAAAAAGATTCTGTTTGTCTCTAGAATTTTAATGGAAAGGACAAATGCCGTCCATCTAAGTAATACTGTCGCTGTTTAAAGAAGGAGTGCACTCTAGTAGTTTTACTAACGAGTTTAAGTAGCTGAATAATAGAGAAAAAGTAGCTAAAGGTACTCCAAGATTGGACCTTATTCATAGGATTGAAAATCTTTAATTTCTCTAATGTAAGATCCATCCAGCGAGCTTTACAACTTTATCTTACACTAATACTTGAAGCCGAACCCTAAAAACTCTCGTATCGTGCAGCCAAAGAGGAGGGGGGTCGTCATGGGCATATTTAGGCTCTAAATAGAACGTCAGGGATCAATAGCTAGATGCTGAAACCCTTAATTAAGTGAGGAGGGGAGGCTGTGGTTAAGCCTGATTTTTCATTTCGAGATGTTTGTGAAGGATTATTTATTATCCATCGCCTGTTCACCTCAGACCATAAAACGTTTTGGAACACCAAATAGCCTATAAGTTCATTACTCTCGTTTAGGTATTAGATTTTAATACAATTTTCAATGTATGATTAAATTTAAATTATGACAGCTTTAAATAAGCACAAACCATTTCCAACTAATTTTCATTTGAAACGTTCTATGAGACAAAAATCTATTGATTCGTTTAACAGACTAAACCTTAGTGGTGTCTAGTATCAGCTGCAACAGAAGTAAGTTCGCTGGAGCAATTGTTGAGAAATAATGAATTTTTTTTCGTTCTTTTAAATTGTGAATATAAAGAATCGTGAAAGATGGCTGAAATAACGTTAGAAAGGTATTGTGTTTTATTATTAAGTTTTTCATGTCTTGCAATTCTGAACTTACGTTTTTGTTGAGTAGTATTGTTTTGATTTAATTACTTGACTAAACAGCAATCACTGAATTTTCTCAGCTAGTTCAGTGCTATTGTTACAAAGTACTATGCTACTACATGTTCTCCGTGTTTACGTGTGATTCGGCTACATGTACACAATACGAAAACATTCTATACAACGAAATCCATATCTATGACCTTAGCACACAAACACGACTAATCACAGATACAAATTTCACTACCGATAGTAACCAATCCTATATTTTCTCGTATTGCGACTTATTGAATGATGTCAAACAAGTTTGAAACGAGTCAGTAATTAAAAGTATTGTATCCATGCGTCCCGATTTTTTAAAATTAGGTCTCAGAGTCCCATAAAATAATACATCTGTTCCAAATTTCAAGCGCTTTTTGTTTCGGCAGTACACCTACACTGTAAATTGTGATTTATTTGCTCTGTCCTAAATTTAAACTTAAAGAAATAAATAAGCCTAAACTGATACTGTTAACTCAGAAATTTTGTTGACGAACAGAAATAGACCGTTTAAAGTCATTGTTATAAATGATACGATACGATTCTAATAAATCTATTGCTTTTGAGTTTTGGATCAAAATGTTTCCTACATTCTACTGCATCCATAAATGTAATTGCGACAAGTAAAGCTATGACCATGTGAGTTATAGGACATCTGTTTCTAGTCAAGCGGTCAAACTAAGGAACAGTTTATCGTGCAGGACTGGCGAGGTCCGGTTCAGAAGGGATGCATTGCATATTGACGGAGGGAAGTAACAATAGCACGGATGTTGCGCCCTCTGTCTAGATAAACCAGTAACACCTTAGTAAACTACTCTCCCCACACAATGCATATCCAGCGCGAGTAAAACCAAACATAAATTTACAATTGCTTGTCACCCTGGTGGGCATCTGTATATACTTTACATTTATGAAATATTTATGTTTGTGATACAAACACGGTTGGACAGGGCAATACATTTACAGAACAGAGATACACATTTCGCGTAACTGGACGTTCTGTTGTAACAAGCGTCAGTACAAGACTCTAGCAGTTTTAGTATTTTAATGAAACTGTGTTTCGTTGGAATACACGATTATCGATTATCTAGAGACAAGTATAAATAAAACTATTGTCTGGTAGTTTATTTTAGCCCATCTAATCCAGGATAAATGTTATCATAAATTAGTGGACGTGTATAAGACGTACGGTATCCACTGGCCGTGACTGAGATAACGAAGATAAGCCGAACTTCTTAATAATTTCTTCGATTATTACAGATTTTCTGTTTAAATAGTTAAACTAAATTAGAACTATAAATAAATACTTGAAGCTGAGGTTGAAAATTTGTAATAGTGTCACTAATAACATATGTCATTGAAACGCGAAAGACATCCAGGTATACTGTATTGTGAGTTTGTGTACAGTTACTTATTTATTTATAACATTAACTCACAAGGCAATTGAACTATTACATATAAAATAGAGCTGTCGACACCAGAGTCGTTTTTAAAGTGGAGCGGCCGCTCCAGGGCCCGCGCTGAGGAACGTTTCGCGCCGCAAGCCATTACTCGCGCTAAAAATACGTAAAATATTTTGGTTGAACGAAAATAATATAATTGTGTACATATATAATTGCGTAATATATCTGTCTGATTACCCGCGCAATATGTTCAGTTATTGATTAATGAGAAAATCTATGAACGAGGTATCGGTATAGTGACTAAACATACATCGACACAGCCGAGCACGTTTGGTACACTGTAACATCAGAGCCTGTCAAGTCGGGCGAGTGCATATAGAGGTAAACAAAGCATACGTCCAAGTAGCTATATTGAGGTCTGCGGAAAAACTTTTGGCAAGGGTTAAGCGTTTATAGGCAATGTAACACGTAGACGGCCATTCTACTACTCCCGCGGGCTTTCCCACTTCGCAAACTGCGATTTTCCTACAAACGTCACAAACTTTAATATTAGCTGAGCTAGAACGAGTCGATGTTTTTACTATTAATTATGAATTATAACTTGGAGCAAGTGTGGTGTGATTTTTTATTATAAATAATTAATAAATTATTAATAATTATAAATAAATTCAACCTCTTAAGCCATACAAGTTTTTATTTCTTAATCACTTGAACATTAGTTTATGACTTTAGTTATTGACTAATGTCATAACATTAGTTTATCTTTATAAGATAAACTACAAGTACCAGGCGTATACAAACTAAACTGCGACAAATTCAACAAATTCTACATTGGGCAAACAGGTCTCAACTTTAAACAAAGAGTCGAGGAACACAAACAGAATACCAACGATTGATCACCAGTGATTAAGAGTCCCGGGGACCATTAGTGTGCTGATATAACGATTATCCATGCATATATAGATTTTACAACTAACCAAATCGTTTTGAAAAAGTTTGATTGTTTTTAGATGTAGTACAAAACTGAAATTTACGAAGACAAATTTTAATATTGACTTCCGAAGGCCGTGAATGAGTGGAGACCTAAGAGTGAAGTGAAACTGAGATGTGATATCCACCAAATGCGTCACACCTCTACAACTTATCAAGTCAGCTGTGGCGCAACAGCTTTTCCTCGATATTGTATCTAGACGTGTATTGTTCTGTTAGACGTACTGCGAAACGGAAAGCTGAGATTTTCCTTTGTGACACTTGAAATCTTTCAACGGAGTTGTTAATCAATAAGTTGTATGAACCTTTCAATAATAAGTTGTGAAAAAACATTAAATGCATGTGCAAAACAAATAAGAATTTTGTCAAGGATTAATTATATGGTAAGGTTGTCAAAAGAGAAATCTTGCATATTACTGTTACGTCTTGGATACGTTGAAGGCATCTTCTATCGCCTATTTCCACTAAGCTTGACATTATTTAATATTTAATTAGATTAAAGATTATGATCCAAACTTGTCTTTAAGAATCCAGGCAAGTATACTATATTTTTTCACAGTCACATAGGTCTACTAACGCTATAGTTTTTTTTCACAATTTTGACATACGTCTAGACTATTCTCTTAAAGGAAACTTGAAAGGAACATAGCAAAAGGTTAAAGTTCGTTTCAAATCACTCTGCAACAATGTATTAGTGATAATGTCAGTGATACTGTTAACATGGAACTGTTTAAAGGTTAAGATTAGTGTCAAATTACTCCAAAACAATTTATTAGTGACACTGTCTAAGTTCTTATTCCACTGGATACGGAACTAATAAAAGGTTAACGTGGAACTGTTAAAAGGTTAACATGGAACTGTTTAAAGGTTAACGTTCGTATCAAATTACTCCACAACAATTTATTAGTAAAAATACCACAGTTGCAACACAGTTGTAAGTTAGTGTTTGTAATAGTAACATTCACTGATGCTGATGACTTTGTCATTGAAACACGTATGAGTCAATAAATGATTAATTTGTGAGTTTTGTGTATGTTTTTATTTGTTTTATCTGTGATACTGTCTAAGTTCTTTATTCCTCTTCATACGGAACTGTTAAAAAAGGTTAACATGGAGATGTTGAAAGGTTACCATTAGTTTCAAATTACTCACAACAATTCATTCATGACAATAAAAGTGTTACGGTCTAAGATCTTAATTCCAATCGAGCGCTCTTCCTGGATAACTTTCAAAGCACACGCTAAAACAATGCCCTTTGCACACGGAACTGTTGACTCGAAATGTCTAGTCACTGAACTATTCAAGACCTGCAGAGTAATTGAAAGATAACAGTTATTCGAAGAACAGAGCTTTTGTTTTATTGTCTGGTCCCCAGGATGTAAGCGTTTGTGCCAACCTAATCCATTTCCTCTTAATTAGTCGAACATTGTAACACTTTGCATGTAGAGAGTATATTGTAAAGAACTTTAGTCTTGTAAGGTCACAAGAACAAAAGTGTTTAAGCATACAATTTAATTACAATTATTATAATATATTAAGAATTACTAATGAAACAATTTATAGATTAAGAAGAAGATACAGTTTTAGAAAATTACATTATATGTACTTTGGTTGTTATAAAAATCGCAATAATGAAAATGCGCCCGTGACATTATGTGAAAATGTAGTTCCAACATATTTTTTGCAGCAAGATTTGCCAAAGGGAAAACCTAACTGCATTCTCTAAAGCTCCGAGTAGGAGGTTCCACCGTTTAGCCTGACCCAGGATATATGCATACAGGAGGTAGGATATAGTCTACTTCAGGAAAACGACCCTAACCAGCTGAAGCATATTTCTCACCCGCTACTACTCCAGCGTGCCATCCAGCACAACTCTATTACACAACTGGAAAACTTCGCCTACTATTCCAGCGTGACATCCAGCACACCTCTGTCTATTACACAACTGGATCACTTCGCCTACTATTCCAGCGTGCCATCCAGCACACCTCTGTCTATTACACAACTGGATCACTTCGCCTACTACTCCAGCGTGACATCCAGCACACCTCTGTCTATTACACAACTGGATCACTTCGCCTACTATTCCAGCGTGCCATCCAGCACACCTCTGTCTATTACACAACTGGATCACTTCGCCTACTACTCCAGCGTGCCATCCAGCACACCTCCGTCTATTACACAACTGGAACACTTCGCCTACTACTCCAGCGTGACATCCAGCACAGCTCCGTCTATTACACAACTGGAACACTTCGCCTACTACTCCAGCGTGCCATCCAGCACACATCTGTCTATTACACAACTGGATCACTTCGCCTACTATTCCAGCGTGCCATCCAGCACACCTCTGTCTATTACACAACTGGATCACTTCGCCTACTACGCCAGCGTGCCATCCAGCACACCTCTGTCTATTACACAACTGGATCACTTCGCCTACTACTCCAGCGTGCCATCCAGCACACCTCTGTCTATTACACAACTGGAACACTTCGCCTACTACTCCAGCGTGCCATCCAGCACACCTCTGTCTATTACACAACTGGAAAACTTCACCTACTACTCCAGCGTGCCATCCAGCACACCTCTGTCTATTACAAATCTGGATTACTTTCAACACTTTCCCACAAAATCAACTCTTGTTTCCGTTTGTTTTATAGAGCTCTAATATTTTTTAAAATAATATCTCGTTTTTATCACTCTTGATCATTATTTTCTTAATTTTATTAAATTCCTTTTATTAGCTCACACTCTCCTTTTATATATATATATATATATATATATATATATATATATATATATATATATATATATATCTTGTACAAATTTTCAATAACTAATAAAATACGTTGTTATTCATCCATTCAGGTTCAAATAAATTTTTTTAACCTACAGTGGATGACAATTAATGTTAATGAATTTTTTTTCTAATATTTATACAGTAATTATAAAATTTGTAGGGTCCAGCCGGATTCGAACTTAAAATATTCGTGTACAGAACAGAGCCTTGGCACTGCTCAACCTTCCAATGCCTAAAATTGTATTTCTCAAAGATGTATAAGAATATTTTCCCATCTGGCTGTCGTCGAAACCTTCATTGTAAACCTTAAACTGTTGCCATGGTTACCACACAATATCCTAAATAGTGCTCTAAGGTAACTAAAAGAAAAGTTTTCTTTGTTAACCTCAGTCGGAATTTACATAATTTTTTTTTTATGTTACTTTAAGCATTGTGCTTTATTTTATCATCATGATTGCAACCAATATTTTCAAACAATGAATATTTTTATATTTACAACCAACGCTGGATATTTGGAATCAATACTTGATAATTGCAATCAGTGTTGGGTATTTCAGGCAATGTTTGATAATTTCTACCAGTGTTTGATTCTTGCAGGGGTGTTTTGCATTTGCAGCCAATTTTTTCTATATGGCGCCAATATTTTGTATTTGCTCCCTGTGTTTAATACTTGCTGTTCATCTTTGGTATTTGCGGCCAATGTTTGATATTCGCTGACAATGTTTTATATTTGCAACTAATGTTTCATATTTTCAGCCAGTGTTTGATATTCGCTGACAATGTTTTATATTTGCAACTAATGTTTCATATTTTCAGCCAGTGTTTGATATTCGCTGACAATGTTTTATATTTGCAACTAATGTTTCATATTTTCAGCCAGTGTTTGATATTCGCTGACAATGTTTTATATTTGCAACTAATGTTTCATATTTTCAGCCAGTGTTTGATATTCGCTGACAATGTTTTATATTTGCAACTAATGTTTGATATTTTCAGCCAGTGTTTGATATTCGCTGACAATGTTTTATATTTGCAACTAATGTTTCATATTTTCAGCCAGTGTTTGATATTCGCTGACAATGTTTTATATTTGCAACTAATGTTTCATATTTTCAGCCAGTGTTTGATATTCGCTGACAATGTTTTATATTTGCAACTAATGTTTCATATTTTCAGCCAGTGTTTGATATTCGCTGACAATGTTTTATATTTGCAACTAATGTTTGATATTTTCAGCCAGTGTTTGATATTCGCTGACAATGTTTTATATTTGCAACTAATGTTTCATATTTTCAGCCAGTGTTTGATATTCGCTGACAATGTTTTATATTTGCAACTAATGTTTGATATTTTCAGCCAGTGTTTGATATTCGCTGACAATGTTTTATATTTGCAACTAATGTTTGATATTTTCAGCCAGTGTTTGATATTCGCTGACAATGTTTTATATTTGCAACTAATGTTTGATATTTTCAGCCAGTGTTTGATATTCGCTGACAATGTTTTATATTTGCAACTAATGTTTCATATTTTCAGCCAGTGTTTGATATTCGCTGACAATGTTTTATATTTGCAACTAATGTTTGATATTTTCAGCCAGTGTTTGATATTCGATGACAATGTTTTATATTTGCAACTAATGTTTCATATTTTCAGCCAGTGTTTGATATTCGCTGACAATGTTTTATATTTGCAACTAATGTTTCATATTTTCAGCCAGTGTTTGATATTCGCTGACAATGTTTTATATTTGCAACTAATGTTTCATATTTTCAGCCAGTGTTTGATATTCGCTGACAATGTTTTATATTTGCAACTAATGTTTGATATTTTCAGCCAGTGTTTGATATTCGCTGACAATGTTTTATATTTGCAACTAATGTTTCATATTTTCAGGCAGTGTTTGATATTCTCTGACAATGTTTTATATTTGCAACTAATGTTTGATATTTTCTACGTCTGTTTGTTGACCATACATTATGAGCCCCTCTTACATTTAAGCTCTATTTCCAGGCACCATCTACCTTACTAGGTACTGCACTATACGTTTTACCTTAAATTTTCCAAGATGTATAACCTCCTGTCTTTTGTGATGTGCTTCATCTATCCCACTTTGGGAACTTAAAGCACGTAGTAAACGTATAATCCAATTCATATGTGTAGCTAATGTTTTTGATATTTCAAACTTTGATCATTTTTTTAACAATCTCTTCACTAATTATTATATTTATTAACTTGTTTCTAGACAAACACAAATTACAAAAATACTTATATTTTTTCAAAGAATATAATTTATGCAGCAGCTATTTTGTTTTTTATTTTTATACAAAAGAAACTTTAAAAAAAAATTAAATTCTTTAATAAATTGACACGAACTGTTTCCTTTTACATCCAGCCAGGCTATTTGTATAAGCAGGGTTTAGAAATAGGGGATGAAGTGATTAGCACAAAGAAATACATTAGCCTCCCCTATTTGCCACCCTTATACTAAGTACTACAAGCGGTAATTAATTAAAAAATCCTTCCACCTAATTAACGTATCGTCTATCTTGCTTTTTGCGTGGGGACAAACGCATCAGATCAACGGAATGCGGGTCGCCCGTGAACAGCGAACACTCAGCTGCACTGTACAAAGACAGCTGACAAAGGTAGCGATTGTTTTGGACTAAGCACAAATAGTTTTCTAATTAAGAAATCTGTTGAACTTACAAGGCCAGTACGTTTTTGCGCAATACAAACTCCTTATTTTAAAATAATACACTAAAAAAACCAAAAATATATTAAACATATATGTGCCTCGTCAAAACTGTTAAGTGACAAAATCATTACATTGCACTCGTAAAGTATTTATTATTATCGAGGTATTATGTTATTATTTTAATTGTTGGTATTGCGGTATTAATGTAATATAACTATTGGTATTATTGTAATATAATTGTTTGTATCGAGACATAATTCCAATATAACCATTACTATTGTTGCATTACTATAATATAATTATTGTTAATGTTGTAATAGTGTAATATAACTATTAGCACTGTTGTATTAGTGTAATACAAATATTAGCATTATTTTATAAGTGTAATATAGTTATATTACACTATTAGCATTGTTGTATAAGTGTAATATAGTTATATTACACTATTAGCATTGTTGTATAAGTGTAATATAGTTATATTACACTATTAGCATTGTTGTATAAGTGTAATATAGTTATATTACACTATTAGCATTGTTGTATAAGTGTAATATAGTTATACTACACTATTAGCATTGTTGTATAAGTGTAATATAGTTATACTACACTATTAGCATTGTTGTATAAGTGTAATATAGTTATATTACACTATTAGCATTGTTGTATAAGTGTAATATAGTTATATTACACTATTAGCATTGTTGTATAAGTGTAATATAGTTATATTACACTATTAGCATTGTTGTATAAGTGTAATATAGTTATATTACACTATTAGCATTGTTGTATAAGTGTAATATAGTTATATTACACTATTAGCATTGTTGTATAAGTGCAATATAGTTATATTACACTATTAGCATTGTTGTATAAGTGTAATATAGTTATATTACACTATTAGCATTGTTGTATAAGTGTAATATAGTTATATTACACTATTAGCATTGTTGTATAAGTGTAATATAGTTATATTACACTATTAGCATTGTTGTATAAGTGTAATATAGTTATATTACACTATTAGCATTGTTGTATAAGTGTAATATAGTTATATTACACTATTAGCATTGTTGTATAAGTGTAATATAGTTATATTACACTATTAGCATTGTTGTATAAGTGTAATATAGTTATATTACACTATTAGCATTGTTGTATAAGTGTAATATAGTTATACTACACTATTAGCATTGTTGTATAAGTGTAATATAGTTATACTACACTATTAGCATTGTTGTATAAGTGTAATATAGTTATATTACACTATTAGCATTGTTGTATAAGTGTAATATAGTTATATTACACTATTAGCATTGTTGTATAAGTGTAATATAGTTATATTACACTATTATCATTGTTGTATAAGTGTAATATAGTTATATTACACTATTAGCATTGTTGTATAAGTGTAATATAGTTATATTACACTATTAGCATTGTTGTATAAGTGTAATATAGTTATATTACACTATTAGCATTGTTGTAGAAGTGTAATATAGTTATATTACACTATTAGCATTGTTGTATAAGTGTAATATAGTTATACTACACTATTAGCATTGTTGTATAAGTGTAATATAGTTATATTACACTATTAGCATTGTTGTATAAGTGTAATATAGTTATATTACACTATTAGCATTGTTGTATAAGTGTAATATAACTATTAGCATTGTTGTAATATTAGTAATATTAGCAGTATTAGTTCTATATAAATATATTAGGATAATTTGAATATAGGTATTGTGGTATTAGTGGTATAGATGGTATTAGTATTGTGGTACAAGTGTAACATAACTATACGCGTCGAGCAATTATTACTAATATAACTATTAATGCATCCCTAAAGTGTTGTGTTAATAATGTAAAGTAACTTTTAGCGAGTAGTATTAATTTATAGTAACTCTTAGTGTCGTGTTAATAAGGTTAAGTAGCATTTAGCGTGTAGTATTAGTGTAGTGTAAAGTAACTGAGTATTGTGGTAATAATGTAAAGTAGATTCCAGCCTTAGTATTAGTTCATAGTAACTTTTAGTGCTGTATTACTAATGTAAAGTAGCTTTCAGCGTGTAGTATTAGTTTAAAGTAGCTCTTAGTGTTGTGTTAATAATGTAAAGTAGATTTTAGCGTGTAGTATTAGTTTGAAGTAACTCTTAGTGTTGTATTTATGATATAAAGTAGCTTTCAGCGTGTAGTATTATTTTGCAGTAGCTCTTAGTGTGTAATTGTAATGTAATGTAGATTTCAGCGTGTAGTATTAGTTTGAAGTAACTCTTAGTGTGTATTTATAATGCAAAGTAGATTTCAGCGTGTAGTATTAGTTTGAAGTAACTCTTAGTGTTGTATTTATAATGTAAAGTAGATTTCAGCGTGTAGTATTAGTTTGAAGTAACTCTTAGTGTGTATTTATAATGTAAAGTAGATTTCAGCGTGTAGTATTAGTTTGAAGTAACTCTTAGTGTGGTATTTATAATGTAAAGTAGATTTCAGCGTGTAGTATTAGTTTGAAGTAACTCTTAGTGTTGTATTTATGATGTAAAGTAGCTTTCAGCGTGTAGTATTATTTTGAAGTAGCTCTTAGTGTGTAATTATAATGTAATGTAGATTTCAGCGTGTAGTATTAGTTTGAAGTAACTCTTAGTGTTGTGTTAATGATGTAAAGTAGATTTCAGCGTGTAGTATTAGTTTAAAGTAACTCTTAGTGTGTATTTAAAATGTAAAGTAGATTTTAGCGTGTAGTATTAGTTTAAACTAGCTCTTAGTGTTGTATTTATGATGTAAAGTAGCTTTCAGCGTGTAGTATTAGTTTAAAGTAACTCTTAGTGTGTATTTATAATGTAAAGTAGATTTCAGCGTGTAGTATTAGTTTAAAGTAACTCTTAGTGTTAAATTTATGATGTAAAGTAGCTTTCAGCGTGTAGTATTATTTTGAAGTAACTCTTAGTGTTGTGGTTATAATGTAAAGTAGATTTCAGTGTGTAGTATTAGTTTAAAGTAGCTCTTAGTGTTTTATTATGATGTAAAGTAGCTTTCAGCGTGTAGTATTAATTTAGAGTAGCTCTTAGTGTTGTGTTAATAACGTAAAGTAGATTTCAGCGTGTAGTATTAGTTTGAAGTAACTCTTACTGTGTATTTATAATGTAAAGTAGATTTTAGCGTGTAGTATTAGTTTAAAGTAACTCTTAGTGTTGTGTTAATAATGTAAAGTAGATTTTAGCGTGTAGTATTAGTTTAAAGTAGCTACTAGTGTTGCAATTTATGATGTAAAGTAGCTTTCAGCGTGTAGTATTAGTTTGAAGTAACTCTTAGTGTGTATTAATAATGTAAAGTAGATTTCAGCGTGTAGTATTAGTTTAAAGTAACTCTTAGTGTTGTATTTATAATGTAAAGTAGCTTTCAGCGTGTAGTATTAGTTTGAAGTAACTCTTAGTGTTGTATTTATAATGTAAAGTAGATTTCAGCGTGTAGTATTAGTTTGAAGTAACTCTTAGTGTGTATTTATAATGTAAAGTAGATTTCAGCGTGTAGTATTAGTTTGAAGTAACTCTTAGTGTGGTATTTATAATGTAAAGTAGATTTCAGCGTGTAGTATTAGTTTGAAGTAACTCTTAGTGTTAAATTTATGATGTAAAGTAGCTTTCAGCGTGTAGTATTATTTTGAAGTAGCTCTTAGTGTGTAATTATAATGTAAAGTAGATTTCAGCGTGTAGTATTAGTTTGAAGTAACTCTTAGTGTTGTATTTATGATGTAAAGTAGCTTTCAGCGTGTAGTATTAGTTTGAAGTAACTCTTAGTGTTGTGTTAATAACGTAAAGTAGATTTCAGCGTGTAGTATTAGTTTGAAGGAACTCTTACTGTGTATTTAAAATGTAAAGTAGATTTTAGCGTGTAGTATTAGTTTAAACTAGCTCTTAGTGTTGTGTTAATAATGTAAAGTAGATTTTAGCGTGTAGTATTAGTTTAAAGTAGCTACTAGTGTTGCAATTTATGATGTAAAGTAGCTTTCAGCGTGTAGTATTAGTTTAAGTAACTCTTAGTGTTGTGGTAATAATGTAAAGTAGATTTTAGCGTGTAGTATTAGTTTAAAGTAGCTCTTAGTGTTTTATTTATGATGTAAAGTAGCTTTCAGCGTGTAGTATTAGTTTGAAGTAACTCTTAGTGTGTATTTATAATGTAAAGTAGCTTTCAGCGTGTAGTATTAGTTTGAAGTAACTCTTAGTGTGTATTTATAATGTAAAGTAGCTTTCAGCGAGTAGTATTAGTTTGAAGTAACTCTTAGTGTGTATTTATAATGTAAAGTAGCTTTCAGCGTGTAGTATTAGTTTAAGTAATTCTTAGTGCTGTGTTAATAATGTAAAGTAGCTTTCAGCGTGTAGTATTAGTTTGAAGTAACTCTTAGTGTGTATTTGTAATGTAAAGTAGCTTTCAGCGTGTAGTATTAATTTGAAGTAACTCTTAGTGTTGTGTTAATAATGTAAAGTAGTTTTCAGCGTGTAGTATTAGTTTGAAGTAACTCTTAGTGTGTATTTATAATGTAAAGTAGCTTTCAGCGTGTAGTATTATTTTGAAGTAACTCTTAGTGTTGTATTTATAATGTAAAGTAGCTTTCAGCGTGTAGTATTAGTTTGAAGTAACTCTTAGTGTGTATTTATAATGTAAAGTAGCTTTCAGCGTGTAGTATTAGTTTGAAGTAAGTCTTAGTGTGTATTTATAATGTAAAGTAGCTTTCAGCGTGTAGTATTAGTTTGAAGTAACTCTTAGTGTGTATTTATAATGTAAAGTAGCTTTCAGCGTGTAGTATTAATTTGAAGTAACTCTTAGTGTTGTGTTAATAATGTAAAGTAGATTTTAGCGTGTAGTATTAGTTTAAAATAGCTCTTGGTGTTGTGGTAATCTTATTAGAGTAGATATTTAACATTGCCTTTCATTTTCAAGCGTTGTAAAATATTGATGTGTTAGCAAAATCTATAAAAAAAACCACAAACCAGACATTTAAACATGTTGGGAAGTAATTTAAAAATACGAAATAAAATACAAAGTTCCTCTAAAGTGTCTTGCAAAGGCAGCTAAAAGCAAGTTTTGGAAATACACATTTACTATAGCCTAATTAACTACTAAACAAAACCAATAAAATTAAATAAAAAAACAAATCCACTGATGTGAAAGAATCAAGTGGGTTATCTTAGTAATCAGAGACATGTAAAATATACCAAGAATGACTAGTACATCTCTTATTATTGTTTCAAGGATAATTATTTTAAAATCAAGGAAACAATCCTCCCCCAGGAAGACAAAATATAACAAAAAAGTAGACAAGTAAAGAAAAAATATATCAATATTGCCTACAAACACGTATCCATTTAAATACACACAACAATCATTTATGTCCACAAATAATGTGAACTAAATACAGTTTTCAAATAGAATAATTGTTTTCATGACTTAAATATACTCACCGCAGGCATATACAGTCTCGACTAACTCTATACGGACTGGTGGGAAAGTCGTAGGAATGGGGTAGGTATACAATGTCACCCTTAGAACCGGTACCTAGGGCAGCAACGTAACATGGGGTGCGCACTATGTATGTGAGCGAGAATCATCGCCGAGATAAACATACCCTATTTGTATGGCTTATATTCTTTCATATTTTTCGAGTTTGTTTCTACAAAACTTTTAGAATATTTATTAATTTATATTCAAAGCTTTTCGTTGGTAACTGTTTACCAACGAAAAGCTTTGAATATAAATTAATAAATATTCTTGTATTTGAATAACCTATGTTGTTTTAAATTATTAGACAAGAAAACGTATTATATATATACAACCGTTACAAAAGGCGAGAGATGATAACAAAATCTCTACAGAACTGGCTTCGATCGTGAATCCGTCAAAGAACTGACTAATACAACCATATATTTCCAATATGGAAGGCGGCCAATAAGTTGCAAAGACATAATAAAATCCTGCGATGAATACATATTGCACTCCCTGTTTTTGTCAGCAAAGTAACCTTTTCCCAACCTGTGCCCGCAACCTCTAAATGTCAGACGGTGGCGATTCTCTAAACTAATGTTGATTGATTCGTCACGTGTCTCTGATTTTATGAAAGTAGTTACTTTTAATATATACACTATTTCTAACTTTTTAAAAACAGAATTTTGTGTTTTGAGTGGAATATTATGATTTAGAAACATAAATATTATTAATTATAAGTAATAAGTTGAAAACAAATTATAACATAAACGAGGTAGAACTGGATTACATTAAACTGAATACATAGATAAGAAACATACAATACGAGATTAGTAGCCTGAGACAAAGAAGATGGAGAAGCAACGGCACAGCTTTAAGAGACTAATCCAATGAAGAGATTATTTCTGTTGAAGCACTCGCTAAACAGCTTATAACTTCCAGAGGCTCAATGCCGAATCTCACAGGAACTCCAATGAAACCCCAGTCCCGAGAAAAACATATTAAATCACTCAAATCATAGAACACTAACTCTATCCTAACAAGGTCTCTTGGAAACGTAAATCTAGTTCTCCTCATACAAATTAAAGAGAACTGTAGGTATTTTCCCTCACAAGCAAATGAATTGAATGACGTCACTAGCCAACCAGTAATAACGTGGTCGCTGTAGAAACGCTCAGCTGTATCAGTACGCTACTACAGTAACGACAGATGTTAGGAGGTTACTGTGGCAAGCGGCATCAAAATAAGCGGCCGCTACTAAAAGCGACTTACAAATCATGTTGTCATAACAATGAGTACGAGTCAAGGTCGAATAAGTAGTAGCAAACTTTCTGACCTTACCAGCAGCTGAGAAGTTTCTTGTAGGAGTACAAGATCCTACATATGTTTGTGCACAGACACGACGCTAACCGCAGTCCCTCTATTTGTCAGGTGAAAGTACGTCAGCCTACAATTATAGCCTGACACACACGACTTATCACCAAGGTAATTATTTTTAACTCGACCCTTAGGGTTTTATCTGTCATATGATTATTTCTATCCCGTTCTTATTTAATAAGTTTTATTTTTGTTTGCGATATTTTTACTAGGTACATGAACTGATTAGTTTAGCTTGTTACATGAGAACGCCTTTATGATTCCTTCAGAGATAAGCGCGCTAACGAAATGCGCTTCCCTTAATGGAGATGACGTCAGGGTGGGAGCTAAAACACAGGTGCAAGTAAAAAATCCCTTTCAAACAGTCAGCCATTTTGTTTATGCAGTATAATTATATTCTCTCAGTACAACTGTGTTTAGCCTCAAGCTATTCGTACTTCTTAGCTGGGAATGAGAAGCTACAAGAAAAGGTATATCTCTGTTAAAGGGGAAATAGTTAGGCGTCTTCGTATAAAGGATGATATAAAATATCACACATAAAGAAACAATATTATCTCCAGTTTTGAAGCGTCAGTAAATTTATTCACTAAGGACAAAACAGAGACTAACCCCAACTTATGTTTAGCAAATGGTATACATCCAGTCAGGGCAGGATTTGTTTTCCAGGCGAAAAACCTATTAAGGTTTCATCGCTTACCTCAAGTGTTATTTAAAATGAAATTTGCATAAATGAAATAGTCAAAATAAAATAAATAGTTAAAACTAATTTTGTCTAAAAATAAAGAAATTAAAATTATACAAAACTTAAATATTATTAAATAGATTCAGGTGTCGTAAGAAGGCGATGACACGGTCGATAGCCGTGGCATCGTCCCTTAAAACCACCTTTAAACTACCTCGAAGATCGTAACGTATATACAAATCGGTCAACTGATCACAATCAAGGAGAATGTGCCTGATTGCGATGGTACCTCCACAAAACTGACATAGTGGTGGATCCTCGTGTCGCATCAACCATCCATGTGTTAACAAAGAGTGGCCGATGACAAGACAAAGAACCACCACTTCCTGCCTACAATTAGAACGAACAGGTGACCTCTATGGTAGGATGGTATTCTTGATGTCCCTCAGCTTGTTTCCAATTACATTTTGCCATTCTTCTTTCGAAGCAAGGAATAGTGTAGTTTTAACATGGCATACAAAATCTGATGCCGTCACACGTTGTCTCGATGGCGCCGTACTTGTAGCTGATTTTGCACCTTCATCTGCCAAGATGGACGTGCTATATGTTAAATGTAAATTACCGAGGAGAGAGGTAAGTGTGGAAAGGAATAAAGTATTTGTGTGAATTAATATATCAGAGGATATAATACTCCCATAAATTAAACGTATTAAAGCTCTTTCGTAAACACGAGTTAGCAAAAAGTTAATAATAGTTTATTTTTAGCCGGTTGTATCACAGTCAGTGAATTATGGAAGAAAAGCTCTTACCTTTGAAATTAATTAAACCTAATACACTTTAAATAAAACTTGAATAAAGATTCTAGAGTAACTTGCGTCTCCGTAAATTGAATTAAAACATCAAAGAACCGATATTTCAGTAAACATTTTTAATGAGACTTGTTGAAAGTAATGGAAAGTAAGAAATGGATAAAGCAATGGAGGATATATCTCAGAACGTGAACATTGTATTAATATTAAAAATTGTAATCTAAGGGTTAACCTTTTGTAGAAACAGCTGAAGGAAAAGTCGGAGAATACAAGACACGCGTAGAAATGCAAAGGCAAGGAGAATGGAAAAAGTGGAAGAACAATTTATAGAATAAGGATCAGAGATTGTGAATAGCAGAGACAGGATGAAGCAGAGTCCCGCCTTCAGTGCTACCAACATTCCACCTAACCTCCATGTATCCGTGTAGTGGGTAGACACCTCCCTTCAACTCTCTTGAGAGCATGCCTACTATGCCCACGTGATAACGTAATATCCCCCATACCTATACGGACAATCGTTCTTATGCATAAGTAGACGATAAGCGTCACTCTGGCCGATCACCTTCAAACTACGAAAACATCATTCTAATATGCTTTATAATTCATGATACAGTTTTGTGTAACAGGTGTATCACTAAGTATACGTACTCAAACACGTGACAACCTATCCTATTTCCCAGATCTAGGGCTTTAAATCTCTATTTAAATTCCTTCTATTAGCTCACACTCTCCTGACATGTACATTGTACAAATTTTCAATCGGTAATTAAACACCGTTTATTATTCATCCAATCAAGTTCAAACACATTTTTTTTAAACCTATAACGGATAAAAATTGATGTTGATACAGCTTTTTTTCAAATATTTATTCAATAAATAATTATAAAAGTTTGGGAACCTAAGCCGGATTCAAACTGAGTATCTTCATGTTCGAAGTCTAGCGCTTAGGCACTGGCCTAACTTTTCCATAGATAAAAATTTACTTCTAAAATATGTATAGGAATTCTCTTTTGCCCCCATCTGGTTGTCGCAGAAACCTCCATTACACAACCTTAAATTGTTACCATGGTTACTACACTATGTCATAAATAATGCTCTAGAATTAAAAATGAATGAAAAGAATAAAATAAACAAACAAACTGAATTAACGGCTAGCTTCACAAACAAACAGTGCGAAAGGAAAGGAAAAACAAACTACAACACAACGCAAGCGATAGAAAAAACGTATAAATAAAAATAAACAAAAAAAAATTCTCCAACACCATACATAAAAAAAAATTGAAAATTGCAAGGAAATTTGCTTTCTATTCTGCAACTTAATATTGTTGTTCTGACATATGTATGTATATACAATCTTACATTAACTGTAATTATAAAATAAAAAGAAACAGAAATAAAATTTTTCTATGTTGTTTTAAGTGGGGATTCACTTTAAAAAAATGTATATATATAAGTTTTTTAGGACTTTATTTACAGTTAGTTTCATATATTCACAAGCAATAATTATACAACCTAAATGATCGTTTAAAAAATCACTTGTGACACTAGGGGACATGCTAACAGAAGTGACATCTTTTATGGCCACGTCTACAGAAATTTTGAATTGAGAAAAACGTTCAATTTTGCGTAACGATAAAATACGTAAACATTTGATATTAGAAGCAACTAAGAATGTTTTTATTTAAAAAATTGGATTAAAACTAGATACCCTATTATTATAGCTGTATTGAATTAATTGTATTAAAAATTATCAAAATTTAAATAAATTATTACATTTATTAACCGATTAATACTATTTAATAATAACTTTTCTCTTTAACAAAGAATGTTCAATGAATATTGTAACACAGCCTAAGTGCTAAAACAGTTGTTTTACAACGTTAAGTGTAACATAAAATCAGCTGATATATGAAATAATATGTTATCATTTAATCCACTTTGAGGTGACTTATAGCGTAACCTGACGAAAATTATAGTGATGCGAAATAGTATGTTTAAAAGCATGCAATAAGTTTTTGTAGGCGTCACTATAGGCGTTTTCACTTCATTAAATTTTTGTTGTTGTTAAATGTCACCACAAAATTGCCACCATCGTAACGAACGAGTAACGTGTAGTGAGATGGGTTAAGAGAAAAGAAAGGCCAGTGAAATTCTTTACGAGCCTGGGACGTGAACAAAGGTAATGCAAGGTAACAAAGACTTTGATAGACTACAAAGTGTGTGTATTTTGGAGCGGTTGTAAAATTTACGATTGGTGGACAGGTTGGGAAAGGAAAATATTAGTCGGAATAGAAGTTAAAAAACGAAAATAATTAAGGGGAAACAATAGTAGTAAAACGATTAACAAAAATTTAAAAAATAAAAATTGCGAATGACGCGGAAACGTAGTGAACACGTAAAGCTATTTTCAATGTTATTTCTAACCTAACCTAACCGAAGCTAAGCATGAAAGTTAGGTTAGGAAACAATGATAATGTTAATATAACATACTGTACAATAACCAGGCCATGCAAATGTAACGTAATTGCAGAAGTACTTTTGTGCAGACAAAATTACAAGTATTTTCAATGTATTCAATAAAATAGGTACGATGCTCAATAAGTTTAATTTTTAACTACATTTTACTGGGTTAAATATATTTATCATACATTTAAAGCTTAACTGATCTGTGTAAGGAAATTTAATAAATGATCTGTGCCAGCATATTTAATGTTATTTAGTAATTTCAATAGGGAATTTGAATGCGGGCAAAACTCTAACAAGTACTGCGTTGTCCGATATTACAGTATCGTTTACGAAGCATTAAGGGAAAATTTACAAACACATATTTACACGCGGTTTTTTATGTTTATTCACGTATTAAAAAAACAGAAATATAAATTTCCACTTTTTCATGGAAACCATAAAATATTCCGGACGTTACAACAATGGCTATTCCGTTTTTGTGGTAATAACATTAGAAACTGTAGTTCAAAAAAGTATCACACTCAGTGCAGCGCTGCAGTCGAGTATGAAATGTGTTTTTTTGTTTCATCTGCTAATATTAGATAGAAAGAGAAACCTAATGATAGCCGGTAAATGTTGACACAACTGAACAAAATAAAAGCTGATAATGCCAGAGCGGCTCATGTGGAAATAGAAATTTTTAAATCTTTCAATAAATTATGCTCAGATAACTTAATTCATATGGAAACATTTACCTTGACAGAAAAAACATTTAATTCATATGTAACCTAGGATTTCTATAATTGTGTACATGGTATTATATACCCACTCCTCATTTTTTATTAGGAATAAATGTTTAATTCTTCAGTGCAAGCGAGGATAATTATTGCTTATCCAGGTATATTTAATTTTTGTAAGTCAGTTTGCAGCACTTTTGGATATTTAACCTCTTACCTATATTCCACCACTCCTTGAGTAATAAAAGTGGCTATATAACATTTTAGAAGTGTTTTATTAATTTTCTCAAGGGAATTTTCATTTTAACTGGGTTATAACTGACCGCGAGGAAATGATTTATTTTACTATTAAAAATTTTCCAGCCGGGAACGGAATTTTAAAATACATGGAAGAGTGTCGGGTTCAAATTCTTTTCATTCTGGATACATACTTTTCGGAAGGCACAGAGACACGCACAGAAGAACAGAGAGAGAGAGAGAGAGAGAGAGAAAGAGAGGACGACGTTCCAACATGTTACAAGGACGCCATTAAAATAATAACTATAATAATACCGATTCCATTTAATTTGAACCGTTTAGGTCTGGAAATGTTTTTATGAACTTCAAATGTTCATGTGAGAGTATCTGTATGTTCGTCACGTACACTTGGTATTTTAGTTATTTCAGTAATTATGTTTTTTCTACACGTAACCGATATTGGTGAAAAAAACATTATACGTGACAATGCAGAAAGTCCTCAGGATCGTGATAGCAATTAAAAAAATTATTGGTGACGAAAATAAATTAAAAATTTGATATAATTATAAAATATTTGGGGCGTTGCCACCAAGTTTGTTTTTTATTTAATTCCTTCTAGTAGTTCACACATTTATATATATATATATATATATATATATATATATATATATATAATGCTCAAATTTCAATCGTTAATAAAATACATCTTATTCATCCCTTCAAGTTCAAATACATATTTTAAAACCTGTAGTGGATGACACTTGATGTTATTACAGTTTTTGAAATATTAATTCGTTAAATAAATTTAATAATTAATTAATTTTAGTTTTCTATGAGAGAAACAGCTTTTACAAAAGGGACATGGTATAGAATATAGTTATTTCATCACAGTTGGCTTAAAGTAGGTGATTTCATAAAACAGCTGATTTTAATTAACGTGGTAAAACAGCTGATTTTCATTTACAGGGTGTGTGGTAGAACATAGTACTAATGCTGTTTTGACGCATAGGTTGTGTTACTTTATTTATAGGCTATTAATTGTCATGATTTAAAATATTTTTAAAAATCTAAGTTGGAATTTACTGCAGAAACATTTTGTTAATTATACTTGTTTTTTGTATTTCTGAAAACTTTCTGCATCGCTTGATATTTTTATTATTTTTTTTTTACTGATATCGATTACGTGTGGAAAGGGGATATTTGCTGTTAATTCAATCACATATGTCAACAACGAACACTGAGGGTTGTGGTTATAAGGTAGCTAGCTATTGCCATCTTACAGCCTATATTATTAATTTCCTCTCATTCAATGTTTCAAAACTAAATATTACTTTGAAGAGTTTTTAAAAACACGCTTTTAAAAGAGTTTTTACTTTTAAAAACCAGTTAGAATATGACGTAAACAATTATATTTCGTTGTTAGTAAATTTCTAACAAACTACAACGGTTAGCTGTCTAACGCAGTAGTTTAATTAAATAGATTTAGTTTATTGGCAGTGTGGTAACTGTAGTTTAATTGATAATAGTCCTACTGTATCTGTGTTGAAGTAGTGGGTAATAATGTGGATTAATAGTCTAAGCTTGAGGTTAAAATTATAATATACAATACTAAAACTTGACAAATTTCAATTTTCCCACTTATAACAATACATTTAAAAAAAATCAATTCCTACTTAGGTCAACAAAAAATAATTTATTTAATTTTTATATTAAAATGTTAAAATTGATATACATATTTATACTCATATGACAGGAATAAAAATATCAAGGAACAAAATAGAAAGCGAAATATGTTATTAAAATTAATTATTTAAATTTAAATAATGAACAATTATTTGAAAAACACTATTGATAAAACATCAAGTATCCTCCACTACAATTTTAAATAATGTATTTGATCATGAGTGGATCAGTAATAAGTATTTTATTAACGACTGAATATATTAACAAGATAGGGAGAGTGTTAATTAATAGCAGGAATTGAAATATTGAGCTACATTACACGATCAGTTTTGTGTTGGACTTGCTAAATTGGTCTCAGAGACTTTGAAGAAGTTTAAGCAAGTGTTTTGAGATAGTTTAATGTTTTTAAGGTATTATAAGTGTTTTAAAGATGGCCGGGAGAGCGTCGAGGATGATTCTCGAGCGTCCTTCAACCGCAGAACCGACGAGAATGCGGAAGACGTGCGTGTTTTGCTAAATTCATATGTCGGTTAGCGTGAGTATAGTTGCAGATGAAGTGAGACTTCATAAACTCAACAATCTCTAAACTTGATTTCAATTAAAATGATTTGCGTGCAGCTTGTCATAAAAGCTTTGAATGAAGACCAAATGCATCGACAATTTAACATTTCCGAAGACCTTCTGCATTGCCTTGAAGGGTTTTTAAATAACGTCATCATCGCTGGAAGGTCATCGCCATGGGACTATGGATACCATGAAACTAAGTAGTACAAGTCTTACAAAGGACATTCCGGAAGCAGACTACAAAGCAGCCTGTGCAGCTTAGAAGACCTGGGACAAATGGTTTCAAGACTAAAAGGTTTTAGTTTGAACAACTTCAAGTGAATTCATAGTTACTCACTGACTCGTTACTTTGTATACATGTATAAATTTTATGTATATTTGTGTGTATTTAATGAGAATATTTATGCAACAAACATTGTGGTAAAACATGTGTACATACACTGCAGACTTAAATAGCCAATATTGAGCGATGATTAGGCATTTTGTCAGCAGTAACCAAGAAACATGTAGAAAAAGTTCTGAGAGGGAAAATTGTAAATAATCAGAATTTATTTTACAACAACCAGAAACAGTCAGAACAACTTTGGTTACTCTGAGATACAAGTAACTGATACAATCACATAATATGGCATTCCTATGAAAATAAGATATCCGAAATAAAAGCATGAGGTCGTACGTGTGTCCTTCAATAACATGGATACCATTTCTGTGTTATATACTAAAATAAATCTACCCAAATTTTAGCATGTAATAGAATTTTAATTATTGCATTAAAATTAAAAACTCCACAGCTTTGCAATAAGTGGAAGAGCGAAGTCTGTGGAGAATGGCGGAGATGCCAAGATCTGATGTTGGATAAAGTAAATTAAAGTAAGTGTAAAGTCACAACCAGAAAGCAGTATTCAACCTCAGAGGATAGTAACAGAGTCACAGAAATGTTCATGTAAATTCTATAATAAATGTCAAGAACATGAAAAACTATTAATGGTTTCATCATATTTTATTAAGATTATAAACTCATTCAATGTAAAACAAAATTAATATATTTCAAAAGCTGTGAAATTTCGCTGGTTTTCTGGTAAATTAAATCACACCTTTACACCAGCTTTGCTACAACATACTAGCCACAATACTGGAATAATGTATTAACACCTGATGCGAAACAGCCCAACTGTGTTTCTATAATTAAATTTTGTCATTGTGTTTATTATACACACATAAGACAAAAAATCCCTCGTCCTTTTACATGGAAACAATACCAATAAATTGGCATTATAAAGTTGGCAATAGTCACGTATCTAGGTAATAATTCTAGCTATTATAGTTAGGGTCTGCAAGGTATATGCATTTTCTACGTGTTCACTTTGCTACTCCAGCTCATTGCAAGATAATTTACAACTAATTACATTTTGAGCGTAATTTAGCTACGTGTTCAATATATTGTGACTCGTTATAGACGTGTTAATCATTGTGTTTTGTCTTTGTAACGAAGCAATCGTAAATAAATCACAGACTTGATAATTATAGAGCCATTAGAACAGAATAGAATTCCCGCAATACAGAAGGCACTCTTAGTTTTAGCTACATTAGAAAGACAAAAAACTCATATTGTAACGATGTGTTAAAACTTAATAAAATTCACAATGACAAGTAGTTAATTTGAAGGTAGTTGACAAAATTTTTAAGGTTAATTCCTACTTTTGTCAACAAAGAGGAATTTTATTGTAGTTACTTTATATTAAATAATTACAATTATAAATAAAGTAACATAAGCATAAGCGTTAAAACAGCTGTTTTACTACATAACCTATAACATAAAATCAGATGTTTTATAAAATCATATAGTATCAATTAAATAAAGCCAAATGGGACGAAATAACTATATTGCATACCATGCCCCTTATGTGAAAAGTTTATCTCCTATATAAAACAGAAAGTAATTCATTAATGAAATTTAACTAATGAATTAATATTCGAAAAAACTATATTAACAACAAGTGTCATCCACTACAAGTTTAAAAAAGTGTATTTGAACTTAAGTGGATGAATAAAAAGTATTTGATTACGATTGAAAATATGAACAAGATATATAAATATATATAGGGATGGTGTGAACTAATAGTAGGAATTGAAAAAATGTTTATAGCTGGTTATAAAATCTGCCTACATAATTATTTGATTAATCACCAGTGCTCCATCAGCGTCAATTCCTTTACAAGAGTAGAACAATTGTTAATAATGAATAACCTAAAGCAATGTCCACCATTAACTTGACTTCCTTCCATATCCCGTCTAGTGGGCACTTCAAGACCTCCAATCCTTCCAGTAGATGTCACTGAGATTATTTTATATCCTTGGTTCGTCTCCAACAACCGACAACCCTTTCGACCACCTATCTCTGCCTATTTTGTCCTCTCACTCTGATAATCTGTTCGGCAGAGCTGAAACTACACAGTTTATTAGCGCAAAACTGCACAGAACTGGATAAATAGATTTGTTTACATATGAAAGTTTTTTACGCTCGATTACCCCGATCAGCTGACCGATAAACACCAAGGATCATTACATAAAACGCCCTTGTATGTGCGTCGCCGGTCTGCTAACTCGATGAACAAACACAACTCCAGGCTTGATGGATGCGCGCGACAATTTCTTGCTCGAAGATTTACAAACAATGGTGATTACACTGATCTTGAATGTAAACTTGAAACAACTTTCAGGACGGGTAATCCCCGACAAAGCTCGACGGTGATGTATCGACCGGCCACTTTTATCAGTTGCCCAACAAGCTGACTGTTAACGGCCGAATACATTGTAGCGACACGGATTTGGTACGCGTCTGATTTTACAGGTGTCCAGATAATCTACATATAAATGATTAGGCACAGATGCGCTAACTGTAAGATATTTGTCTGTGAGAAATGATTCAATTTGGAAAGTCTATTTGTACTTAGATCAACAAAGAAAAGATATTTTATACTAAATTTTTACAAATAATAGTCTATAAATAAATTAACATATCTTATACGTTAAAACAGCTGTTCTACCACATAACATATAACATAAAATCAGCTGTTTTATGAAATCATTTATGTTATCACTTATTTTAAGAAAAAGGGACGGTATAACTATATTGCATAATTTGCCCCCATGTGTGGAAATTTGTCTCCTATATAAAACTAAAATTAGTTAATTAAATTTGATTAATGAATTAATATTTGAATTGTATTAACATTAAGTCTCGCACACTTTAAGTTGACAAAAAATATTTGAACTTGAGTGGATCAAACAAGAGTATTTTATTAACGATTGAAAATTTGAGCAAGATATATATATAAGGAGAACGTAAACTAATAGAAGGATTTACAAACACACAAAACACAAAGTACAAACATTTTAAACGAACAAACCCAATACAAATACATACAAACCCCATTCATACTCTTTGATACTATCGAAAACCTGTCTTTAAAACCATCACCGCTTAACCTAACATCTCCAAGCGGAAAATTTAGACACCGATGAAGATCGCCACTTAGCGATCGAAAACATTCTGTCTCAGTAAGTGTTTACAAATTTACAAAATAAATTAAAGTTCCGATAGTCATAAACTAATATAAAAGTGATTAATTAAGTTTCACCGAACGCAATGAACTACAAAATTCAAGGGTTTAATAGAAGGAATTGAATGAAAATCAAACGCGGAAAATCTTCGCTTACCTTCTCTCATATTTAGAGTAAACATAGATATGCATGAAGTAATTTTAGTACCATATAGAGAATGATCTGAATAAGCTATACTTGCTTTGTAAGCTTAAAGACGGAGTTATGTTCAAGAATTATTTCACAGGGTGATTGTTTCTACTGTTGCTGTAGAATTGCTGTTCCCTCTTTGTAAGCTAAAAGGAAAAATTATGTCCAAGAATTATTTGCTATCTTATGGAGATATAGGTAACATGGTGTGGAACATAGGTAAGCAATCCACCTCGAATAGCCTTTCCTGGTTAGAAAATATTTATTTCACGGATTGATTTTTGTCTATGAAAAGCCATTGTTGTAAAATGGCTATTCCTTCTTTATAAACTTATGGAAAGTATTTTTCAAGAGTTATTTGACGTTTTACAAAGAATTGTCAATGCGAACATTTGTAACTGCCTCTAGAAACATAAAAAATAATTTGTTCCCCAAGATATATTTATTCTACACATTGGTTATTTCTATGAGATATAGGTGTGGAGTATGATACCCCTTTGGGTAAACCTACATAAGACATTCATGTTCAAGGAATAATTGCTGTATAACAAAGACATATATGAATACATTAATTTAAGAAATTATTACCACTTAAATGCAGGTAATGAAAACCTACATTGAAAATGAAAGTGTGATATTAAATAAGATGCGTTTTTCTTTGTTACATTATAAAAGATAATCGTATAAATTCTGTTGTGTTAACGTTAACAAGAGCGGTTCATTGCTATCATTTCTCGAGCATTATTCTGCCAAAAGAACAACTAGGGAATACTCCGTGACACAATTAATTGCGCACGAAAAGGACAAAAATGTACAAGATAATTAGGTAAGTGCCTACAAAGCCAGATTTTAGCGGATTAGAAAAGTAATACCGACAGATGAGAACAGTGTCGACAAATATAATGGTCCAAATATTTTCCTTCTTGGGGATGTTAATACAGAAAGCTTTCAAATTAGGCTAAATGTTTCCGTAACACAAGTAGAACTTATGAAGTAGAAAATGTTAAGGCCTTTCTGCCTTATTAAAGGTATTATTTACTTTTAATGTAAAGTAAAAATTATAGACTTCGAATTGGATAAGTATTACAATTTATTGAAAGCGCAAGTTCATGGTCTACTTACAAATGAAGTCTGATCTGACGTGTGTTTCAATGTTCATAACATACCTGTAACAAATAACAAAATAGGTTAAACTAAGGTAAAAATAATACTTGATAAACTAAGCACAAAATTATTTCAACTCTTTATTATATTTCACGTTTTAGGTTTAAAACAATTCAACAGAATCAATTTCTTTTCTTTATTTTAAAACCTTTTCTAGACTCTAACACATTCCGAGTCTGCCTGACACGGTCACGATCCATAATGACTTCGTACTGTAAATACTACTCCTGGACTTCCTATAGTAGGGCCTACTGTACTGCCAATAGTAAGTACTGTACAACCAATTCCAATTCCTGGTATTAAAATAATAGGGCCTACTATACTGCCAATAGTACGTACTGTACAACCAATTCCAATTCCTGGTATTCCAATAATAGGGCCTACTGTACTGCCAATAGTACGTACTGTACAACCAATTCCAATTCCTGGTATTCCAATAATAGGGTCTACTATACTGCCAATAGTACGTACTGTACAACCAATTCCAATTCCTGGTATTCCAATAATAGGGCCTACTGTACTGCCAATAGTACGTACTGTACAACCAATTCCAATTCCTGGTATTCCAATAATAGGGCCTACTGTACTGCCAATAGTACGTACTGTACAACCAATTCCAATTCCTGGTATTCCAATAATAGGGCCTACTGTACTGCCTATAGTACGTACTGTACAACCAATTCCAATTCCTGGTATTCCAATAATAGGGCCTACTGTACTGCCAATAGTACATACTGTACAACCAATTCCAATTCCTGGTATTCCAATAATAGGGCCTACTGTACTGCCAATAATACGTACTGTACAACCAATTCCAATTCCTGGTATTCCAATAATAGGGCCTACTGTACTGCCAATAGTACGTACTGTACAACCAATTCCAATTCCTGGTATTCCAATAATAGGGCCTACTGTACTGCCTATAGTACGTACTGTACAACCAATTCCAATTCCTGGTATTCCAATAATAGGGCCTACTGTACTGCCAATAATACGTACTGTACAACCAATTCCAATTCCTGGTATTCCAATAATAGGGCCTACTGTACTGCCTATAGTACGTACTGTACAACCAATTCCAATTCCTGGTATTCCAATAATAGGGCCTACTGTACTGCCAATAATACGTACTGTACAACCAATTCCAATTCCTGGTATTCCAATAATAGGGCCTACTGTACTGCCAATAATACGTACTGTACAACCAATTCCAATTCCTGGTATTCCAATAATAGGGCCTACTGTACTGCCAATAGTACGTACTGTACAACCAATTCCAATTCCTGGTATTCCAATAATAGGGCCTACTGTACTGCCAATAGTACGTACTGTACAACCAATTCCAATTCCTGGTATTCCAATAATAGGGCCTACTGTACTGCCAATAGTACGTACTGTACAACCAATTCCAATTCCTGGTATTCCAATAATAGGGCCTACTGTACTGCCTATAGTACGTACTGTACAACCAATTCCAATTCCTGGTATTCCAATAATAGGGCCTACTGTACTGCCAATAATACGTACTGTACAACCAATTCCAATTCCTGGTATTCCAATAATAGGGCCTACTGTACTGCCTATAGTACGTACTGTACAACCAATTCCAATTCCTGGTATTCCAATAATAGGGCCTACTGTACTGCCAATAGTACATACTGTACAACCAATTCCAATTCCTGGTATTCCAATAATAGGGCCTACTGTACTGCCAATAATACGTACTGTACAACCAATTCCAATTCCTGGTATTCCAATAATAGGGCCTACTGTACTGCCAATAGTACATACTGTACAACCAATTCTAATTCCTGGTATTCCAATAGTAGGGCTTAATGTACTTCCAATAGCACACACTGTACAATTCCAATTTCTGGACCTCCAATTCCAATCCTTCGACTTCCTATAGTAGGGTCTAATGTACTGCCAATAGTACACACTGTACATCCAATTCCAATATCTGGACTTACAATTCCAATTCCTCTACTTCTTATAGTACGGCCTAATGTACTTCCCATAGTACGTACTGTACATCCGATTCCAATTCCTGGACTTCCAGTTCCAATTTCTAGACTTCCTATAGTGGGGCCTAATGTACTTCCCACAGCACTTACTGTACATCCGATTCCAATCCCTGAACTTGAAGTTCCAATTAATGGAGTTGCTGAGTAGGGCCTAATGTACTTCCCATAGTACTTGCTGTACATCCGATTCCAATTCCTGGACTTCCAGTTCCAATTCCTGGAGTTCCTGTAATAGGACCTAATGTACTTCCAATAGTATACACTGTACATCCGATTCCAATTTCTGGATTTCCAATTCCAATTCCTTTACTTCTTATAGTAGGGCCTAATGTACTTCCAATTCTACGTACTGTATATCCGATTCCAGTTTCTGGATTTCGAATTTCAATTCCTGGACTTCCTATAGTAGGTCCTAATGTACTTCCAATAGTACACACTGTACTTCCAATTTCAATTCCTATACTTCCAATAGTAAGTACTAAAGGCGTTATTGTACAGAATAGGCGATGCTGACCAAACCATATTTCGGAACGAGTAGTCCTTTTTATGAAATTCCTTTATTATCTCACACTCCCCTGGTATATACCTTGTACAAATTTTCAGTCGTTAATAAATACTTTTTATTAATCCAATATAGTTTAAATACATTTGTTTTAACCTATAGTGGTTGACAATTGATGTTGATACTGTTTTTACTATAATTATTCACTAATTAAAATATAAAATTTGGGGAACTAGGTCGGATTCGTACTAAGTACTTTCATGTCCAGTTAGACGCTCCTGGCACTGAGCAACTTTCCATCGCTAGAAGTCTATTTACCAAAAAATATTTTTGCTCCATTTTGTTGTCGAAACTTCCATTGAACGACCTTATATTGTTGCCATTGTTAGGCCTACCACATAATATCGTAAATGCTCAAGGGTTAATATTGAATTAAAAGAATAAAATAAACAATCTGTATTGACGGTATCGAACCTTGCTTCACAAAAGGACAAAGCGAAAGGAAAGCAAAAAGATAATACAACACAATGAAGCGACAAGCAAAAGCGTTTAAATAGTAGTAGTGAAAAATAATAGTCCAAACACCAAACATAGAATGGAAAATAAAAAATTACAAGGAAATTCGCTTTCTATTTTACCACCTTCTATTAATTGTAATTTTAAAATAAAAATAAACCTACATAAAATTTTTCTTTGTTGACTTAAGTATGAATTTACTTTTTTTTTAAAATAATTTCATGGCAGCGCATTGTATTTCTTCGTCCGGACCTATCACTGCTTCTGTAGTTTCTAGTTTCTCGATCAGGCCTTGGTGTTGCAACGTCAGTTAGACTGAGTGACACTTGGTCATGTGCAAAAGGATTTCATGCATGTGCTGTAGCTAGGGCCGCGCATTGTATTTCTTCGTCCGGACCTATCACTGCTTCTGTAGTTTCTAGTTTTTCGATCAGGCATTGGTGTTACAACGTCAGTTAGACTGTGTGACACTTGGTCACGTGCAAAAGGATTTCATGCATGTGCTGTAGCTAAGGCCGTGCATTGTATTTCTTCGTCCGGACCTATCACTGCTTCTGTAGTTTCTAGTTTCTCGATCAGGCATTGGTGTTACAACGTCAGTTAGACTGAGTGACACTTGGTCATGTGCAAAAGGATTTCATGTATGTGCTGTAGCTAAGGCCGCGCATTGTATTTCTTCGCCCGGACCTATCACTGCTTCTGTAGTTTCTAGTTTCTCGATCAGGCATTGGTGTTACAACGTCAGTTAGACTGAGTGACACTTGGTCATGTGCAAAAGGATTTCATGTATGTGCTGTAGCTAAGGCCGCGCATTGTATTTCTTCGCCCGGACCTATCACTGCTTCTGTAGTTTCTAGTTTCTCGATCAGGCCTTGGTGTTACAACGTCAGTTAGACTGAGTGACACTTGGCCATGTGCAAATGATTTCATGTTAGAATTAAGAGAAACTAAACGCTTGGTGTGATCACCAAATTTTGTGTTGTTGCTCCGCCTCAGGTTTTACCCACTAATGGTACTGTTATTTGTAATAAATATTGGAAAACAAATTTACTTTGTCATAAGACTTTACCACTAATATTTCTTTATTAAATTAAACAACTTTCGTTTATCCCACAAAAAGAAAAGATACAAATGCCTTGTCTGAATAATTTTCTTGGTAAATTATTTATAGACCAAAGGGGGTCTTTAATAAGGCGTAAGTGCTCCGCGTCTCTAATTTTACATCAGAAGGAAAGCTAATTTCCATCTCTCAAATTTCAACTTCAAGCAACAACTTTATTTTCGACATATCATTCTAAGCTTAGTATTACAAAGTCTCATATTATATTATATTATAGTCGTTTTAGTAGCCCCATGTATCATATTATTCAGAATTGTATTATTTTATATCATAATATATGACGTTACACAATTAGACTATATATATCTTACAGTCTTCTATTGCATCATAGTTACAACCTCATATTCTTAATATAACCAAACTTTATACAGCCATAAATTATTAACACGTATTATAATGCAGCCCCATATTTCGTCATACATTAGTATACATTATTATATTTAACTAAACAGCTTCGTAATTATTATTTGCTCATACTTAATAGGGCTATAATATTAAGAACCTCATTCTACGTCATACAACATTATAAGTCACATATAATTTATAGCGTCGTATTGTACAACACAACAAAATTCTATCTCGTATTTTAAGAGATTTATATATATATATATATATATATATATATATATATATATATATATATACATATATATATATATAGAATATCAAATGTGTTTTCCTGTTAGAATATTTTTAAGATTAAATAATATACACAAATAAAGGAATATTTAATTTATTGAATAATAAACTCAAAGCTTTTCGTTCGTTTACATTACCAACATCCTCAGGAGTTACAATACTAAGAATAACTCTGTATTGTTCTTAGTATTGTAACTCCTGAGGATGTTGGTAATGTAAGCCAACGAAAAGATTTGAGTTTATTATTCAATAAATTAAATATTCCTGTATTTGTGTATATTATTTGATCTTAAAATATATATATATATTTATATATATATATATATATATATATATATATATATATATAATTAATAAATTGAAAATGTTTAAAAAACAAGAATACTTTTAATGCATATATTTGTTCAAAGCTTTTCGCCGATAAAACAGTATCAGCATCTTCAGGAAAATAATTATCTAACCTCTGTAAAGATATATTGGATATTAAACATATTAAATTAAATTAAAATATAAACTTTAAAAAAAGTTGAATAGGTACGATAATGAAACCTGATTTAATATCTGTTAATAAATATTTATTCTGTTTAAGGCTATTGACAGATGACAGACCAATTCATGCTAATACAAATACACTCTAGGTTTCGACCTTCTATCAGAAAATCCTTTTCAAGAGCTAAAAGTTTTTAAATGTAATATTAAGCCATATTTACAGTTTTTATATTTATAGACAATACTTTTAACATAATTACAACCAAATTCTTGATGAATTAAAATTATTCTTAATAAATATTAACATTTACAAGTAAAATTGCACTACTAGACAAGTCAAATTTGACAAGGAAAAATTATATATTATACTATCGCATCATAATTTACCATGCATTATATTACACAAACATATGTTTTTCTATGTGTTATTTATCCAACTATATATTTTATCATAATATACAGTCGCGTGTTATATGACATTATACGGCCTATCATATTCATACGACCTATCATACTCATACGGACGTATCATATTCATAAAAATGTCCTGAAAATAACATTTTTAATATCGATGTTAGATTTAAGAAATAGTAAATCTGTAACACAAGCACGATATCTGCTTTAAGCCGAGATGATTTTGTTCCTAGACAGACGCGAAAGACATTTTTACGCGATCGATAACAAAAATAAAGTCTTCTAATTAAAGTTATCCTGAAACCGCAGGAAAGGATGTTTAGGAGGTAATTGCCTGAGTAGGAAATTATCACAGGACAGGTCGCGATAAAAATGGAAAAAAGAGAAGTAAGTTGGAAAGACCTCGGGCAGAACACTCAGGGCTGGATGAATTAATTCCGCTCTGAACAAGTTATTAGGGAGATATAGAAAACAGATCTTGGTATGTAAATACTTATCAACCGTCAGGGATTTGTTGACGCTAGTATATTTATTTAATCTGGCATTACAATTATTAAAAACGCATTTTTTATTAAAAGCACCAGCATTATAACAGTTTTCTAGTAAAAACCGACAAACGCATTTACTATTAAAACCATTTTAAATACATATTTGGCTATACATCGATATATTATTGTAGTATAGAACTTTCGTTGAGCTATAGTTCTGCTAACTTTTCTTTCCGCATTACTTACCATTATTAATAAACATTAGGTTATTAAATGACTTCCTTAGGCCTATTTTTATTCCACCAAAATCTTTTCTCCCTCGCAGTGGTGAAACGAGTAGCGCCTCTCTACGAGCCAGAAGAGGATCTACAACATTTCCAACAAGCATCATGACGTGTTTCAAATCGTTCTCTGAAGATGATGACGTGATCATCGAAATGTGTATAAGGTTTAATCTTAGGTAACTTGTAATATTAGTTATTTTTTATTATTTTTGTGGTTTTGGGGGTTTTACCAATATTTTTATTGTACTGTAATATATTTGTGTCACTGTGCTCTTGATACTGTACACTCTCTCCTACATTAAGTACTGTACAATGCTGTGTACCGTAATTGTATGTAATGTTAAACTGTACTTTAGAAATGTTATGGTCTTGAAATTGTGTTATTATTTTTGTGGTATTGGGGGTTTTACCAATATTTTTATTGTAATATATTTGTACCACTGTGCTCTTGATACTGTACACTCTCTCCTACATTAAGTACTGTACAATGCTGTGTACCGTAATTGTATGTAATGTTAAACTGTACTTTAGAAATGTTATGGTCTTGAAATTGTGTTATTATTTTTGTGGTATTGGGGGTTTTACCAATATTTTTATTGTAATATATTTGTACCACTGTGCTCTTGAAACTGTACACTCTCTCCTACATTAAGTACTGTACAATACTCTGTGCTGTAATAGTATGTAATGTTAAATTTTACTTTAGAAATGTTATGGTCTTGAAAATGTGTTATTATTTTTGTGGTATTGGGGGTTTTACCAATATTTTTATTGTAATATATTTGTACCACTGTGCTCTTGAAACTGTACACTCTCTCCTACATTAAGTACTGTACAATACTCTGTGCTGTAATAGTATGTAATGTTAAATTTTACTTTAGAAATGTTATGGTCTTGAAAATGTGTTATTATTTTTGTGGTATTGGGGGTTTTACCAATATTTTTATTGTAATATATTTGTACCACTGTGCTCTTGAAACTGTACACTCTCTCCTACATTAAGTACTGTACAATACTCTGTGCTGTAATAGTATGTAATGTTAAATTTTACTTTAGAAATGTTATGGTCTTGAAAATGTGTTATTATTTTTGTGGTATTGGTGGTTTTACCAATATTTTTATTGTAATATATTTGTACCACTGTGCTCTTGAAACTGTACACTCTCTCCTACATTAAGTACTGTACAATACTCTGTGCTGTAATAGTATGTAATGTTAAATTTTACTTTAGAAATGTTATGGTCTTGAAAATGTGTTATTATTTTTGTGGTATTGGGGGTTTTACCAATATTTTTATTGTAATATATTTGTACCACAGTGCTCTTGAAACTGTACACTCTCTCCTACATTAAGTACTGTACAATACTCTGTGCTGTAATAGTATGTAATGTTAAATTTTACTTTAGAAATGTTATGGTCTTGAAAATGTGTTATTATTTTTGTGGTATTGGGGGTTTTACCAATATTTTTATTGTAATATATTTGTACCACTGTGCTCTTGAAACTGTACACTCTCTCCTACATTAAGTACTGTACAATACTCTGTGCTGTAATAGTATGTAATGTTAAATTTTACTTTAGAAATGTTATGGTCTTGAAAATGTGTTATTATTTTTGTGGTTTTGGGGGTTTTACCAATATTTTTATTGTAATATATTTGTACCACTGTGCTCTTGAAACTGTACACTCTCTCCTACATTAAGTACTGTACAATACTCTGTGCTGTAATAGTATGTAATGTTAAATTTTACTTTAGAAATGTTATGGTCTTGAAAATGTGTTATTATTTTTGTGGTTTTGGGGGTTTTACCAATATTTTTATTGTAATATATTTGTACCACTGTGCTCTTGAAACTGTACACTCTCTCCTACATTAAGTACTGTACAATACTCTGTGCTGTAATAGTATGTAATGTTAAATTTTACTTTAGAAATGTTATGGTCTTGAAAATGTGTTATTATTTTTGTGGTTTTGGGGGTTTTACCAATATTTTTATTGTAATATATTTGTACCACTGTGCTCTTGAAACTGTACACTCTCTCCTACATTAAGTACTGTACAATACTCTGTGCTGTAATAGTATGTAATGTTAAATTTTACTTTAGAAATGTTATGGTCTTGAAAATGTGTTATTATTTTTGTGGTTTTGGGGGTTTTACCAATATTTTTATTGTAATATATTTGTACCACAGTGCTCTTGAAACTGTACACTCTCTCCTACATTAAGTACTGTACAATACTCTGTGCTGTAATAGTATGTAATGTTAAATTTTACTTTAGAAATGTTATGGTCTTGAAAATGTGTTATTATTTTTGTGGTATTGGGGGTTTTACCAATATTTTTATTGTAATATATTTGTACCACTGTGCTCTTGAAACTGTACACTCTCTCCTACATTAAGTACTGTACAATACTCTGTGCTGTAATAGTATGTAATGTTAAATTTTACTTTAGAAATGTTATGGTCTTGAAAATGTGTTATTTTTGTGGTTTTGGGGGTTTTACCAATATTTTTATTGTAATATATTTGTACCACTGTGCTCTTGAAACTGTACACTCTCTCCTACATTAAGTACTGTACAATACTCTGTGCTGTAATAGTATGTAATGTTAAATTTTACTTTAGAAATGTTATGGTCTTGAAAATGTGTTATTATTTTTGTGGTTTTGGGGGTTTTACCAATATTTTTATTGTAATATATTTGTACCACTGTGCTCTTGAAACTGTACACTCTCTCCTACATTAAGTACTGTACAATACTCTGTGCTGTAATAGTATGTAATGTTAAATTTTACTTTAGAAATGTTATGGTATTGAAATTGTGTTATTATTTTTAGAATTCCAACTATAATTTCAGGCTCGTAAAAGCCCATAAGCTTTTCCCGCACATGGTTGCAGCTCCCACAAGAAATTAACTAGTTATAAAAACTAAATGTCTGGTGCAGTGCAATAGGGTGTATATTAGACCTACTAACGATCTTCGTTTCTCCATTTAGAGTAAGACGAAACTGTTAAACCGATATTTATCTATATTGTTCCTGACGAATAACGAGATCGCATATTCTATACTACAGTTTCATTTAATTAAACAAGTAATGTAAACTAAAAATTTTTAAAGGCGATTCCTACTTAGATAAAAAAAGACAAATTTATTTTAGTTCCTTTTTACTAAACAATTACAATTGATAGAAAATAAAGTAACACAAACTATGCATCAAAACAGCTTTTCCTACCACGTAATCTATGAAATAAAATCATTTGTTTTATGAAATCATAGGTTATCACTTATTTTAAGCCAAATAGGACCAAATATCTATATTGCATACCTTGCCTCTTTTGGGAAAACCATGTCTCCTCTATAAAACTAAATTTAATTAATTCCATTTAATTAAGTTCATGTTTTAAAAAAAAGTTATTAACATCAAGTGTCATCCACTACTAGCTTTAAAAAATATTTTTTATCATGAGTGGATGAATAAAAAGTATTTTATTAACGACAGAAAATTTTAATTATATATATCGCAATATCTATTCTTGTGTATTAATAAAGAAATAAGTCAAAATACAAATACAAGAATTATTATAGAATTTACAATTCAAAGATTTTCGTTGGCAAACAGTATCAAGGAATATTAAACAATTAAAATTAACATATTTAATTTTAACATATTAACAGCGTTTATTTGATCTAATTTGCACATATGTCAATTTTAATTGTTTAATATTCCTGATAAAAGCTTTGAATTGTAAATTTAATAATAAATAATTCTTGTGTTTGTATTTTGACTTATTTCTTTATATATATATATATATATATATATATATATATATATATATATATATATATATATGTATATATAAGAAAAATGAACTGATAGAAGGAATTGAAAAAAAATTCTAATGACACATATAACAAGATATCATTTGGTTGAATGTTTACCACACTTAAACCATATCCAAAAGGTTGTTGGTTCAAAATAAAACCCACTTCACGCTGATCAACATGCAATGTATTTCTAAAAACATATTTTAGGTGATAGGAACTTCTATCGGTCTGATCCTCATTCATACGCAACAGTAATTAAGTATGTCTTACAATATATATAAAGACACTTTAATCTTGTTTGCGGACAAAGATATCTATGGTATAATAAAATGAAAAAGTAGTTTGTATCTGAAAAATACATATTGGAAATCATTTTATCGGAAGTCCATTATCTCTTTTGGATGAGTAAATATTACAGGAATTGTTTTTCGACAGGAAAATATAACCTTTTGTTTGTACACACCGGTAGAATGTAATCGAAAGATCCGGCCTTTGCAGCTGTTGTACTAGTCGATGGTTATTGAAATGTCGATATATTCATCCATTGTCTGCTGAAAATAATTAGCGACTATCTGAAGTATCGCTGACTGCGAGCTATCATGGGACCTAATCCACTTGCCTGTTTATATCAGTATTAATGGTGAATAATGGATTTTTCCGGATGAAAAAATCTGTTAAAGCAGCGTCAAAAGGGTTTTGTCAGTACGTTTGTTTTTGTTTTACGAACAACTCTAGTGAAAATCACTGTTATGAAAAACTTTGTTACGTTAAATTCCTATATTGTGTATTAGTTACACCGTAAACTATTGCAGTATTTCGAGCTTTTATTATACTTGGAATTAATCTCAATATAATATATTTTTTAAAACGTGACTAATTACTTGAGTCATTAGTAATAGACGGTAACTTGTTGACGTAACCATAGCAACGCATGAATAACGTAAGTGGAGGTAATGAACTAATTTTCAAAGTCTTTCAGAATTGTATTTAATAATAATTAGAGAATACAACAACTATAACTGATAAAGTTACATAATATTATGTTTTCTAGCTTCTATTTTCTGTAAAGTTATTTATTGTAACTTACGGTATATTAATAATAATGCAATAAACATGATTCTTTTAAAAGGCTAGAATATAGATAACTTATAACATAGAATAAACTGTTTTATGAAATTATATGTTATCGCTTATTTTGTCACGTAGGACGAAATGACTGTATTGCATACCTCGCCCCTTTTGTGAAAGCGTTTCCTTCCATATAAAACTAAAATTAATTCATTATTAAAATTAATTAATGAATCGATATTTGAAAAAACTATAGTGACATTAAGTATCATCCACTACAAGTTTTAAACAATGGATTCGAACTTGAGTGGATGAATAAAAATACTTAATTGACGATTGAAAATTTGATCAATATATATATACGGAAGGTGTGAACTAATAGAGGGAATTGAAAAAAAAATAGTTATTTCATAACCATTACATCTTTATAGGTGCATTACAATAAGCCGCGGGGCTGGAAAAGTTATTATAGGGTTTGTTAAATCTTCTTCTAAAGTAGAATTGTAATAACTAATATTTAAAAAAAAAAATGTTATTCGAATTGTTCTACAGCGTACTTTGTATTTACGAATGAAAGCGATGTATAAATTAGAAATTACGACGGGTGCCAGAGCGTAACGTGTTATTGCATTTCAAACCACCGAGTTGGAGTACGTAGATTAAAGACTTAGGGTGAAATATTAATGAAAGAGCTTACTTTGCTGCCTCAAGGCGCGAACTTATTGTGGTCAAGTCTAACAGGGCGACACTTCTATTAGACGCCAGAAAGCAATCTACTCCGTACACTCCCTTCTCTTAATCTAGCAAAACATTTTACGCCACAATTCCTGTTTGCAACAGGTTATGCATTTTCCATTACAAAAGGTTTCTTTCTGTTTCACGACAACATTTTTCTGCTTCGTGCTTACTGTTTGATATATATATATATATATATATATATATTTAACTTAGCAACAATGTTTTGTTGAATGTATTTAAACAAGAATCTTCCGTGGTATATTTGCGATTCGACTTTCGAGAACTATTAATTACGTCCTCTCAGTTTCAAGCTTTTTAGCTTCTTGAAAGTCAACTCCCAAACATACCAAGCAAGATTTTTGTTTAGGTACATTAAAGTGAAAGAAGTGGAATATATATATATATATCTGTGTGTGTGTGTGTGTGTGTGTGTGTGTGTGTATGTGTGTTTGTGTGTGTGTGTGTATTATAACGAAATTCATTACGTTAAGAAAACTGTTTGTTAAATATTTGAACTTGTGAGATCGTACATGGTCGCTACCTAGTAAGGGGTAGCCTATTGTTAATCTTTCGGCTAAAAACGGTTACTGCACGCATCTGGCAAGCCATAAATATTAATAAACATGGAACAGTTTCATTGTAGGTAAACCGAGACGTGACTCGATCGCTGGAGAGGCGCTTTACTTGGACATCGAGGGACCATGCCCA
>JBAIZL010000004.1:219262421-219424921 GCA_036971475.1 Prosapia bicincta
GACATCTAATTGGCTGAGCGCGTCTGTTGGCAACAAGCCTGTCTGCTCTTGGGTAAACGTAACATTTGTCACCTTTGCAGCAACCTGCGCCGGCTCCCCTCCCACAATCGTAGTCGCTCTCCTCTCTCCATAACAATAACGCAAAGTGTTGTGTGTTCGCACTTTGACAAATTTATTTAATCCTATTTTATTATTACTTATTGCTAGCATCTTATAATAGAACACTCACATCTCTAAAGAGCCCAGCGGTTATATCTTGGTATCTCTAGCTACGTCGTGGGTTTTGCTTTGTTTAAGGAGTTGCCAAAATACCTGCCGTCGTTGTTATTTAGTGTAACTGCAAGAATTTCTCCTTTACACCTTTAATTTTTTTGTTCACCTATTTAAAGTTTTCGTAACACATTAATCATGATGAAAAAGTTTTTAAATTTAACAAGTGTGATATCTTGGCATAAATAATGTTGTAACTCAATTCCTTCTGTTAGTTCTCTTTCTCCTTATATATATATTGTTCAAATTTTCAATCGCTAATAAAATACTTTTTATTAATAAAATCAAGTACAAATTAATTTTTTAAAACTTTTAGTGAATGACACTTGATATTGATATAGTTTCTTCAAATGATATTAATTCATTAATTAAATTTCATAATGAATTATTCTAGTTTCACATGGGGGAAACATTTTACAAAAGGGGTAGGTATGCAACATAGTTATTTCGTGCCATTTGACTTAAAATAACTAGAAACATATGATTTCATAAAACAGGCGATTTTATGGTAGGGGCCTACAGGCTATGTGGTAGAGCAGCTGGTTTAACGCATAGGTTATGTTACTTTATTTATTGTAATTATTTAATAAAAAAGTAAACTATTAACTTGAGTAAAATTTGAGTTAAACAAATTTTTGTTTATATTACATGTCTTTGCTATTTATTTAGAAGTTTACTTTGGTAATTTTGGCTTGTTTATTCTCTCTTTGTTATAGATTTGTAATATTTAGTACAGACGCCTCTTACCTCATGTTAGCATTACAAAATGGGAATGAGAATATAGTGGATAAAGCAAAGGAAGCTTGGTCCTCTATAAATACGTTGAAAGTGTCGTAAAATAATTACGTAAGCCTTAAAGAGTCAAGATTGAAAGTTACTGAGTCAGCGATAGTACCTTATTCATTTCCCACCAAACCCTTATGGAGAAACATTTACAGAGTCCGTTTTATTGATAGAATATGTTCCATTTTAAAGATTTTCACCTGTCTTTGATATAAAAAGCCGCGAATTGTCAGAACAGTATATACCTATCCAGCTTGCGTTTGTCAATAAAAGCTACATTATAAAACTGTCAACGTTTTTCTCAAAGAGAAGGCCTAATACTACAATTTCTTAATAATAATTATCTTTATTAAATGAGTTTAAAAAGAAATTTAATTTAAAAACGTCACAACAGGCAAACCCGCTGAAGTTTGTCAGCTGCTCCTTCCGCTCAGCGCTCGTATTTAACAAAATTTACACAATTTTTAAAAGGAATTCTCAACAACTTTTTCTGTCGTTTTTAAATGAAAATAAGAAAACTGATTTCAATGTTGACAAATTTATTGGCGTTGAATATTAAATTCAACCAACTTTGTAAAATTGGATTTAGTAATTTCTTAAAAATTGCCTTTGTATAAATATCTATAGGACCCTTTAAAAGCCAGGTAATGTTGAAGGAAGTTGGCGTTTTATATCATTTCCGGGTTTCTCCTTTTAGTAAAGAAAAAACTCTTTGCAACCGAGCGGGAGTTGGGGTGACTTGTTAACGTCTACAAGCTGTCACGTGTACCACGTGATTCCCTCATAAACGTTAATTCATTACAACATTTTAAATTTACTTAAATTAGAATAATTTGTATTCCATTTGTAGTAACGCTATATTAATAAATACCTTTCTACGACCAAACTAATGTATTGTACATATTGTGCTGTAATGTGACAAGACAAGGAGAATAAGGAAGGGTAGAAGGAACTGTTAGGAGTAAAGAAAGAATATAATGGCGCTCTGATACTAGGGTTAGGGGAAATTATGGCTTTGCGTAGTCAGGAAAGCTGTCGGGGCGGAAAAGTGTCAAACCGCTACACTCAGCCCATTGTTAAAATAGCCATAAATAACTTGTATAAAAGGTACGGATGAAATAAAATACGAAGCTGAGATAGAAGCAATGTCCAAAAATGCTCTAGAATAAAATAGACAATGAAAAAATAATGGAAGAGAATACAATAGAAAAGAAGATATAAAATGAAATATGAGAGAAGAGAATAGACAAATATAAATGAAATCGAACAGAATATGATAGAAAGGAAGAAAGGAAATTAAATAGAAGAGAAGATAATGTAAAAAAAGAAGACAAGATATAGAAGAGAATAGAATAGAAAATAAGAAAAGAGATGAAATGAGAATAAAATAGAAAAGAAATGTAATAGAAGAGAATAGAACCAAAATAAATTCCAGACAAAAAAATAGGGTTGAAGAAACATTCCGGAACGATAAGAAGATAGGAAATCCTAAGGCAGTATAACCCAACGATTGGTTCGAATTGGCCACAAAACTACGTATGAGAGTGCTTTGCCCAATAACAGCTTGATTTATTCATCAACTGATTGTTTCTACCTCCAATCGTCAAGCCCAGCAGCCTCATCACCCCAATAAATATGGAAATATTAATATTTAACTTATGAAGCCAACCGGAACGAATTGCAACCGGAATGCCCGTGTGAAAGGAAAAAAGCTAATTTGTTTGCTGGATTAAAACACGAGCTTTAGCCGTCACATTCATTCCTGGGTTTGAAGGGTTGGGGTGAAGAAGGGGGTGAGAGTTGCGGCTGCCTTTTATACTGATTGTACAGTGGTACTAAAGGGAGGAAAGGGGGTTGCAAAAACCCTCTTCGGGATAGTTGTTCCCGGCACTGTACGTTTTGCATAATATTTTTATCCAAAGATATTCAACCGGAAATGAAACTTCATTAAAAACCATATTTCTTTTACAAAATTTTCTAATAACAAAATTGTTCATTCAAATTTTACAAAAAAATTCGTTTTGTATTATTTTACATTTTACATTATTTCTATGAGTTTCTGTAATTTACTAACCTCTTTGTTAAAAAAAAAAAAAATTAAATGTGGCCAACGTTCCATCCACATAAAAGTGCCCCTAGCCCGCTGCAACCTTCATTTCTACTCCTGCATGCCAAGTACCAAGCATCCGTCCTCAAACAAATGTCCCTAGATAGCTGAACCCTTCAATCCATCTCCTGCATGTCAAGTACCAAGCATCCGTCCTCAAACAAATGTCCCTAGATAGCTGAAACCTTCAATCCTACTCCTGCATGTCAAGTACCAAGCATCCGTCCTCATACAAATGTCCCTAGATAGCTGAAACCTTCAATCCTACTCCTGCATGTCAAGTACCAAACATCCGTCCTCATACAAATGTCCCTAGATAGCTGAAACCTTCAATCCTACTCCTACATGTCAAGTACCAAGCATCCGTCCTCATACAAATGTCCCTAGATAGCTGAAACCTTCAATCCTACTCCTACATGTCAAGTACCAAGCATCCGTCCTCATACAAATGTCCCTAGATAGCTGAAACCTTCAATCCTACTCCTACATGTCAAGTACCAAGCATCCGTCCTCAAACAAATGTCCCTAGATAGCTGAAACCTTCAATCCTACTCCCGCATGTCAAGTACCAAGCATCCGTCCTCATACAAATGTCCCTAGATAGCTGAAACCTTCAATCCTACTCCTACATGTCAAGTACCAAGCATCCGTCCTCATACAAATGTCCCTAGATAGCTGAAACCTTTAATCCTACTCCTTCATGTCAAATACCAACCTTTTGTTCTGATACAAATGTCCCTAGATAGCTGAAACCTTTAATCCTACTCCTTCATGTCAAATACCAACCTTTTGTTCTGATACAAATGTCCCTAGATAGCTGAAACCTTTAATCCTACTCCTTCATGTCAAATACCAACCTTTTGTTCTGATACAAATGTCCCTAGATAGCTGAAACCTTTAATCCTACTCCTTCATGTCAAATACCAACCTTTTGTTCTGATACAAATGTCCCTAGATAGCTGAAACCTTTAATCCTACTCCTTCATGTCAAATACCAACCTTTTGTTCTGATACAAATGTCCCTAGATAGCTGAAACCTTTAATCCTACTCCTTCATGTCAAATACCAACCTTTTGTTCTGATACAAATGTCCCTAGATAGCTGAAACCTTTAATCCTACTCCTTCATGTCAAATACCAACCTTTTGTTCTGATACAAATGTCCCTAGATAGCTGAAACCTTTAATCCTACTCCTTCATGTCAAATACCAACCTTTTGTTCTGATACAAATGTCCCTAGATAGCTGAAACCTTTAATCCTACTCCTTCATGTCAAATACCAACCTTTTGTTCTGATACAAATGTCCCTAGATAGCTGAAACCTTTAATCCTACTCCTTCATGTCAAATACCAACCTTTTGTTCTAATACAAATGTCCCTAGATAGCTGAAACCTTTAATCCTACTCCTGCATGTCAAGTACCAAGCATCCGTCCTCATACAAATGTCCCTAGATAGCTGAAACCTTTAATCCTACTCCTTCATGTCAAATACCAACCTTTTGTTCTGATACAAATGTCCCTAGATAGCTGAAACCTTAAATCCTACTCCTTCATGTCAAATACCAACCTTTTGTTCTGATACAAATGTCCCTAGATAGCTGAAACCTTTAATCCTACTCCTGCATGTCAAGTACCAAGCATCCGTCCTCAAACAAATGTCCCTAGATAGCTGAAACCTTCAATCCTACTCCTGCATGTCAAGTACCAAGCATCCGTCCTCATACAAATGTCCCTAGATAGCTGAAACCTTCAATCCTACTCCTACATGTCAAGTACCAAGCATCCGTCCTCAAACAAATGTCCCTAGATAGCTGAAACCTTCAATCCTACTCCTGCATGTCAAGTACCAAGCATCCGTCCTCATACAAATGTCCCTAGATAGCTGAAACCTTCAATCCTACTCCTACATGTCAAGTACCAAGCATCCGTCCTCATACAAATGTCCCTAGATAGCTGAAACCTTTAATCCTACTCCTTCATGTCAAATACCAACCTTTTGTTCTGATACAAATGTCCCTAGATAGCTGAAACCTTTAATCCTACTCCTTCATGTCAAATACCAACCTTTTGTTCTGATACAAATGTCCCTAGATAGCTGAAACCTTTAATCCTACTCCTTCATGTCAAATACCAACCTTTTGTTCTGATACAAATGTCCATAGATAGCTGAAACCTTTAATCTAACTCCTTCATGTCAAATACCAACCTTTTGTTCTGATACAAATGTCCCTAGATAGCTGAAACCTTTAATCCTACTCCTTCATGTCAAATACCAACTTTTTGTTCTGATACAAATGTCCCTAGATAGCTGAAACCTTTAATCCTACTCCTTCATGTCAAATACCAACCTTTTGTTCTAATACAAATGTCCCTAGATAGCTGAAACCTTTAATCCTACTCCTGCATGTCAAGTACCAAGCATCCGTCCTCATACAAATGTCCCTAGATAGCTGAAACCTTCAATCCTACTCCTACATGTCAAGTACCAAGCATCCGTCCTCATACAAATGTCCCTAGATAGCTGAAACCTTTAATCCTACTCCTTCATGTCAAATACCAACCTTTTGTTCTGATACAAATGTCCCTAGATAGCTGAAACCTTTAATCCTACTCCTGCATGTCAAGTACCAAACATCCGTCCTCATACAAATGTCCCTAGATAGCTGAAACCTTCAATCCTACTCCTACATGTCAAGTACCAAACATCCGTCCTCATACAAATGTCCCTAGATAGCTGAAACCTTTAATCCTACTCCTTCATGTCAAATACCAACCTTTTGTTCTGATACAAATGTCCCTAGATAGCTGAAACCTTTAATCCTACTCCTGAATGTCAAGCACCAAGCATCCGTCCTCATACAAATGTCCCTAGATAGCTGAAACCTTTAATCCTACTCCTGCATGTCAAGTACCAAGCATCCGTCCTCATACAAATGTCCCTAGATAGCTGAACCCTACAATCCATCTCCTGCATGTCAAGTACCAAGCATCCGTCCTCATACAAATGTCCCTAGATAGCTGAAACCTTTAATCCTACTCCTGAATGTCAAGCACCAAGCATCCGTCCTCATACAAATGTCCCTAGATAGCTGAAACCTTTTATCCTACTCCTGCATGTCAAGTACCAAGCATCCGTCCTCATACAAATGTCCCTAGATAGCTGAAACCTTCAATCCTACTCCTGAATGTCAAGTACCAAACATCCGTCCTCATACAAATGTCCCTAGATAGCTGAAACCTTTTATCCTACTCCTGCATGTCAAGTACCAAGCATCCGTCCTCATACAAATGTCCCTAGATAGCTGAAACCTTCAGTCCTACTCCTGCATGTCAAGTACCAAACATCCGTCCTCATACAAATGTCCCTAGATAGCTGAAACCTTTTATCCTACTCCTGCATGTCAAGTACCAAGCATCCGTCCTCATACAAATGTCCCTAGATAGCTGAAACCTTCAATCCTACTCCTACATGTCAAGTACCAAACATCCGTCCTCATACAAATGTCCCTAGATAGATGAAACCTTTTATCCTACTCCTGCATGTCAAGTACCAAGCATCCGTCCTCATACAAATGTCCCTAGATAGCTGAAACCTTCAATCCTACTCCTGCATGTCAAGTACCAAACATCCGTCCTCATACAAATGTCCCTAGATAGCTGAAACCTTCAATCCTATTCCTACATGTCAAGTACCAAACATCCGTCCTCATACAAATGTCCCTAGATAGCTGAAACCTTCAATCCTACTCCTGAATGTCAAGTACCAAACATCCGTCCTCATACAAATGTCCCTAGATAGCTGAAACCTTCAGTCCTACTCCTGCATGTCAAGTACCAAACATCCGTCCTCATACAAATGTCCCTAGATAGCTGAAACCTTCAATCCTACTCCTACATGTCAAGTACCAAACATCCGTCCTCATACAAATGTCCCTAGATAGCTGAAACCTTCAGTCCTACTCCTGCATGTCAAGTACCAAACATCCGTCCTCATACAAATGTCACTAGATAGCTGAAACCTTCAATCCTACTCCTGCATGTCAAGTACCAAACATCCGTCCTCATACAAATGTCCCTAGATAGCTGAAACCTTTTATCCTACTCCTGCATGTCAAGTACCAAGCTTCCGTCCTCATACAAATGTCCCTAGATAGCTGAAACCTTCAATCCTACTCCTGCATGTCAAGTACCAAACATCCGTCCTCATACAAATGTCCCTAGATAGCTGAAACCTTCAATCCTACTCCTACATGTCAAGTACCAAACATCCGTCCTCATACAAATGTCCCTAGATAGCTGAAACCTTCAATCCTACTCCTGAATGTCAAGTACCAAACATCCGTCCTCAAACAAATGTCCCTAGATAGCTGAAACCTTCAGTCCTACTCCTGCATGTCAAGTACCAAACATCCGTCCTCATACAAATGTCCCTAGATAGCTGAAACCTTCAATCCTACTCCTACATGTCAAGTACCAAACATCCGTCCTCATACAAATGTCCCTAGATAGCTGAAACCTTCAGTCCTACTCCTGCATGTCAAGTACCAAACATCCGTCCTCATACAAATGTCCCTAGATAGCTGAAACCTTCAGTCCTACTCCTGCATGTCAAGTACCAAACATCCGTCCTCATACAAATGTCACTAGATAGCTGAAACCTTCAATCCTACTCCTGCATGTCAAGTACCAAACATCCGTCCTCATACAAATGTCCCTAGATAGCTGAAACCTTCAATCCTACTCCTGCATGTCAAGTACCAAACATCCGTCCTCATACAAATGTCCCTAGATAGCTGAAACCTTCAATCCTACTCCTGCATGTCAAGTACCAAACATCCGTCCTCATACAAATGTCCCTAGATAGCTGAAACCTTTAATCCTACTCCTGCATGTCAAGTACCAAGCATCCGTCCTCAAACAAATGTCCCTAGATAGCTGAAACCTTCAATCCTACTCCTACATGTCAAGTACCAAGCATCCGTCCTCAAACAAATGTCCCTAGATAGCTGAAACCTTCAGTCCTACTCCTGCATGTCAAGTACCAAACATCCGTCCTCATACAAATGTCCCTAGATAGCTGAAACCTTCAATCCTACTCCTACATGTTAAGTACCAAACATCCGTCCTCATACAAATGTCCCTAGATAGCTGAAACCTTCAATCCTACTCCTGCATGTCAAGTACCAAACATCCGTCCTCATACAAATGTCCCTAGATAGCTGAAACCTTCAATCCTACTCCTGCATGTCAAGTACCAAACATCCGTCCTCATACAAATGTCCCTAGATAGCTGAAACCTTCAATCCTACTCCTGCATGTCAAGTACCAAACATCCGTCCTCATACAAATGTCCCTAGATAGCTGAAACCTTCAATCCTACTCCTGCATGTCAAGTACTAAACATCCGTCCTCATACAAATGTCCCTAGATAGCTGAAACCTTCAATCCTACTCCTGCATGTCAAGTACCAAACATCCGTCCTCATACAAATGTCCCTAGATAGCTGAAACCTTCAATCCTACTCCTGCATGTCAAGTACCAAACATCCGTCCTCATACAAATGTCCCTAGATAGCTGAAACCTTCAATCCTACTCCTGCATGTCAAGTACCAAACATCCGCCCTCATACAAATGTCCCTAGATAGCTGAAACCTTCAATCCTACTCCTGCATGTCAAGTACCAAACATCCGTCCTCATACAAATGTCCCTAGATAGCTGAAACCTTCAATCCTACTCCTACATGTCAAGTACTAAACATCCGTCCTCATACAAATGTCCCTAGATAGCTGAAACTTTCAATCCTACTCCTGCATGTCAAGTACCAAACATCCGTCCTCATACAAATGTCCCTAGATAGCTGAAACCTTCAATCCTACTCCTACATGTCAAGTACCAAACATCCGTCCTCATACAAATGTCCCTAGATAGCTGAAACCTTCAATCCTACTCCTGCATGTCAAGTACCAAACATCCGTCCTCATACAAATGTCCCTAGATAGCTGAAACCTTCAATCCTACTCCTGCATGTCAAGCACCAAGCATCCGTCCTCAAACAAATGTCCCTAGATAACTGAAACCTTCAATCCTACTCCTGCATGTCAAGTACCAAGCATCCGTCCTCATACAAATGTCCCTAGATAGCTGAAACCTTCAATCCTACTCCTGCATTTCAAGTACCAAGCATCCGTCCTCAAACAAATGTCCCTAGATAACTGAAACCTTCAATCCTACTCCTGCATGTCAAGTACCAAGCATCCGTCCTCATACAAATGTCCCTAGATAGCTGAAACCTTCAATCCTACTCCTGCATATCAAGTACCAAGCATCTGTCCTCATATAAATGTCCCTAGATAGCTGAAACCTTCAATTCTACTCCTACATGTCAAGTACCAAGCATCCGTCCTCATACAAATGTCCCTAGATAGCTGAAACCTTCAATCCTACTCCTGGATGCCAAGTACCAAGCATCCGTCCTCATACAAATGTCCCTAGATAGCTGAAACCTTCAATTCTACTCCTACATGTCAAGTACCAAGCATCCGTCCTCATACAAATGTCCCTAGATAGCTGAAACCTTCAATCCTACTCCTGGATGCCAAGTACCAAGCATCCGTCCTCATACAAATGTCCCTAGATAGCTGAAACCTTCAATCCTACTCCTGCATATCAAGTACCAAGCATCTGTCCCCATACAAATGTCCCTAGATAGCTGAAACCTTCAATTCTACTCCTACATGTCAAGTACCAAGCATCCGTCCTCATACAAATGTCCCTAGATAGCTGAAACCTTCAATCCTACTCCTGGATGCCAAGTACCAAGCATCCGTCCTCATACAAATGTCCCTAGATAGCTGAAACCTTCAATCCTACTCCTGCATATCAAGTACCAAGCATCTGTCCTCATACAAATGTCCCTAGATAGCTGAAACCTTCAATTCTACTCCTACATGTCAAGTACAAAACATCCGTCCTCATACAAATGTCCCTAGATAGCTGAAACCTTCAATCCTACTCCTGAATGTCAAGCACCAACTTTTGTTCTGATACATTTTTAGCGGTTGAACAGCGGCGACGTGCATTGTAAATAGTTTCAAAGATATATAATTAGTCAGAAAGTGCTAATTTGTTTTATATACTTTTAGTAAAAGGTTATATGAACAACTCCTAAGGGAAACCGAGTAGGGGTTTACGTTTAGGGGAACATCAGAAAAGTTTAAGAAGGATATGGAAGAAACCATTCGCAGAGAGGATTATAAGACAAGCTTTTGGTACGGAGCCGTGGTCCCGGTTACGGAACTGCATTCACGAAGTGTTACAAATCTTGATAACGGACAGAATCAAAGATTTATCAACTACAAATCCTATGTATGAATAGCAGAACGGATATATCTGTTATAAATATAGTACTGCCAGTTACTAATGATCGCACTTGGATAGAATCATTGTTTGCGTGGGCAGGGTCGTCCTGGTACTATAGAAGCCTATATGCTCTAACTTTGCTTTAATAAAATAGCTTGTGAGACGATAAATACCTTAAGTACTTTTAAAATTTAAACAAAAACCTTTTTTTCTAATTAAGCCCGCTTGTGTTAATTATAAAGCAATCCCAATTAGCGCCAAATTGTAGACAGTCAAACTTAATTGAGGACCCGTTGCCGTTGATGTAACCAGGTACGGAACGGCCATAACTTCAAAATTGATTTAAAACTTTGCCATTAGAGATGGAAGTTGTCCAAAAAGCCATCCACGTATAATCGATGAATGGTGGCACGATATAATTACGTTAGGAGGCTATTATCGTTCTAATGTTATTAAGTAGACAAAGTGCAATGCAGAGACTGTAAATTTGCAACACAAAAGTTTCGCAGCTACTTTGCTCAAGCTAAATGCAAATGTGTTGTTCAATACTGGCTTTATTCTCTCAGGACGACTACAAAGAAGTATATGTATACGTCAACTTGTAATAACAGACTTGGGATGTCTTTGTTTCAGAGTTAAATATTTAGCACAAGGAATTGCACTTAGAGGTTATATTCATGGCGTGTATTTAATGATTTTACATATCTGATAGCCAGCCTAATTTAACTACAACTCAGTTTCGCTTTGAAAGATGTAATTTGTTATGTGAAGATATCACATGTTAATGCTTGGGGCGATATGAAAGAATATGAATAAGCCTTGGATGTTGAAGATGGGCAAACATTGACATGGACGTCAGGTGTAGCCTGACTGGTGAAAAAGGAAGAAGGGGAAGGCGGGAGTGGGAACTGTTACCACGGGAAGGAAAAGTGGCGTAGCGTTGTACGCTACACTACAAACCGTCAACGGTTTGTTAGCGTGTGCGCCGTAGACGGATTCGGTAGACACGATGGTGGGAGTAGTGGTGCGGGTAGTGCAGCAGTAGAGGGGGGATTGTCAGACGATCCGAAGGATTACATAACAGCAAACAGTTCCATTACTAGTCATATACGAATTTGCGATATTCGACGCATACTACGAATTTAGCAAGGACTGATGAATAAATAATGTATTAGTACGGACTCTAATAATGTATTATATTTTTGTAGCCAATACTGTAGCCTAAATATGTTTAATTTTCTGGTTTCTCCTTACCGTAGGTATATATGGTGTAGATTTACAGGAGCTACTTGAAGAGGTTGATGTTCCCTAAGGTGTTTTCACTGATACACAAAGACAACCAAAGAGTCGTCTATAAGAGCTACTAACTGTTCTCTACGCCAGCTAGATTAGAATAAAGCAATGCACGCACGTGCGTACGCACGCACCGAGACTGCGTCATCCCTTCCACAGCGGCCGTATTCCCCCACTCCTAATTTCTGCGCGGACTTCGCTTATACAACTTTGACGGCTAGTACTCAGCTCGTTCACTTCATGAGCGGTTTTAGCTGATTCACTTTATGACTTTCTTATTTTGTATTTCTGTCTGCACCCTATTTTGTATTTGACAATAGTCTTTAGTAGGGATGGGCCGATTCCTAAAATTTTCGATTCCGATTCCGATTCCGATTCTAAAATTTTCCTTTCGATTCTCGATTCTTTAGTCGATTCTCGATTCTTGACTCTTTCAAAGTTATATTAGCTTACATGCTAGTTCTCTAATAATTAATTTAGTTAACATCTTGGTCATATGGCAAAATCTTTTAAAAGTTCTGTTTTAATGTAATAGGCTACACAAAACCTTCAACCGTGAGAGTGATATCTGTCTATAATATAATTTATTAAGGTTAAGTTTCGGAGGAATAATACAGTGTTTCTGTTATCCGTCTATTCGCTCAACCGTCATGGCCACGGTCCCGACGGTGACGGTTAATCGAGTTTTTACTGTATTTTTTTGTGTTTTGTCTGACATTTAGTGAGAGAGAGAGAGAGAGAGACGAGCGATGTCAAACGACCAGAAATGGTTACGATCTTGATTGCTGTTGCTTCATAAATAATATTTTCGTTTACTGTAATCATTTAATTCATTCAAATCAACTAATACATAAATAAGACATAGTTGGTAATTAATTATTTTTCCACACAAATATAATAAATTTTGGTAATAAATTTTGTTTGGTAATAAATTACTCCACACGCATATTTTAATAGTTAACAAAATAGGAATCGGAATCGACGCTTTTATGATGAAGAATCGAGTATCGACGATTCCTCGATACCACCTAGAATCGACGATTCCTGGAATCGAGAATCGGAATCGGCCCATCCCTAGTCTTTAGTATTTGACTTTTCCACACCTTTAAACACATTATAATTTTTAATAACGGAAGATTTTCTGATTTGTGAAATATTGCCAATTCACACTTATTGTAACAAATCAAAAGATTTTACTATGTAAAATATTGTGAATTATCACATTATGTGATGTAAGATTTTGTACGATGAAAATTATTGTTCACTAACACATTATGCAATCATATAAAATATTGTAATGTGTAAAATACGGTCCATTAACACATACCTGTAATGTAATAATGTAAAATTTTGTAAGATGAAAATTATTGTTCACTAACACATTATGCAATCATATAAAATATTGTAATGTGTAAAATACTGTGCATTAACACATATCTGTAATGTAATAATGTAAAATTTTGTAAGATGAAAATTATTGTTCACTAACACATTATGCAATCATATAAAATATTGTAATGTGTAAAATACTGTGCATTAACACATATCTGTAATGTAATAATGTAAAATTTTGTAAGATGAAAATTATTGTTCACTAACACATTATGCAATCATATAAAATATTGTAATGTGTAAAATACTGTGCATTAACACATATCTGTAATGTAATAATGTAAAATTTTGTAAGATGAAAATTATTGTTCACTAACACATTATGCAATCATATAAAATATTGTAATGTGTAAAATACTGTGCATTAACACATATATGTAATGTAATAATGTAAAATTTTGTAAGATGAAAATTATTGTTCACTAACACATTATGCAATAATATAAAATATTGTAATGTGTAAAATACTGTGCATTAACACATACCTGTAATGTAATAATGTAAAATTTTGTAAGATGAAAATTATTGTTCACTAACACATTATGCAATAATATAAAATATTGTAATGTGTAAAATACTGTGCATTAACACATACCTGTAATGTAATAATGTAAAATTTTGTAAGATGAAAATTATTGTTCACTAACACATTATGCAATAATATAAAATATTGTAATGTGTAAAATACGGTCCATTAACACATACCTGTAATGTAATAATGTAAAATTTTGTAAGATGGAAATTATTGTTCACTAACACATTATGCAATAATATAAAATATTGTAATGTGTAAAATACTGTGCATTAACACATATATGTAATGTAATAATGTAAAATTTTGTAAGATGAAAATTATTGTTCACTAACACATTATGCAATAATATAAAATATTGTAATGTGTAAAATACTGTGCATTAACACATACCTGTAATGTAATAATGTAAAATTTTGTAAGATGAAAATTATTGTTCACTAACACATTATGCAATAATATAAAATATTGTAATGTGTAAAATACTGTGCATTAACACATATCTGTAATGTAATAATGTAAAATTTTGTAATATGCAAAATAATGTGCATTAACATATTCTATCATAATGTAAAATAAATTAATGAGTAAAATAATGTGCATTAACAAATTCTATCATGATGTAAAAGAAATTAATGAGTAAAATAATGTGCATTAACATATTCTATCACAATGTAAAAGAAATTAGTGAGTAAAATAATGAGTATTAACATATTCTGTCATAAAGTAATAAAGAGTAATAATATGGAACGTATTGTGCACTAACATATTCTGTAATAATGTAGAATTGTGTATGGCTCAACACAATAAGCAATAACACAGCGTCTGCAAAGGTTCTAGCGTCAGTACGCATCGCATTGTGCCGTTTGTTAGGCTTTGAAGTTACGCGGGCAAAAAGCGGGCTCACTGACGTGCGAAATTCGCGAGATTGCCGTATTTGCTGAAGCCGCTAAGAAACCGATAATAAATCTAAACAGAGCCCGCAAAACTGGACCTCGCTTGTCAGGTCCTTAGGGAGAAACGCGGCGCGACGGCGATTTTCATCCCCTTTATACAAGCGCAGTCCGACTCCCCGGCCTAGACGAATCAAAGAATCACATGAAAGTCTGTACTGCGAACGTGCAGCACGCGAGCTGCGATTGCATCCGTTCCACAAACTTTCTTTAAAGCAACCATTTCCCGATTGCATACACGCCGTACTCGTTAGCATTCGTCATGAAAAGGAAGCTCTACAACTTGTTTTGTAAATTACTTTCTATGCACTGCACAAAACAAAAAGAGCGCTATAGTTACAGTTAATACATCTTGTTTACATATTTGCTTTTTTACTTTAGAGGAAACTCATGAAAAATATTTACAAAACAGACGCATAGTTTTTACGTCGACAAATCTAGACGACGGAAACAAAATGAAACCTTACGTCACTTCCTGGGTCTGAAAGACTCCCCACCAGACCGGGAATATTATTCTGCACTTCAAACGATATAATTTGATGAAATTTTTTTTAAAACGTGAATGATATAATGTTTGGAGGTAGCTAATAGCTAAATAAACTTTATCTACCGCTAGTTATATAAGCACTAAAAAGCAAGAACAGCGAAAGAGGCACGAAGGAAAGTCTTTAAAAAATCAGTAATGCAGCAGGTGTACCACATTTGAAAAGAAAATCATATCAACAAGTTTAAGAAGGGATAGTAAGTTTTCATCGAGTCTAAATACCTTTTTATCTTTATTTACAAATACAAAGGCACAGACAAATCACATACAGGTTTTCGGTTTTGCAACTAGCACTCTGAAGATTTTAAAACAGGGAGAAAGCCTTGTTACCGTAGGCGAAATCCCAGGATATCTGGAAAGAGGTGAAGCTGACTCATGCGAGTCCATCTCCATCGTATTGGCGTCGCTGCTGATGAAACCTGCCCATTTTAGCTGCGGCCAAGAATGAGCAGTAAACATCTAAGGGGCTGCTAGGCTCTAACGTATGTGAGTGGCGACATCATAGATCGCCACCGGGAGGTTCGACGTCGTATTTTTGAAGAACCCCTTACGGGCTTTGGATAAAGCTAAAAAAAAGTAATAGTTTTGGAAATTTTCAGTTAATATGGGAGGAACAAGAAATTAGTTTTGACCGCCGATAGTCTTCACACAAATTGTACAAGATTAACAGTAAAGATGTAAAAAATGACCGTGATCGTCAGTAGTAAATAGAATATCAACGGAAGAAATGTCGCAGTTAGTAAATAGTAAATCTTGGTGGCAGAACATTTGCTCGAAGGTTTATGGCCGAGTATATGAAACTTGAGCCCTGGTAGGCGAGGAAGAATTAGAGACAAAGAGATAGAGAGAAAGAGAGAGAGAGGAGTCAGAGAATTGTAGTTTTAAGACGACCAGTAGCATTGTAGATATAGGCAGGTGCAAGAGAGGAATCTAAAACCCCTGTTAGAAGATTTGATGGACTCCATTGAATCCCATTTTTTCATGTCTGAAGAGACCTACTCTCTACCGGAGACATAAAGAAGTGGATACCTTTTACACCTTCTAAATTACAAGAAGCATAAGGAACGGTAGATGGATTTATGTAGGACTATGGAAACGACAGAATGACAGCCCTAACAGAGAACAAAAGAAAATTACAGTATTCTAGAATCACATAGGTTTATCTAGGGTAGATCTGTTCCCAATCGGAATGAAGAGAGGTGCCTCTTTGATATCAAGTGCATACGCGCGCGCGTGTGTGTGTGTGTAACAAAGTGAGATTTAAGAGATTATTTAAACGTTTATAAAATTATATTTAAAGATAGTTTTACCTCTCTCTTCCCTCCCTCCCTGTCTCTCCCCTCTCTCTTTGTAATATTATACCAGAATAAATTTATTCACTTATAAACGCTTACAGCGCCATAACCATTCTAATTCATTACAACAACATTGTATTATGACTTCCTTAATACGGTATAACCTCTCTAATTTGTCACGTTCGGGACCGAGGGGGTGACCAATTCCAGAATTACGGAAGTCATTGAAACTAAATTCTATTTGTGGTTAAAAATAGTACATAAATACGTAAATAGGTATGTAATGTATTAAAGTTGTACCTACATTATTTATCTCGACCGAAGCTTAAAAACACTATCACACAACACTATAAAAACACTAGTAGCCTGCGGTATAGAGCGTAATTACAAATACAGTAAGTTACTCTATTTTCATAAAAGACATATAGACCTATTACACTACCTTCTAAGACAAACAACACAAGGAAAAATACGATACATTAAATATATTTATGTCTTTTAAAACGCCTCTAATTTTAAAAAAGGCAATCATTTTCATTTGTAGTACAGAATTGTTTTCAGATGGCATCGGAACTACGTGATAATGCATACGATGTTTGTTATTACACTGACGAAATAAAAGTGACGAATTATAGAGTGACAAATTAGAGAGGTTCAACTGTCCTACAAATATACTCTTTTACTAAATACTACTAAAAATAATAAAGCCAATAAATGAAAAGCATCTTACTGGTTCAGTAGTTCTGTAACTCCAACATACCTGTAACAAAGAAGAAATTATAAGTAAACAGTGTAGACTGTACAATGACGTAATTAGCTCGTAACACCCTAGATATTCAAAAGGTAGTTTTAGCAGATATATTATTTATACGCCTGATGATGAGATAAATTATCCAAAAACTAATAACTGAACTCACCAAGAACTCGCGTATCTTGATTTTAGAACAATACATTCATTTTGATTGTATATGACTTGTTACATATACCTATTGTAAATGTTAGACTTCAAGCATGTTTCTATACAAAGTGGCCGCCAGATATAAAATCTGACAGGTTCATCGGACGGCGTGTATGCGGTTTAAATTAAACCTAACCTAACATTCTGCATTGTTGCTCAAATTGGATTTAAACTAAACAATTCCACAGTACGAGTGTGGGAGTAGCAGGGGGGTGGTTAGTGGGGTAAGCGTGATGCTAGATTAATAAAGCAGATTACCGTAGCCTTTAGAATAAATTTAACTGAAAGCAAATTGTATATTCTATTTTAAACTGGCCAGCTAATTGTAAATTAACATTTTCGCTTCTGCAAGCATTACACCCAAGAGTACAAATCGTTAAAAAAGGCACAAATCTACCATCCACAGTAAAGGGTGTGGCAGATTTTAAAAATCTCTAATTTTAAAAAAGGCTGTCATTTTTATTTGTACTATCATTATCCTTCGTACAGCGAGCTGTTCCTAGGCGATGTAATTTTAGTCGTCAATAAAATACTTTTTATTTATCCACTCAAATTCAAATATGTTTTTAAAAACTTTAAGTGGATGACACCTAATGTTAATTTAGTTTTTCAAATATTAATCCATTAATTTTAATAATTAATTTCAACCAATTAATATTTTTTATTTTACCACTTATTATTATCATATTATCATACGTACACGCACACGCACACACACACACACACACACACACACAAATATATATATATTAGTTGTAATTATTTAATCCAAAGTAACTAAAATAAAATATTTCTGTGTTGACCTAAGTCGGAATTAGCTTTACCTTATTTAATATATATCACATGTTAAGGAATAAATATGCCGAGAGGTTATTATATCGACTTTTATTCAAAGGTTGATTGGCTTAAGAAAATGTATTTTAATATACGAGAAGAAGTTTTGTGTTTTTGACCATAATCATATTCGACTTAAAACCACAGGCTTCGCCATTAATTTACTGTCAAAAGAACGACATTCCGTACAATTTATTGGGAAATATCCTTAACCATTTTCTAACAACAGAACTGATATCCGAATCTTTTTTATATGTCATAAAATAATTCTATTTAAAAAAAAATATATTTATATAAAGCATTTCTATTTTAATATTTATAAGTAAATTTGTAATACAACTATTTCATGTGCACATTTTTGTATGTGGACAGTAAACAGATTTTTGTGGTTGTATAGCTTTATAAATACCCTCACAACACCAACACGCTATTTGAGACAATCTCCACTAGATAGCTCATAAAACTGGTTATATATTTATATCAAGACTGCCCTTAAATTATCTCAAAACTTAAATGTAGGTACGAGGTGTTCAAAAATGTTGAATTGTCAAGTTCCGTGGGCAACTACATTCAGTTTTTGCGAAGAATTTATCGCAGAAGAATTTGCAAATTTTATGTAAATAGTTTGGGAACGAGAAAAGGTAGCATGGGGCCGAATCCGGTGAACATTGTGGCTAGGGGATGATTGAGACGTATTTTAGCCATAAAATAATATTTTACTAAGTTTTTAATTCAACAAAATAAATGCTTTCATAAAGTTACGAGTGAAAACCATACTGAGGCCAAACGTCTTCTATCTTCGTCAGAGTTTCTGAAACATTTAGATCACTTAATGCAATCGAAAACTTTATGCCCCAGTAGGTTTCTCACAAATTTACTTAAATTATAAGTTGGAAACGTTGTCAGTTTGTGAACTTCAAACGTAAAAGTTTCGACGATCGTCCTACACATCGAAATCTACGAGAATATTTTACCGAGATGTATTCATCATTATATGTATTTAAACTAGAAGTAAAAAGTGAACTATATTGGGTTTTATTATTATAACTGTCGTTATTATTTACGGACAACATATTTATGATTGCTACATTGCATGTGGTTGCGCTCACGCTATTTGTGATTATCACCACTTAAAATCACATAATAGTGGTCGTATATATTAGTTCACGACAAATACATTATCTCATAGTCTTAAATGTTTGTAGTGTGTTCAAAATATAAGGTGACTCTACTAATTTCGCGGACAATGTACATTCGATTTTGGATTTTGTGTGTGAGTGTGAGTGTGTGTGTGTGCGTTCGTGCATGCTCGCGCGTTGTGTGTATGTCTATGTGTATTGTGTGTGTGTGTGTGTGTGTGTGTGTGTGTGTGTGTGTGTGTGTGTGTGTGTGTGTGTATGTGCCAAACATATATATAAAGTTTTGACAATATAGCATATTTAGTTTGTTTTTACCTAACAGAAAGGTTAGACTTTGTTTTGGTTTACGCGGCTATTTTTCGGCAAAGACAATGGATCAAATAATTTGCAAATTTTATTTAAACATTTTGAGAACCGGAATAACCGGGTGGGTGGGGGGGGGAATTCGGTGTATATGGTGGTTGAGGGATGATTGGTTTTGTTTTGGGCCAAGCTTAATGATGTTTTCTTGCTGTTTGTTACTCAATAATAAAGCTTCATTATTATTTATCGGATAAAATTAATATAAATGCAATATTGCATAATGGTTGCACTCATAATACCACTGTTAATCGTTACTTATTTCATAAAAGTGGCCGTATTCGTATATATTCACTTTACGACAACTAAATTATCTCTCATTCCGAAATATACATCTCTCGAAACTGCCATACATAATGGCCAGTGCACGTTTTAGAAAAGTAATAAATAGCAAAAATGTCTACATAATGGCCAGTGCACGTTTTAGAAAAGTAATAAATAGCAAAAATGTCCTCTAACACAATAATTTTATATTCTCTTTAAGTTCAGTTACAAAGTAAACCTTCTCAAACGCAAAAGAAACTTTATAGTTCGGCTTTAAGGATAGATACTTTACAACCGAAACGTTCTTAGTGAAGAATTGTTGTAGTGAGAGAGTATTGGTTTTATTTAATAAACATTCACCTCAGCTTGTTACAAAAAGAAATTTTAGAAAAGTGTTTATACAGTGTAAAAGTTTAATACTGATCCAGGAAGAATAAAATATAATGTAGCTAACCATAGCCAAAATATATCACCAAATATTCCACTCATATATTGGAACAATATCTATAATTAAATAATTTACTAAACATATTAGAACTATTTTTGAAGTTAAAAAGTTTATAGCAACGCTATAAAATGCTACAAAATCTTATTGGATGGACATAAACATAAAATGTCCGTCAGGTTAATAGCGTCAGTATAATAGCCATCAGTTTAATAGCGTCAGTATAATAGCCATCAGTTTAATAGCGTCAGTATAATAGCCATCAGTTTAATAGCGTCAGTATAATAGCCATCAGTTTAATAGCGTCAGTATAATAGCCATCAGTTTAATAGCGTCAGTATAATAGCCATCAGTTTAATAGCGTCAGTATAATAGCCATCAGTTTAATAGCGTCAGTATAATAGCCATCAGTTTAATAGCGTCAGTATAATAGCCATCAGTTTAATAGCGTCAGTATAATAGCCATCAGTTTAATAGCGTCAGTATAATAGCCATCAGTTTAATAGCGTCAGTATAATAGCCATCAGTTTAATAGCGTCAGTATAATAGCCATCAGTTTAATAGCGTCAGTATAATAGCCATCAGTTTAATAGCGTCAGTATAATAGCCATCAGTTTAATAGCGTCAGTATAATAGCCATCAGTTTAATAGCGTCAGTATAATAGCCATCAGTTTAATAGCGTCAGTATAATAGCCATCAGTTTAATAGCGTCAGTATAATAGCCATCAGTTTAATAGCGTCAGTATAATAGCCATCAGTTTAATAGCGTCAGTATAATAGCCATCAGTTTAATAGCGTCAGTATAATAGCCATCAGTTTAATAGCGTCAGTATAGTAGCCATCAGTTTAATAGCGTCAGTATAATAGCCATCAGTTTAATAGCGTCAGTATAATAGCCATCAGTTTAATAGCGTCAGTATAATAGCCATCAGTTTAATAGCGTCAGTATAATAGCCATCAGTTTAATAGCGTCAGTATAATAGCCATCAGTTTAATAGCGTCAGTATAATAGCCATCAGTTTAATAGCGTCAGTATAATAGCCATCAGTTTAATAGCGTCAGTATAATAGCCATCAGTTTAATAGCGTCAGTATAATAGCCATCAGTTTAATAGCGTCAGTATAATAGCCATCAGTTTAATAGCGTCAGTATAATAGCCATCAGTTTAATAGCGTCGGTATAAATTCCGTCGGGTTACACTACGAGTCACCTCAAAGTGAATTAAATGATAACATATGATTTCATACAACAGCTGATTTTGTTATACGTTATGCTGTAGAACAGCTGTTTTAACGTATAAGTTATGTTATTCCGTCCGGTTACACTACGAGTCACCTCAAAGTGAATTAAATGATAACATATGATTTCATACAACAGCTGATTTTGTTATACGTTATGCTGTAGAACAGCTGTTTTAACGTATAAGTTATGTTATTGAACATTGTTAAGAAAAGAGGTTATTATTAAATAGTTTTGATCAGTTAATAAATATATTAATTTATTTAAATATTGATAAATCACATTAAAAATAATTCAATATAACGATAATAATAATTTGTGGATTTTTAATACAATTTTTGAAATGAAAACATTCCTGGGCGTGTCTGGTACTTTTTAGGAACTGATTTCAAATGAATTTGTTAAACAACTTATATTCAGGAAAGATTTAACAAATACGTTTTGTTACCTACATTATTTTGTTATTAGCAAAATTATTAGCTACAATTTGTTATTTATTGTACACATTTTTTCTCTTAAATGTAAAAACATCAGTATTATTGTTTATTATAAAATGAATGTTTATAGTCCTATTTTTATAATCTTATTTTTTCATTTCGTTAGTTGAAAATTTTGCAAAACTATCACCTCTAATTGGTCAGTTGTACAACTATTCCTTGCGCTTGTGCGGTTACGTTAAAACAAATAAAAGACATACATAAGACTCGCAAAAATAATCACTTATTTACTCAAACGCGTTTCAATGACAAAGTCCCCATCATCAGTGATCATACGCGTTTCAATGACAAAGTCACCATCATCAGTGATCATACGAGTTTCAATGATAAAGTCAACATCAACATCAGTAATGTAAAAGTTGTAAGATAGAGTTTGTAGTTCAACACTCACTGATAATGATGACTTTGTCATTGAAACGCGTTTGAGTAAATAAATGATTATTTGTGAGTCTTGTGTATGCCTTTTGTTTTGGTTATTTGTAGTTTAAATTTTGGTGTTAAATGTAAAAATCTGTGTTATTGTTTCCTATATTATAACAATGTCTAGGTAATTTCTCAAGGCACAAAATTTAATATTTGTCTCAATTAACAAATTACTGTAGACTTGGCTTTAAAGTTCCACTTCAATCGCCACTCCTCAGATTACCACAACTTATTTGTTAAAATTTTAGTTAAACGTTTTAAGCTACAGTCAATACTAGAGTTTTATAAACAGTTTGCTATAACGTCAAATTCGTTGCGATACAGTTGTAAAACTTTCTCCACTACAGCTCAAGGGATGAGTTTGTAACGTCTGACTCGGGTACTGACTGTTAATCTAGATCTCTCGTCAGGCTCGATGTTTTGTCTAAGCAGAAACCTTAAGCGCAATGAATAACGCGGGATTTCATTTAAAATGCAATATATAACCATTTCCCATCCATCCCTAAAGATTACAGTTCCTGTTTGCTTGGATAAACTCCGCAGGGAGGAAGCGGTGTATTGATTTTACATATATCTGCACCACCAGATGTAACGTTAATTTTTGTTTAACGCAAAATGTATTACGAATTCAATAATGAGAATTGTTTCAACTCCTTCAGTTAGTTCACACATTCTTTATATATATATATATATATATATATATCGTTGAAAGTTTCATTCGTTAGTAAATTACTATTTATTGATCCACTCACATTCAATAAATGTTTTTAAACTTGAAGTTAATGACACTTCAAATATTAATTAACTAATTTTAGTTTATTAGTTCTATGGGAGAAAAATGTTTCACAAAAGGGGCAAAGTATATGATATAGTTATTGCATCCCATTGGCTTAAAATAACTGATTTCATATAACAGGAGATTTTATGTAACAGGTTATGTGGTAGAACAGCTGTTTTAACGCATCGGTAATATTCACGGGTAAAAATTAAAACAGTTCACTTTAAATCTCACTACACACTAGTTTATTAAAACAAACAGAATAGTTTCGCGTTTATCAATGTCGTCGATACTAGAATGTTTTTTTAAACTAATGTGTAGTGAGATTTAGAGTGAACTGTTTTAGTTTTTACCGGTGTGAATTATTCTCACTAGCAAAGGTCAAATTAACTTAATAGGTTATGTTACTTTATTTATATTAGTTGCAACTATTTAATACAAAGTAACAAAATTAAAATTGTCTTTGTTGACCGAAGTAGAAATTGACTTTAACAAAAATTGTTATTATTTTTGTTTAATTAGAGCAACACTACCAAAAAAAACGATTTCCTGCGAGATATTATTTTTCAAATGGAAAGAAAGAAAATATAAGAGCTATGGAAATTAGCTATAATTCTTGCTCCAGGAAGCAAACCTAGGTTGTCTGTTTAAAGAGCGTAAAGAACAACTGAATAAATTAGGCCTAATGGAGGTATGTTACACGTTAACGTAGTCGCGAGATCTATGTTAAAATGCAAATAACATGGTTGATTTTAATACATTTATTTACAAGAAACCTTGGAAACGATGAATTTAGGATTGAAAAGGGCTTAAAGATCGACAAATTCCTGTGTCACTAACAGGATTCCCCTGAATAGGTCGCATACTACTCTAGCTATATGTGCAAACAGCAAAGGGCGATTTTAATACATTTATTTCCATTAAACCTCTGGAAAGGATGAATTTAGGATTGAAAAGGGCTTAAAGATCGACAAATTCCTGTGTCACTAACAGGATTCCCCTGAATAGGTCGCATACTACTCTAGCTATATGTGCAAACAGCAAAGGGCGATTTTAATACATTTATTTCCATTAAACCTCTGGAAAGGATGAATTTAGGATTGAAAAGGGCTTAAAGATCGACAAATTCCTGTGTCACTAACAGGATTCCCCTGAATAGGTCGCATACTACTCTAACTATATGTGCAAACAGCAAAGGGTGATTTAAATACATTTATTTCCATTAAACCTCTGGAAAGGATGAATTTAGGATTGAAAAGGGCTTAAAGATCGACAAATTCCTGTGTCACTAACAGGATTCCCCTGAATAGGTCGCATACTACTCTAGCTATATGTGCAAACAGCAAAGGGCGATTTTAATACATTTATTTCCATTAAACCTCTGGAAAGGATGAATTTAGGATTGAAAAGGGCTTAAAGATCGACAAATTCCTGTGTCACTAACAGGATTCCCCTGAATAGGTCGCATACTACTCTAACTATATGTGCAAACAGCAAAGGGTGATTTAAATACATTTATTTCCATTAAACCTCTGGAAAGGATGAATTTAGGATTGAAAAGGGCTTAAAGATCGACAAATTCCTGTGTCACTAACAGGATTCCCCTGAATAGGTCGCATACTACTCTAACTATATGTGCAAACAGCAAAGGGTGATTTAAATACATTTATTTCCATTAAACCTCTGGAAAGGATGAATTTAGGAGTAATACTAGCTAAATAGGGTTTAGACTTTTAAGGGTTTCATGCGGTGCTAACGAGATCTTGAGATGATTCTGATCCTAACCAAGAGAGGATACTGAGATTGTGTTGAAAAGAGCTCAAGATGATGTTGACTTTATCTTGAGATTATGTTGTTGACCTTTAGATGATGTTGAAGACATGTTGAGGGGATATTGAAGGGATTATTTAAAGAACTTGAAGCGTGTTGAGAAGATATTTAAGGGATGTCAAGAGGATGTTGAGGGGTGTTGAGAGATGTTGAGGGGATATTGAGATCTAGAAGGAATATTTATAGGACCTTGACGGAATGTTAAGAGGATCTTGAGATGATCCTGATAAGATCTTGATGGGATGTTGAAGGGATCTAGATGGGATGTGAGAGGGTTACATTAAAAAACTATTTGGCCTAAAAACTTTACGACAAAACAGTTTATTAGTAGCGTAGGGATATAATACTGAGGAGCTCAACATTTACAAATTTTTGAAAATACAGCAAAAATGTTCGTGATAGTTTAAAAAGGCAGTTCATTTGGCAGACAGATGCCATTTTAATTTAGTCTTTCAACTGCGTACGAGATACCCAATAGAAAGCGTCCGCTCTCCCATGAAAGTGTAACTCAAGTATTGTTTCAAGTGAGGACCTACAACATGGCGTCGTTCACGAAGGTCGTAGCCTGGAAGCAAGAGTTAATTCACATTTTCTAAACGACGTATAATGTTTGGAAAATACACCAATTAATGGTTAAGTAATATACACATGAACTAGCCATTAATAATTTTTATAACAAAATAAAATTAGATTAATTCTTGTTCTGATTGTTATAATAAGAATGTGGTAAATCTATTGTTAATATTTACAGTGAATTTAGTGACAGGGAGGAAATAAAAGGAAATGTTGCAAGTGTATTTAGAAAACTAAACGCATCTAATGATACATATAATTCTGTTGTATAAAGTATTTTATTAAATTAATACGCATAAAATTAGGGTTTGTATTTAATCCCTATTTTTTTAAACCCTCTAATTAAATGAATTCTCTAGCATATACATATGTGTCTTTTTGTCCCCAACCGTCACGTAAGTTCGGTTCTCAGTAACTCTTCCTTAAATCTAAAACCCAATGCAAAGAATGAGATCGCCCACCTCTCTCGGGGGATTTCCAACTTTAATTCAGTTATAACTCTGCAGAAATCTCTGCTAAATTCGAGGGCTGTAAGAGAGGAATTAAGTAGAAAATAAGCCGCCACGCAAGGGAATTTGGCGAACAACTCCCCCCCCCCCTTACTTCGGAGATTATTGCTAATTCTAGACAAAAGAAAATATTAAAACTAAACTCTTTGTTTTAATATATATGTATTTAGAAAGCAACATGTTTAAGAATTAGTATAGAAAGAATAAGAAAACGTTTTATGGATAAAATCGTCAGGGCGAATAGAGACATAGTTTTTAATGAAATATCTATTGCCTACCTTTCAAATAGTGTAGTTTATTATACATAAAATATTATATAAGAAATCACAAAATTTGTCGCGGAACTCGAGAAGAAATCACGAAACATTGAACTTAAACTTTATAAGCTATTTAGATTTTGATGAAAATTGAGATTTGGGTAAACAAATTATTAGATATATTTATATATATATATATATATATATATATATATATATATATATATATATATATATATATATATATATATATATTTGCCAGTCGAAAAACTAATCAAGGTTATTATTGCCTACCTCAAGTTTTATTTAAAATTTAAAATAATTGTTTCATAAATGAAACTAACTAAAATAAAATAAACAGTTAAAACTAATTTTATTTATCTAAAACTACAGAAATTAAAATTATACAAAATTAAAATATTATTAAATAGATTCAGTTGGCGTAAGAAAGCGATGACACGGTCGATAGTCATGACATCGTCCCTTAAAACCACCTTTAAACTACCTCGAAGATCGTAACGAATATACAATTAAGCAGAATGTGCTTGATTGTGATGGTACCTCCACAAAACTGACATAGTGGTGGATCCTCCTGTCGCATCAACCCTCCATGCGTTAACAAAGAGTGGCCGATGCGACGTCGAGTAACCACCACTTGCTCCCTACGATTCATATTATTAGAGATCTGGGCAGACAAATACTGTATATCACGTCTTAGATTAGGATTTTCTTTCTGTAATTTTATATATAACTCCCTAAACATGAGAAGAGACTTGGTAGTTGCTTACTAGACATTCAGAGATGCGGGGGAGGGTCCTTGAGTATTCGTCGAGTCTTGCCGCTGTCCGTTACAAACGCTGTGTCTTGTTTATCACTGTGCCTAGATGCGAGAGGGGGTAGAGAGTTGCGGGTACACCCAACTCCACTTTTAATGCTTCATTATAGCCTATTTGTAGTTCGTAGTGAAAATATACAACAATAACGATAAAAACGAATGCTAGATACTACAGAAAGACAAAATTTTAATTATTCAAAAAAGAAGAAGAGTAATTAACATTAACCATATGAACATTCGGAAAGTAACAGAGAATAACTCAAAAGCAACATTAAAAGCAAAAAGAGAGCAGATGAGAAATATCTTAGAGCAGTAACAGATACATGAATGAACATAATGTCAAATTCTTTAACATATTCAGAGAATGTTTTAATTATAAGAACGAAAGTTTTACTCGCAATCAATACTACTAACAGAGCAGAAAGATTGCCTAAAGAAAAGATTACATGAACTCAAGACATTGTAAATAAAACTGAAACTAACCCAGAAAAAATCTATATAAATAAAAAAAACGACGGGAGACCAGTATTGTAAACAATTCAAGGAAACTGACATTACTTTAAAATAATAAACATACAAAACTGATAACGGTTTTAAAAGTACCAGTAGAAACATCCTTCTAAGCAGACGAAAAGAACATAATTGTACCGGCAAATATTACTAACGAAATATATACCAACAAATTTAAAAGAATTATGTGAATCATCTATAAACTGTGTAAAACGTACAATATCAAGAGCACAGTGGTACAATATATTACAAAAATATAGGTGAAAAAACCCCAAAACCACAAAAATTAATCAAAAAATAACTAAAATAACTAAATCCTACAGGATTTAATCTTAGGTAACTTATTTCAGTTATTTTTTGATTAATGTTTGTGGTTTTGGGGTTTTTTCACCTATATTTTTGTATAAAACGTCTGTGTAAAGTTATAGAAGAAGCAAAGAAATTACAGGAAGGGTGTAAGAGTTTATATCCATCAATACTAATGAAGAAGAGTTTCCAATAAAATTAGATAAAAAATATGCATATATTTTAAAGAAAGATATAATCAATAATGTACATACTATACTTCAACAAAATCAATCCCATTATAACAACATATATCTACAGCAAGGCATGGGTTGCGTATGGGAAATTCCTTGCTCAGCGAGTCTGATGATTATGCAGAATATGCAAGAAAAGCGAAAGGGAGTAAACTCTCAATCGTGTATAATGAAACAGAATAAATTAGATATGTCACTGATAGGTTCACTGTTGGTAAGTGTGTTGAGTCAGAATGGAAAGCAAGGACTGAGGGAATTTCAGATATTACAGGAAATAATAATACACAAGGATAAAGTTTAATAAAAATAATTTTTTTAATTTTTGTTATTTAGGACAAACAAACAATTATGCAAGTAAACGAAACTTACAAACATCCAAATGTTGAGAAACATAAAACAATATAAATAGGACACACATTTCCTACGAACAGCTGTTTAAAACAGACAATACCTGACAAATAAATGCATCAACTCAAATAAATAAGATACAAGTATTATAATAAAAAGCTACAATGCAACAAACGGGAAATAAACTCAATATAAGAATAAATTAAAATTACTTCTGATACATACAAATAGGATTTTTTCATAAATAAAAACTCTCGATTACTTGTTCTACTACTTTAGAATAAGTAATGTTTTCAATCTTTAAGAATTATTACTTTATAACGATAATATTTAAATAATAACACAAGTGGTTTCAAGAACAAGAAATAATGTCACCTAGAAATTGTAGTTCAGTAAGGGTTGTTGTTCGACTTTGATCTTCAGCCACATCAGGTTTTGTTTGCACAATTATATTTTGTTGCTCTTTTTTGTTACGTATTTTAATTTTCCGCAGTAAGAAAAGAAGAGCATTGTTAGATACACCCAAGTTGACACGTTATTTTACAACTGGTTAGGATATGTCGACGGGATTCGAGTTTTTTATAAAATTTGAAGACGGACGAATGAAAAGTTTTAATGAAATTATAATTTTAATGATGCCTAGTTGAAATTATTGGTTTTATTACTGCAGGACATTTGTGTGTATACTTTAATAGAAATACGAGTAATTTGGATTGCCTGAGTAACAAGGGGCTATTCCAAGTACAAAATAAACTCGGTTCAACGCTATCTAGCCTTCAAAACTAAAACTATTTCGTCCGAGGCTATTTTTGAGTGAGACAAACGTGGACTAATTGCTATAAGCAAAATCTTAAGCAACATAGAGCATATTTTAGGAATGTAAAATTGATCGACAAAATGCTAGTTAGTTTGACGACATAACCACGTTTGTACAAGCCAGTGATATTTGCTAAAGACATGTGGCCTAACTCACCCTTAGGGTTTAAACCCACAACACTAGTCTCCATGTTACATCCCTGAGGTATTCCTACCCCATATCGAGTTCAACGAGGGTTATACACGCTCCACCCTATCATGCAAAACGTATGATCATGGCAAAGTCTAAATAAGATTTAGCGTAAAGAGAATTCTGGGTAGCATAGCCTCGGTCAACCGACAAAACAATCAGGCTGCGTGTGAAAAAAATACTTATTTGCTTTGATTCAGAGGCAAAGACCAGAACAAGTGAAGGAAAGACAAGTTAGTATAAGGAGTCATGAAACTAAACAATAAACCACGAAGATTGTAATCGTGTTTGTAGAAAACCAGAAAAATAAAATTAAAATTTGTTACAAAAATAAACATATCTAAAATAACGAAGTTTATGCTCACTTTGTCAAAAAAAAGGAATAACTAAATAATAAATAATATCTACTAAGAAGAAATAATATTTATCCACTTATGCATTTTAATAAATTGATTACCATCATAGATTATAACGTCAAGTTTTTAAATTGTAACATTACTTTGGGAGTAATAAAAGTTGCCCTTACTGACGTTAAGTTTACCATTGAAACACGTATGAAAAAATAAATTATTATGGTGAATTGTTATTACTTATTATTTAATTGTAGAATCTAAAGTTCCATTAGGATACATAAGACAGTGTGTTTCGTGGAAAGAGTGGAGAAGAGAGAGAGAGAGAGAGAGAGAGAGAGAGAGAGAGAGAGAGAGAGAGAGAGAGAGAGAGAGAGAGAGAGAGAGAGAGTAAAAAGAAGGAAGGTGACAAGACGTCCTGTATTACTACCTAAACTCCTTGTCAAAGAACACAGAGGTGGATGCTTAGTGAGAAGAATCTCCAGTCCAGCAATTGTGAGCACTGCCCACGAATCTAACTTCAAACTCGGGACTACCTCCCTAGTGACTAGCGACATGCCAAAGACTAGGCTTGGTGGCACGACACGTGCAACCTGTCTGCAAAAGTCTTTCGACCTCACTGTGAGCCCTGGACTGATGATCTGCCCCTGGGACACAAGATGGCACTATGGTTTCCACCGCTATTCAGAAAACTACTACTCGGTACCAGTAGAACCTTCCTAACGACCTTTTTTACGTACCGTCTACACCCCGTTTGATTATTTTGGTCCAGGTAGTCCAGTCGGACTTTTATCCAACCTCGGCTGGCCTTAGCTAAGGGCCGGACCTTCATATTAAGGACTTTGTCCTTAGCATAAACCTAACACGTTGGCCCTTGAAAACACCTGCATCTACATTCGCCACGGTGTTAAGTGGAACAGTGAAGAAAGCTGGTGAAAAGGAAGAATGGTAACTCGGACATTGACGCTAAATGAGAAAAATCTGTATTGCACATTGAGAACACGCCCCCACGAATCCGAATTCAAACTCGTGCCTCTCATCCGGGTGAATATCGTCATGCCCGACACAGGGTGTGTGATGCTACGACTCGCGGCACACACTAGGAGCTATCATATGCAAAAATTTAGGAAAACGTTTACAGTTGACGCGCCTTCAAGCAAGTTTTAGAGAGGCCGCCGTCTGTGAAGGGACTCGAGTTAAGCACATTGCAAAACAATTCAAGGGCAGTTTTACTAGTTGATTCTCGGGCAGTCATATCAGCTGCTGGAGTATGATTGCAGAATAAGGCTAAGCAGTGTAATGAAGCGTGGGTGGCTGTGGATTCCCAGTCACGTGGGTAATAGGAAGACCGAAGAGGTAGATGTGCGTAGATCAGAACTGTCACATCACATGCGATGCAACTTTCATCATTTGACTCAGCTAAAACTACTGTAATAAATGCAATAAATGGAAGAAACGAGCAATACTAATAGAGAGATACGGAAAAGCTGGCGAAAACGTGAACATTTCCTTGTCTAGATAAATGAACATGGGCAGCTTTTAGATCCATCACGGGTCACGATTCGTTTTGGAGTCCTCGACAGGACCTCCTGATCGGTGTGAGTCCAAAGGTCATGGTCGCAAACCACCTGAGATCCTACCTTGATCTTAAAGAGGAAAGACAAGGGGAGACAGAAGGGTTCCAGCTGAGTGTACATATCTACTGGTCAGCATGTCACCTAATGGCAGAAATTGAAATGGTGGGCGTTGGCAAGTAAGTACTTTGGGGCCCTGAAGACAGAACCCTCATGGTCGAGGAATTCAAATAATACTTTTGAACAACCTACCTTAACCTAAATTTTGTATTAAACAGTGCGTTATCTATATTTTAAACAAAAAACATTTTACGTACGTAAATGTTGTTTTTATATAAGTGAATATAATATGGAGGATACTTTACAAATACTTGCAGCAATTACTCTTGGGTATAATACTGTTTGAAGTGGAAAGATGGGTATATAATTAGCTGGACGGTTTCAAATAGAATATATGATTCCGTTCCGGTTAAATATATTCTAAAGGCTACAGTAATCTGCTTTATTAATCTAGCATCACGCTTACCCCACTACCCCCCCTCGCTACTCCCACACTCGTACTGTGGAATTGTTTCGTTTGAATCCAATTTGAGCAACAATGCAGAATGTTAGGTTAGGTTTAATTTAAACCACAATATGTACCCTGCCGAATGTACCTGTAAGACTTTCTAAATAGCGAATGAAAAAAATACATTTCATCAGTATACATACTTTTATGCACACCACTCTTTATAAGTAAAAGCTTTGATTAATTTAAAGTTAATAAAATACGGATTTATATAAATGTATCAAACTTTTATCAGACAGTTTTGCAACTTTTGCAGAAAATGTTGAAAGAAATGTGAAACGTTCCTCATTATTTGCATATTATTTGTAGCTACACTGTTTTCGAATTTACAGTATGACTTACACATAACTTATATTATTAATGTAAACTTATAAAAAATTTCATTTGTTATGGCCATAGTTGTTTCGGATGTTACGGGGGTTACGCGTACAGTACTTGCATTGCGCGCGCGGCGAAACAATTTCGTGGTACGATGGAAAAATAAGTAACCAACATATCGACGAAACCCGACTCGAGGTACGATCGAAAAATAAGTAACCAACATGTCAACGAAACCCGACTCGATAATGTAAATTATATTAATATAAGAGGAAAACAAGGTTGTGTATAAGTAAGAGAGAGAGAGGGAGAGAGAGAGAGAGAGAGAGAGAAAGAGAGAGAGAGAGAGAGGTGGGAGGGGGAGAGAGAGGGAGGGAAAGAGAGAGTGTGGGTGTGTGTACGCGCACGCGCGCGCGTGGGTGTTTGTGTGTGTGTTTGCATGCGTGTGCGTGCGTGTGAGTGTGTGTGTGACACACTTATATGTTCGTAGAGAAGAGTCTGGAAGATTGTTTTATATAATTCTTTTACTTAAACACTACCGTGTACATAGTTTTAGACACTTTAATTAATACACACACACACACACACAATACCAAATTTGAAACTTATAGGCTATTCTGCCAATTCTTGTACTTCTCTCATTTCTCGCTCAAGGTAGTCTATGAATAAACATTTGCATAACAATGCTAATACAAAAGATAAAAACAAGATACGACAAGAGTACTATTCGCAGGAATTAAAAGTTTGTTACCGTTACGAAGCTGCTGTGAATGTACTGTATTCAAAGAGCTTATTTCAGCAAAAGTCCGAGAAAACTCTTTAGAAACAGAAGAAGTTTTTAAAAAATTAAACTTTTTTGTAAAAATTAGCTGCAAAGTACACTTTTTCCTTACATAAATTATGCGCCTTAGGGAATTTATTTTATCCGTTACGCACAGCGAGCGGTGTTTCATTGTTTCAAGTTCAGATGGTATGGTAAGCCATTTGTATCGAATCGGACTCTTATCTAACTGTTATAGCTTTGTCCCCGTAACAGCTATCGGAATAAAATATACAAAGCCTAGTAAACATTCTAATGTTCACGCCACGAAGAAGTCATCTGTTCTATTGTATAAACAGTTTTTATTTAAATCTTACAAATTATCTATATCTTTGACGCATCTTTTATGAAAATATTCGCCTAGATAGGTCAGAGGTGATGCGTGTTTTGATGGATCTTGACCAGATTTGTTTGCTACAGTTTTCATAGAGCCAGTGGATACAGTGGCGATGCTGTTACTAAATGTTCAGTGCGCCGGTTCTCAAATCACTCGCAATTTACCTCCGCGGCTCAGAATTTAATGATGTAGTGAGTTGTTAATTGTAGCATCTGAAACTTTATAAAGCCCCCTCACGAACTATTCCTCTCAGCTCCAATCTTATTTTTTGTTGTTCTTCGTTAGAGCTTCATTTATTAATGAAACATATGATCACGAAATGCTTTGTGCAAACCTTTTGAACTACAAAGATATTCCATTTATTTTTAAGCCGGCTGTTGTCTTTCTTACCTTAGAAGAGATTATGTATGGATCAGCTGATTTGTGGCACAGATGTAGACTAAAAGCAAACGGACAAAACAACATAGATTTAACGAATTTAAAGTGGATCGATGTCGCTTTACTTAGTTTGTTGTGCGACATTCCAGCTCGGTCATTACACCTATTCAATACGTGTACTAAGGCTATGTACCAAACTTTCACACAAGCAATATAAGTTTTAAAATAAATTTCATTTCTCTTAATTTTAGCTCGTTTGGAGTTGTAATACATATATAGTTTTGTTTCAACTCGATTAATGTAGCTTTCAATCCGATCGATATAGCTTTCAATACGATCAATATAGCTTTCAATGCATTCGATGTTGCTTCTGGTCTGACCGATGTATCTTTCAATCCGATCGATGTACCTTTCAATCCGATCGATATAACTTCTGTTCTAACCGATGTATCTTTCAATCCGATCGATGTACCTTTCAATCCGATCGATATAACGTCTGTTCTAACCGATGTATCTTTCAATCCAATCGATGTATCTTTCAATCCGACCGACGTACCTTTCAATCCGATCGATATAACTTTTGGTCTAACCGATGTAACTTTCAATCCCATCGATGTATCTTTTAATCCGACCGATGTACCTTTCAATCCGATCGATATAACTTCTGGTCTAACCGATGTATCTTTCAATCCAATCGATGTAGCTTTTAATCCAAACAATGTAGTTTTCAATTCGATCGATATAGCTTTCAATGTAATCGATGTTGCTTCTGGTCTGACCGATGTATCTTTCAATCCGATCGATGTACCTTTCAATCAGATCGATATAACTTCTGGTCTAACCGATGTATCTTTCAAATCCAATCGAAGTAGCTTTTAATTCAAACAATGTAGTTTTCAATTCGATCGATATAGCTTTCAATGTAATCGATGTTGTTTCTGGTCTAACCGATGTATCTTTCAATCCGATCGATGTACCTTTCAATCCGATCGATATAACTTCTAATCTGACCGAATGTATCTTTCAATCCGATCGATGTACCTTTCAATCCGATCGATATAACTTCTGGTCTGACCGATGTATCTTTCAATCCGATCGATGTACCTTTCAATCCGATCGATGTACCTTTCAATCCGATCGATATAACTTCTAATCTGACCGAATGTATCTTTCAATCCGATCGATGTACCTTTCAATCCGATCGATATAACTTCTAATCTGACCGATGTATCTTTCAATCCGATCGATGTACCTTTCAATCCGATCGATAGAACTTCTAATCTGACCGAATGTATCTTTCAATCCGATCGATGTACCTTTCAATCCGATCGATATAACTTCTGGTCTGACCGATGTATCTTTCAATCCGATCGATGTACCTTTCAATCCGATCGATATAACTTCTAATCTGACCGAATGTATCTTTCAATCCGATCGATGTACCTTTCAATCCGATCGATATAACTTCTGGTCTGACCGATGTATCTTTCAATCCGATCGATGTACCTTTCAATCCGATCGATATAACTTCTGGTCTGACCGAATGTATCTTTCAATCCGATCGATGTACCTTTCAATCCGATCGATATAACTTCTGGTCTGACCGATGTACCTTTCAATCCGATCGATGTACCTTTCAATCCGATCGATATAACTTCTGGTCTGACCGATGTATCTTTCAATCCGATCGATGTACCTTTCAATCCGATCGATATAACTTCTAATCTGACCGAATGTATCTTTCAATCCGATCGATGTACCTTTCAATCCGATCGATATAACTTCTGGTCTGACCGATGTACCTTTCAATCCGATCGATGTACCTTTCAATCCGATCGATATAACTTCTGGTCTGACCGATGTATCTTTCAATCCGATCGATGTACCTTTCAATCCGATCGATATAACTTCTAATCTGACCGAATGTATCTTTCAATCCGATCGATGTACCTTTCAATCCGATCGATATAACTTCTAATCTGACCGATGTATCTTTCAATCCGATCGATGTACCTTTCAATCCGATCGATATAACTTCTGGTCTGACCGATGTATCTTTCAATCCGATCGATGTACCTTTCAATCCGATCGATATAACTTCTGGTCTGACCGATGTATCTTTCAATCCGATCGATGTACCTTTCAATCCGATCGATATAACTTCTGGTCTGACCGATGTATCTTTCAATCCGATCGATGTACCTTTCAATCCGATCGATATAACTTCTGGTCTGACCGATGTATCTTTCAATCCGATCGATGTACCTTTCAATCCGATCGATATAACTTCTGGTCTGACCGATGTATCTTTCAATCCGATCGATGTACCTTTCAATCCGATCGATATAACTTCTGGTCTGACCGATGTATCTTTCAATCCGATCGATGTACCTTTCAATCCGATCGATATAACTTCTGGTCTGACCGATGTATCTTTCAATCCGATCGATGTACCTTTCAATCCGATCGATATAACTTCTGGTCTGACCGATGTATCTTTCAATCCGATCGATGTACCTTTCAATCCGATCGATATAACTTCTGGTCTGACCGATGTATCTTTCAATCCGATCGATGTACCTTTCAATCCGATCGATATAACTTCTGGTCTGACCGATGTATCTTTCAATCCGATCGATGTACCTTTCAATCCGATCGATATAACTTCTGGTCTGACCGATGTATCTTTCAATCCGATCGATGTACCTTTCAATCCGATCGATATAACTTCTGGTCTGACCGATGTATCTTTCAATCCGATCGATGTACCTTTCAATCCGATCGATATAACTTCTGGTCTGACCGATGTATCTTTCAATCCGATCGATGTACCTTTCAATCCGATCGATATAACTTCTGGTCTGACCGATGTATCTTTCAATCCGATCGATGTACCTTTCAATCCGATCGATATAACTTCTAATCTGACCGATGTATCTTTCAATCCGATCGATGTACCTTTCAATCCGATCGATATAACTTCTAATCTGACCGATGTATCTTTCAATCCGATCGATGTACCTTTCAATCCGATCGATATAACTTCTAATCTGACCGAATGTATCTTTCAATCCGATCGATGTACCTTTCAATCCGATCGATATAACTTCTGGTCTGACCGATGTATCTTTCAATCCAATCGACGTAGCTTTTAATCCAAACACTGTAGTTTTCAATTCGATCGATATAGCTTTCAATGTAATCTATGTTGCTTCTGGTCTGACCGATGTATCTTTCAATCCGATCGATGTACCTTTCAATCCGATTGATATAACTTCTGGTTTAACCGATGTATCTTTCAATCCAATCGATGTAGCTTTTAATCCAAACAATGTAGTTTTCAATTCGATCGATATAGCTTTAACTCTGACTAATATAGCTTTCAGTGGATCGATGTAGCTTTAAAAAAAGAAAATACGTCACAATATAATGTGTTATCCATACCCTCTATAAATTAATTATTTCCCGAAATTTGAACACCCTTGAAGCATTGGCCCCAACAAGCAACGAGCAACGAGGCGTTCTGACCCGGTACGAGTCCCTGTTGTTACGGCAAACGGCTCTTACTACCTTGCAATTATACAGAGTCAATACTTGTAGCCAACAACAAACAGACTTGAAATACTGATTTGTAACTCAATAACCAATCGCGGGATTTGCAGCCCTCTGAGTACTAAATTCTGAATGAGCTCTTTCCATACAGAGGCTGTTTATTTTGCTGGCGGAAATCTGGAGATATAACGCTGCTCATGTAGTTTTTACTTCTATATTATATCTAATAGACTAATAATTGTTAAGACTTAACGATCTGAATCGAAAACAAAAATGGAATAATTAAATTGAGACATTTGATTGCAACATTTAATTGAGACATTTAAAATTAAAAACAAGTACAGACTTGAATAATATTTTCTGTTCAGTAAAAAATAGAACTTATTTCTTGCCTTTCCACAACATATGGTGATTCAGTTAGACTATAGTCGTTTATCATCATTAACGCATGGCGTAGGATAAACCTATGTTCCAGAGAGGTTCTTGATTGTGCGACTAGGTCCAGATATTCAGAATTAACCAAACTCTACAGGTAGCTCAGATATTCTGCAATTTTGCAGCCATTCAGTCACATTTTTACACGCAGCAAAAAATGAATGCCGAGACATTCACAACAAATAATATCTTGCTATTCAAAGTCATGCCATTGTTGCAGTCATCCAGTCAGGAGTTCTGCACGTAGCGGGAAAAACTAAGACTAAACAAATAATATCTTGCTATTCAAAGTCATGCCATTGTTGCAGTCATCCAGTCAGGAGTTCTGCACGTAGCGGGAAAAAACTAAGACTAAACAAATAATATCTTGCTATTCAAAGTCATGCCATTGTTGCAGTCATCCAGTCAGGAGTTCTGCACGTAGCGGGAAAAACTAAGACTAAACAAATAATATCTTGCTATTCAAAGTCATGCCATTGTTGCAGTCATCCAGTCAGGAGTTCTGCACGTAGCGGGAAAAACTAAGACTAAACAAATAATATCTTGCTATTCAAAGTCATGCCATTGTTGCAGTCATCCAGTCAGGAGTTCTGCACGTAGCGGGAAAAGACTAAGACTAAACAAATAATATCTTGCTATTCAAAGTCATGCCATTGTTGCAGTCATGTAGTTAAAGATTTGCACTTCGTTTAGCTGCCTTAGTAACGTAAAGTGCGACTACGTGGACTTTCGAGATTTCTCGTGTACTACTACTTCTGAAAACATGTTACATATTCAGAATGTTTTGATGCTTTTGCAACCGACATGTCTATATATATATAATGAAATCAATATCTTACACCCTAACATACAATTCACCATGGAGAAAAAAATAAACAATAAAATGAACTATCTAGACCTAACATTGACCAGAAATACAAATAACATTGAATACTCTATCTATAGGAAACCCACACAAACGATTAATACAATACCAAACCACTCCAACCAACCCCCACAACATAAAATGGCCGCTTACAACTCACTTTTATACAGGATGCTAAAATTGCCTCTAAATAATGAAGAAAAAAACAAATAATATATCAAATAGCCCAAAAAAATGGACACAATAAAAAAACTATAGATAAATTAGAATTTAAAATATTAAATAAATTAAAACAACCTAAAATCGAACCACAAACAACAAAATGGGCTACATTCACATACACAGGATACAACATAAAAGGAATAACTAAAACGCTAAAAAATAATAATATTAAAATAGCCTACAAAAACACAGGAAACATAATCAACAAAATAAACCAACCAGAAAAAAATATGTCCCACACTTAATAACGGAATATAAAAATCGAATGCCAGACTGTAATAAAATATACATAGGCCAAACAAAAAAGAAATTAAAAGACAGATATCAAGAACACCTCAATGCATACATCAAACCTGAAATTTATAACTCAAACTTAGCCAAACACGCCATCAAAAACAAACACACATTCCCCACATTAAAAAACGTACACCTAGTAAAAAAAGGTTCAAAAAGGCTTCAAAATGACAATCTGGGAACAACTAGAAATTTATAAAAATAAAAATAATATCATTAAAAACTAATACAAATAAAATCAAAAAACGATAAATTATTCAATCTAATAGACAATATTAACCCCAAAACAAACTTTAAAAACTCGCACAGTGCAGTGAATCTAAAAATAGAACATAACGGTACACCAAGGTCAACGGGAAATCCACTCAGCTCGCAGTCTACAACAACCCTGTTCAGTATGCCCGAGGATGACGGCACAGCCAGCCATTGAAAGTTAACTCACATAAATACCAAGTAAGATTCTTGTTTAAGTACATAAGTGAAAGTGATATATATATATATATATATATATATATATATATATATATATATATATATACACACACACACACACACACACACACACATATATATATATATATATATATATATATATATAAAGCTTTTTTTATACTATCGGAAGTTAATTTATTTAATATTGACCGTATCATGCAAAGCAGTGTTTTGACATTCCTTATCATGTTTGTAGGAAAGTATTTATACTAACCCTCTACCTCCCGTGGCCAAGTACACGGTTACGTGGTCGGTACTATAACTGCCTAACTCGCTTTTTGCTTAGCTGTTTTGTATGTTTATCTGCATAACGACCTGGCACCCTGTCTTCTTTGCTTACCTGTCACAGATGCGTTCCTATCTTAGATGCTGCACTGTCTCAGTTTCAGTTGATTAACCGCCTTAGCTGCTTAATTGAGTTAATTACTTGGCTGTTTCAGTTGCTACACTACCTTAGCCGTTCCACAAACGTCCGTGATCAGACGTTTCCGAGATTAAACTAAATGATGCTACCAAACAAACAGAATACAAATAATCAACTTACCTATCTAATTAGGCCGCGTACACTTGGCTAGCACGTGCTCCTCTTCAAAGAATTAAAGCAACAAACCCCTTATAGCAAATTCCACTCTCGACGATGTTAACTCTGATAACGCAATACACCAAAGGTCAGTTAATGATTAAAATAATTATTTGTATGTAGTAGAACTTGTTGTTACGTAATGTAACTTTAACTCTGTCGCTATTTCCAATGACAGTTATTCAAATGATTTCATATATTTTTAAAGTAAATACTGTCCATTTATTAAAAAAATGATGTTACAATTATATTCTTTCTCCCCCCCCTCTTAAAAGTCAAAATATTAACAAATGAAAATACACTGTTATAAAAAGTACATAAGCTCTGGTGTTTATTCCCAAACGATCTATGATTAAATTTGTCAATATTTATATGATGGCTCTTTTACCGAAAAAATAGTTACTACAATTATTTATGCAAGTCTATGTGCACTAATTAAACCGAGCTTGTTTGATTGGAAGGTTTAGGAACTGCAGTAAAACCTCATACACTACATTGAACTATATTTAAAATTGTCGGCAGCTTTTCGTATTAAACGCAATTGTTTAAATATTGAGTGCATTGTTTTAACTTATATTGAAGGTATTAACGCGTTCGCTTGGACTCAATTCTCCAAAAAGATAGAAGTAAAGTGAGTATTTGGAAAAGGAAAACTAAAGCAGACCGCCAAAGGGGTTTACGTTGTTTGTATATTAGCAGAAAGAAATATGTTACAAGCCAGAATCTTTACTGAACTTGTTACGATTGAGCAAATAGCTTGGTTGAGGGTAAATTATTGACTATGGTTCTCGATTAAGTTTGATGTAAACCTTATTTTTCAACGAAATATGAAGGCCTCGCGCTTTAAATGCACATACATCTTTGGGGGAAGAGGATCTGATTGTGTTCGCACAACCAAACCCACTAACACATTATGGTAAATGACACTGTGAACCTCTAACAATACGAGTTTCCTTACAGCAGAACGATGATGTATATTTGTATTTGGGATAAGGTTCTAAGACCACCCGATGCGCCACGGCGTAGAGCAGCAAGCGTTATTGGGTACATTTACAAACAAATCGCTTATATTATGTTTACACAGTAAGTGCAAATGTGTAGAAGTGTTTGCGCAGAATTTTAGCTTCTCCGGTAAATACAGAGTAACTTCAAGTTTTGTGAATTGAAAGGGAAAGGCTGGGCGTGGTAGGGAAAATAAAACGGGGCTAGCGGAAAATATAAAGCAAATATAAAAAATGATGAATAGTTAATATCCGGGGTACATCCCGTTCATTTTGCAGTGAATACAATCGCAGTTTCTACGTTTAGCTAGAACCTCATCTAGCATTGACGAGGTGAACCCAACAACCGTTGAAAAGCGATACGCACTTCAACTGTTGTTGGCTTCACCTCGTTTATGCTAGATGCGATTTTAGCGAAACGTCGGAACTGCAAATTTTTGCAGATGAGATTTTATTCACGCTGTATTCCGGATATTGATTATCCATCATCCGTGAATGTTGATCATTTCTATCCGTGAAGGAATACGTATCAGCACAAACACACACACACACGCACACACACTAACACACACTCAACATTTTTCAAACTAATACCACATTACATTATATAGCTAAAGAGAATCAGGTTAGGTCGGATTTGATTATAAAACAAAATACAGTAACCTAAGACGTGAAGTAACCAGACACGTTTTTGCATCGCTGCAAGGCAATGTTGCGCTTAGCTCTTAAGATTTTACCCCATGCATTAGCCTAATTAAGAATATATATATATATATATATATATATATATATATATATATATATATATATATATATATATATAAAGAACAAATGTCAAAATACAAATACAAGAATTATATTTGAATTTACAATTCAAAACTTTTCGTTGGCTAACAGTACCAACATCATCAGGAATATTCCTGATGATGTTGGTACTGTTAGCCAACGAAAAGCTTTGAATTGTAAATTCAAATATAATTCTTGTATTTGTATTTTGACATTTGTTCTTTATTAATACACAAGAAAACATATTGCGATATTTATATATATATATATATATATATATATATATATATATATATATATATATATATACACCTATATATATATATACACCTGTGTGTGTGTGTGCGCGCGCGCGCGCGCGCGCGTGCGTGCGTGCGTGCGTGCGTGTGTGTGTGTGTGTGTGTGTGTGTGTGTGTGTGTGTGTGTGTGTGTGTGTGTGTGTGTGTGTGTGTGTGTGTGTGTGTGTGTGTGTGTGTGTGTGTGTGTGTGTGTGTGTGTGTGTGTGTGTGTGTGTAAAACATGTTTTCTTGTATAATAATAAAAAATAACTATGGTTATTGAAATACAAGAATATAAACTAATAGATAATTCTTGTATTTGAATAAAATTAGTTGTTTTTGATATATTAAATATGGTGATATGTTTTCTTGTAATATAGTTAATAAATTAAAAATATTTTAAAAACCAGAATACTTTTAATGAATATATTTAGTCAAAGCTTTTTGCCAATAAAATAGTACCAGCATCTTCAGGAAAATAATTATCTAATCTTTAATAATTAGATAATTACTTTTCTGAAGATGCTGGTACTATTTTATCGGCGTAAAGCTTTGAATAAATATATTCGTTAAAAGTATTCTTGTTTTTGAAATATTTTTAATTTATTAATTATATATATATATATATATACACACACACAAATATATATATACATATATATATATATATATATATATATATATATATATATATATATATGTATGTATGTATGTATGTATGTATGTATGTATGTATGTATCTATGTATGTATATATACTATCCGGATGATTTGTAGCTCTAACATAATATTACAAAATAGAGCTATATATTGTAATTGTAGTATAACTTCTTCTGCTTAGAAAAACATGGTTGTATAAGGTTTTGCGAGTGTTAAAGATAATTTAAATGTGACATATTCTTAACTTTCAACTCTTAGAGTATCAGCCCCAGGTTTTATTATTTTTCCAAGTTTTTGATGGCTTTCAATGGCAATCAAAATATCCAGGTATAATTTAGTTTTGCAAATTAATGACGTCTGGTTTACCAAACATAACAATAAAAATTAAAATATCAAAACATTAATAAATTATCTAAAAATTATACTAATAAAATATAACGTAAAATTAAACATGGATGAAAATGTTTTATACGCAGGTACTCAACGATAGAAGAATCAATGCCAAACATTGTCCTTGGAGTAACACGTCACTGTAACCAAGCAAGTCATATCAGCTGATCATGAATCTGACAGCGTGAAGGCGAAGACGGCCACTTGTTTACGATTCCCTCGAGAAACCGCCTCTAATGAGACTGAACACTATTATTATCCACGATCATCACCACTTTACTCCGACAGCCGAAGAGTACTTGCGCTATAAAGTCAGATGGCGCAACATGTCCTGTAACTCATCAGTTTACTCTAACCTTTAAAGGTTATAATTTGTATAAATTTCCTTTCACATCTTATCGCCGATACTCTTACAATTACTTCCGCTGAATAAGAATTAACACGGGCAACTTTTTAGAGTGTGAAATATTTCGAGCATTATTCTACCTCAATACAAGTGTTTGACAACACATACCTATAGGGCGTCTCAGTTTAAGTTGAGGCAACCACGGTAGCCGAGAGATTAGGACCGGTCTGGGCCTATCAATAGGCTGGGACAAACCGGCGTGACGCATCGCCGATTACTCCACTTAAAAAACCTTAATCTAATAAATACCCATTATTTGAAAAAAACAGTTGATACGGTTTTCTGAATTACTATTAAACAAACAATTGCGTGTTTGTCTCACGTTAATCGGCGAACTTTAAGTGTTATTACCTATACCGAAGGAAAGTTACGCTACGAAGCCTAGCCGGTAATCTCACTCAATCTCGGCCGATTAACAATTGTTTGTTTAGTAGTAATTAAGAAAACCGTATCAACGTTTTCCCCATATAAAGCGTATTTATTAAATTAAGGATTTTAAGTGAAATAATCGGCGATGCGTCACGCCGGTCTGTCCCAGCTTATTGATAGGCCCAGACCGGTCCTAATCTCTCGGCTACCGGGGTTGCCTCAACTTAAACTGAGACGCCTATAGGTATGTGTTGTCAAACACTTGTATTGAGGTAGAATAATGCTCGAAATATTTCACACTCTAAAAAGTTTCCCGTGTTAATTCTTATTCAGCGGAAGTCACCTGCGCCACTAATGGGATGTTCTCGCCGGTCTGTCCCAGCCTATTGATAGGCCCAGTCTGGTTCTAATCCCCCAGCTACTCTTGCCTCAACTTAACCTGAGACGCCCTATAATGCGGCGGTAAATATCCAACAAACCATTTCATCCCCTTTAGTCGCATTGCAACATGGAACAAATATAAGTTGATATAAATAGATTTGCTAACCGCTTGATCTTTGGTTTGACTAGAAATACAAACGTTACGAAGGGATGCGTAACGGGACGGGAAGACGGAACGGAACAAGCATGCGCAGGAAATGACGCGGAAAGGAGCGAGACAAATCGAGGGACTTAATGGGACACATTCCTCCAGTTTATAAATAACCTGTTCCATATAGGCCGTTTATGAACCCGTTACCTTCTACAACTGCGAGACGAGAATAAATAATCCAGCAGCGAGGCATGGCCACAAGCCAAGACGGACACAAACGCTCCGTAAGAAAGCCGCGACAACAGCTCGGAAATAGCTCCACATGATTTTTCTCTATCTGGAAATCGTTCAACAGAGTGTTTTTTTCTTGCTTTTTGTTTTATATTAAACTGTCTGGCGGTGAATTTATGAGGCGTTTCGGATAGAAGGTCTTTTGTGGCGGTGTTGTTATAATTAGTGGCCTGTCCTACGGTTCTTGTTATACATCACACGGGAATACGGCGCGCGTAACCATCTAAGACGCCCGCTAATAGGAATGCTCTCTTCAACACGGTGCGGAACCTTCCTTATATAACCTGAATTCCTAAATAAATCTTAATTATAATTGCCAACCAAATTCTGTCAACTACGTTAAATACAGGGACAACCGAAAAAACTCATCTAAAAGTGATATTTGTAGCAAATTTGGTTATGGTTTGTAAAAAATCAATTTTTTTGTAAATATGAATACCTCGTTCATGCCATGAGAAATTAAAAATATGAGAACCCTCAACGTAAATAAAATACGACCTACAGAAACAGGAGAATCGGAACGGAAAGATCTTAAAGGATCTAAGAGAATGGAGTATTTGGATATCTGAGTAGCATTTAGGGAATGTGTTTCCAGAATTAAGTCAACCATTGTGGCCAGATTCCCCTGGATTAGATGGTGTGTACAGAAGAAGAAACGAGAATTTACGAGGGTGCTACAGCTGTGCTCTCAGTGAAATATTTCGTTAGGGCCTTCATACAGCTCCGATGTAGAAAATCACTTCAACGCATTCAATATGTACAGAAAGCGCCTGAAATGGAACGAGAATGGTTTTCTGGGCCAATAGTGATCATAACATGCGAAAGGAAGGCAGCTGAGAAGATGAACTGGTCCAGGACTCTGAATCAGATATTAAGGATTTAGCGAGCTGAGGTATATCTTGTACAAATTGCTTCTTAAACACGAAGTCTTGTTTCCAACTACCTATACACATTTATGTTCAGCAAAACACCATTTGCATTGTTGAGGAAGTACTGAGAGATAGAATAAACGTTTTTACGATAATGAGTGGCAGCGGAAAAGTGCAAGTTTCTGCCTACAGATGTGGCGTACTTTGCAGAGATGTGCTGAGTGAAAAAGTGAACAGGCGTTGTGAATGCTCCTGTTGGATTTTGTAGATCAAAATGGAAGAGAAAAGTGATGTAACGTAACGTTTACCGTGAGTTGGAAGAAACCTATAGTCATTCTGCAGGAGCGCTAGCGTAGAAAATTAAATTTTACTCTAGTCTCTGTTAGTATGCCGCCTACAATAAACGCACGCGCGTACGAACGCACACGTGCATATGCTTCACGGATGGAAGAATATGATGAATAGTTATTATCTGGAGTACATCCGTTCATTCTGCAGTGAATAAAATCGCAGTTCCAATAATAGATGTTTTAATGTGTCCTAATAAAGTACTATTATTAGGAATGGACAAAATCAGTTTATAGAACTTTATATGAACATTTATTGAAAGTCTGACTCCATGTTATACCGTATTAAATTAAACATATATTGGAGGCCAGACTCATTTCTTTTGCAAGGCGTATTGATATAAACATTTTTGGAAACCCGACCCATTTCCTTTCCATACCGTATTCATAGGGACGTTTCATGAAAGCCCGACTCATTTTCTTTGCATACCGTATGACTATAAACCTTTTTGGAAGCCCGATTCATCATTTTCATTCAAATAGATAAAATCGTCTGAAATAGAAATAGGCTCGAATTTAACGGAACCTCGAATTATTGAGACTCGGAATTTCGCGGCTCTACTGTTTGTATATTTGGGAGAGACTATAATAATAAATATAATAGATATTTTCTTCAGAAGTAGACTTAAAAATTTAACTTAAAACAACTACGTGATTGGAACAAAATCAGTCCAAATGTTACGTAATAAACATCTAGTTGGATTAGTAGAGTTTAGATGAACCGTTTTTGTAACGCATAAAAAAGCGGGATCTATAACAAAAGTTATTAAAAAACGTTTATCATTGTTAGTAAAGGCCACTGCGTTCAAACTCAGTCGTCAAGCTGCTAATCCTTGAGCAGTCGGTTTCGTTGAGTCGCTTCTCATTTCACAGACACAAGCCTTAGATAAGTCACTCTGCACACCACTATACAGCGACATCTATTATTATAATTATAGATCTATTGCAGTCAGAGCAATCTGTTGCTAAGACATTAAACTACAACAATACGTGGTAAAGAAAGTAGAGTATAATGATGTGTTAACCTCCTTACAAGAACTGATAAAAACAACTCCGTAAAGAGCTAACAACGCCATGTATTTTTTTTACAGTTTGGTAACACTGGGAATCTAGTCGCACGGAAGATGGCAGCCGTCTTGCCTGAGTGAATACCGGCCTAATTGCTACACACGCCACATTACGAGATTAACCCCAATAAAATTGACGCATTTTAACGCCGTTAAGCAGGAACGCTCGAGTTTTACGGGCACGTAAAGATTAAAGGAACCTTTATTGCAGTAGTGACTGTAAATATTATGCATGGATACCGGATTGTTTTGGCAACCGTAACACAGCAAGTAGTGCACGGGAGAAGGGCGATTGTAAATAGTGGATGAATGGAATGGGGCGAAGACGTAATGGTGCATGGAGATTATTGGCGAGTGCCGAGTTAAATGCAACAGATCGCTAACCCATTCTACTTGTCTTCAAGCAAAATATTGACTGAATAAGCATTAAAAAAAAGTGGTCCACCATTTATATTCATATGTGTTTGCAATTCCTTCAGGCACTGACCTTAAAGGATATATTTCTATCGATCCTATTTTAGTCTGTTGGCGTTTAAATTTAGCTCAACTTTAATTAATTTTGTACTGCAGAAAATAAGCTGAAAAGAAAGACATGGAGTATTTAAAAATAAAGGGACTTATTTTTTTATCTCGAACAATACAATTTTTACTTTTAAGTCAAATGCTTCTAATCACTTTGAAGTGAATACTTCTTTGGGCAATCCTGAAGAAGGATTTATGGGGAATAATTTTTAAATTAGTCACGCTAAAAGTGTCACTTTCTAAATTAGGAGATACAATATAGTTTTATAAAGCAACTGATTGTAAGTTATAGGTTATGCTGTAGAACATTTGTTTTAACGCATAGGTTATGTTACTCTATTTACTGCACATTACTAAATTAGGAGATACAATATAGTTTTATACAGCAATTGATTGTAAGTTATAGGTTATGCTGTAGAACATTTGTTTTAACGCATAGGTTATGCTACTCTATTTACTGCACATTACTAAATTAGGAGATACAATATAGTTTTATACAGCAATTGATTGTAAGTTATAGGTTATGCTGTAGAACATTTGTTTTAACGCATAGGTTATGCTACTCTATTTACTGCACATTACTAAATTAGGAGATACAATATAGTTTTATACAGCAATTGATTGTAAGTTATAGGTTATGCTGTAGAACATTTGTTTTAACGCATAGGTTATGTTAGTCTATTTACTGCACATTACTAAATTAGGAGATACAATATAGTTTTATACAGCAATTGATTGTAAGTTATAGGTTATGCTGTAGAACATTTGTTTTAACGCATAGGTTATGTTACTCTATTTACTGCACATTACTAAATTAGGAGATACAATATAGTTTTATACAGCAATTGATTGTAAGTTATAGGTTATGCTGTAGAACATTTGTTTTAACGCATAGGTTATGTTACTCTATTTACTGCACATTACTAAATTTGGAGATACAATATAGTTTTATACAGCAATTGATTGTAAGTTATAGGTTATGCTGTAGAACATTTGTTTTAACGCATAGGTTATGTTACTCTATTTACTGCACATTACTAAATTAGGAGATACAATATAGTTTTATACAGCAATTGATTGTAAGTTATAGGTTATGCTGTAGAACATTTGTTTTAACGCATAGGTTATGTTACAATATTTACTGCACATTACTAAATTAGGAGATACAATATAGTTTTATACAGCAATTGATTGTAAGTTATAGGTTATGCTGTAGAACATTTGTTTTAACGCATAGGTTATGTTACTCTACTGCACATTACTAAATTAGGAGATACAATATAGTTTTATACGGCAATTGATTGTAAGTTATAGGTTATGCTGTAGAACATTTGTTTTAACGCATAGGTTATGTTACTCTATTTACTGCACATTACTAAATTAGGAGATACAATATAGTTTTATACAGCAATTGATTGTAAGTTATAGGTTATGCTGTAGAACATTTGTTTTAACGCATAGGTTATGTTACTCTATTTACTGCACATTACTAAATTTGGAGATACAATATAGTTTTATACAGCAATTGATTGTAAGTTATAGGTTATGCTGTAGAACATTTGTTTTAACGCATAGGTTATGTTACTCTATTTACTGCACATTACTAAATTTGGAGATACAATATAGTTTTATACAGCAATTGATTGTAAGTTATAGGTTATGCTGTAGAACATTTGTTTTAACGCATAGGTTATGTTACTGTATTTACTGCACATTACTAAATTAGGAGATACAATATAGTTTTATACAGCAATTGATTGTAAGTTATAGGTTATGCTGTAGAACATTTGTTTTAACGCATAGGTTATGTTACTCTATTTACTGCACATTACTAAATTTGGAGATACAATATAGTTTTATACAGCAATTGATTGTAAGTTATAGGTTATGCTGTAGAACATTTGTTTTAACGCATAGGTTATGTTACTGTATTTACTGCACATTACTAAATTAGGAGATACAATATAGTTTTATACAGCAATTGATTGTAAGTTATAGGTTATGCTGTAGAACATTTGTTTTAACGCATAGGTTATGTTACTCTATTTACTGCACATTACTAAATTTGGAGATACAATATAGTTTTATACAGCAATTGATTGTAAGTTATAGGTTATGCTGTAGAACATTTGTTTTAACGCATAGGTTATGTTACTCTATTTACTGCACATTACTAAATTAGGAGATACAATATAGTTTTATACAGCAATTGATTGTAAGTTATAGGTTATGCTGTAGAACATTTGTTTTAACGCATAGGTTATGTTACAATATTTACTGCACATTACTAAATTAGGAGATACAATATAGTTTTATACAGCAATTGATTGTAAGTTATAGGTTATGCTGTAGAACATTTGTTTTAACGCATAGGTTATGTTACAATATTTACTGCACATTACTAAATTAGGAGATACAATATAGTTTTATACAGCAATTGATTGTAAGTTATAGGTTATGCTGTAGAACATTTGTTTTAACGCATAGGTTATGTTACTCTATTTACTGCACATTACTAAATTTGGAGATACAATATAGTTTTATACAGCAATTGATTGTAAGTTATAGGTTATGCTGTAGAACATTTGTTTTAACGCATAGGTTATGTTACTGTATTTACTGCACATTACTAAATTAGGAGATACAATATAGTTTTATACAGCAATTGATTGTAAGTTATAGGTTATGCTGTAGAACATTTGTTTTAACGCATAGGTTATGTTACTCTATTTACTGCACATTACTAAATTTGGAGATACAATATAGTTTTATACGGCAATTGATTGTAAGTTATAGGTTATGCTGTAGAACATTTGTTTTAACGCATAGGTTATGTTACTCTATTTACTGCACATTACTAAATTAGGAGATACAATATAGTTTTATACAGCAATTGATTGTAAGTTATAGGTTATGCTGTAGAACATTTGTTTTAACGCATAGGTTATGTTACTCTATTTACTGCACATTACTAAATTTGGAGATACAATATAGTTTTATACGGCAATTGATTGTAAGTTATAGGTTATGCTGTAGAACATTTGTTTTAACGCATAGGTTATGTTACTCTATTTACTGCACATTACTAAATTAGGAGATACAATATAGTTTTATACAGCAATTGATTGTAAGTTATAGGTTATGCTGTAGAACATTTGTTTTAACGCATAGGTTATGTTACTCTATTTACTGCACATTACTAAATTAGGAGATACAATATAGTTTTATACAGCAATTGATTGTAAGTTATAGGTTATGCTGTAGAACATTTGTTTTAACGCATAGGTTATGTTACAATATTTACTGCACATTACTAAATTAGGAGATACAATATAGTTTTATACAGCAATTGATTGTAAGTTATAGGTTATGCTGTAGAACATTTGTTTTAACGCATAGGTTATGTTACAATATTTACTGCACATTACTAAATTAGGAGATACAATATAGTTTTATACAGCAATTGATTGTAAGTTATAGGTTATGCTGTAGAACATTTGTTTTAACGCATAGGTTATGTTACTCTATTTACTGCACATTACTAAATTAGGAGATACAATATAGTTTTATACAGCAATTGATTGTAAGTTATAGGTTATGCTGTAGAACATTTGTTTTAACGCATAGGTTATGTTACTCTATTTACTGCACATTACTAAATTAGGAGATACAATATAGTTTTATACAGCAATTGATTGTAAGTTATAGGTTATGCTGTAGAACATTTGTTTTAACGCATAGGTTATGTTACTCTATTTACTGCACATTACTAAATTTGGAGATACAATATAGTTTTATACAGCAATTGATTGTAAGTTATAGGTTATGCTGTAGAACATTTGTTTTAACGCATAGGTTATGTTACTCTATTTACTGCACATTACTAAATTAGGAGATACAATATAGTTTTATACAGCAATTGATTGTAAGTTATAGGTTATGCTGTAGAACATTTGTTTTAACGCATAGGTTATGTTACTCTATTTACTGCACATTACTAAATTAGGAGATACAATATAGTTTTATACAGCAATTGATTGTAAGTTATAGGTTATGCTGTAGAACATTTGTTTTAACGCATAGGTTATGTTACTCTACTGCACATTACTAAATTAGGAGATACAATATAGTTTTATACGGCAATTGATTGTAAGTTATAGGTTATGCTGTAGAACATTTGTTTTAACGCATAGATTATGTTACTCTATTTACTGCACATTACTAAATTAGGAGATACAATATAGTTTTATACGGCAATTGATTGTAAGTTATAGGTTATGCTGTAGAACATTTGTTTTAACGCATAGGTTATGTTACTCTATTTACTGCACATTACTAAATTAGGAGATACAATATAGTTTTATACGGCAATTGATTGTAAGTTATAGGTTATGCTGTAGAACATTTGTTTTAACGCATAGGTTATGTTACTCTATTTACTGCACATTACTAAATTAGGAGATACAATATAGTTTTATACAGCAATTGATTGTAAGTTATAGGTTATGCTGTAGAACATTTGTTTTAACGCATAGGTTATGTTACTCTATTTACTGCACATTACTAAATTAGGAGATACAATATAGTTTTATACAGCAATTGATTGTAAGTTATAGGTTATGCTGTAGAACATTTGTTTTAACGCATAGGTTATGTTACAATATTTACTGCACATTACTAAATTAGGAGATACAATATAGTTTTATACAGCAATTGATTGTAAGTTATAGGTTATGCTGTAGAACATTTGTTTTAACGCATAGGTTATGTTACAATATTTACTGCACATTACTAAATTAGGAGATACAATATAGTTTTATACGGCAATTGATTGTAAGTTATAGGTTATGCTGTAGAACATTTGTTTTAACGCATAGGTTATGTTACTCTATTTACTGCACATTACTAAATTAGGAGATACAATATAGTTTTATACAGCAATTGATTGTAAGTTATAGGTTATGCTGTAGAACATTTGTTTTAACGCATAGGTTATGTTACTCTATTTACTGCACATTACTAAATTAGGAGATACAATATAGTTTTATACAGCAATTGATTGTAAGTTATAGGTTATGCTGTAGAACATTTGTTTTAACGCATAGGTTATGTTACTCTATTTACTGCACATTACTAAATTAGGAGATACAATATAGTTTTATACAGCAATTGATTGTAAGTTATAGGTTATGCTGTAGAACATTTGTTTTAACGCATAGGTTATGTTACTCTATTTACTGCACATTACTAAATTAGGAGATACAATATAGTTTTATACAGCAATTGATTGTAAGTTATAGGTTATGCTGTAGAACATTTGTTTTAACGCATAGGTTATGTTACTCTATTTACTGCACATTACTAAATTAGGAGATACAATATAGTTTTATACAGCAATTGATTGTAAGTTATAGGTTATGCTGTAGAACATTTGTTTTAACGCATAGGTTATGTTACTCTATTTACTGCACATTACTAAATTAGGAGATACAATATAGTTTTATACGGCAATTGATTGTAAGTTATAGGTTATGCTGTAGAACATTTGTTTTAACGCATAGGTTATGTTACTCTATTTACTGCACATTACTAAATTAGGAGATACAATATAGTTTTATACAGCAATTGATTGTAAGTTATAGGTTATGCTGTAGAACATTTGTTTTAACGCATAGGTTATGTTACTCTATTTACTGCACATTACTAAATTAGGAGATACAATATAGTTTTATACGGCAATTGATTGTAAGTTATAGGTTATGCTGTAGAACATTTGTTTTAACGCATAGGTTATGTTACTCTATTTACTGCACATTACTAAATTAGAACGATATACAATATTTTTTCTAATTGTTCATAAATATAATTAATTATATTTGAAAATGATTGTTATACTTTATATAATTAGTTTTATTCCATTTTTCTAAAATTAAAACTTACTTAACATGTCTAACCTTTTAAAACCCAATTTCAGTGATCTTCATTAAGTACAATTTTTATTCAGTACATTTTTAAACACGCCTTTTAATATTATCTTTAAAAATTACTCCATTTATTCTGAATAAGTAGATTCTATTAAATTGTCTACAATAACAAAGTATTTACTTCTGGCATCTTTAAAAATTACTCCATTTATTCTTAACTGAATTAAGTAGATTCTATTAAATTGTCTACAATAACAAAGTATTTACTTCTGGCATCTTTAAAAATTACTCCATTTATTCTTAACTGAATTAAGTAGATTCTATTAAATTGTCTACAATAACAAAGTATTTACTTCTGGCATCTTTAAAAATTACTCCATTTATTCTTAACTGAATTAAGTAGATTCTATTAAATTGTCTACAATAACAAAGTATTTACTTCTGGCATCTTTAAAAATTACTCCATTTATTCCTAACTGAATTAAGTAGATTCTATTAAATTGTCTACAATAACAAAGTATTTACTTCTGGCATCTTTAAAAATTACTCCATTTATTCTTAACTGAATTAAGTAGATTCTATTAAATTGTCTACAATAACAAAGTATTTACTTCTGGCATCTTTAAAAATTACTCCATTTATTCTTAACTGAATTAAGTAGATTCTATTAAATTGTCTACAATAACAAAGTATTTACTTCTGGCGCTCAGTTCCACTTTAAGAACCAACCCCTAACTTGTAGTTATAGTTCATGTTCTCTGCGACAATGAACTAAAGGACGATTGGAATCATTCATAAAATTTAGTAAAAAAAATCAGCAAATCAAAGAAATATTTCAATACACTGTTGACAATTAAATTTAGGCTATAAAAAAACATTACGATTCTATTGTTTAATAAGTTTTACAACAACGAAATTTACTAATGACCAGTGGGTAGGAAGAGTTTGTTTCTTCCTTCTGCAAGTTCACAAATATGTGATGCAAGCTAGACGTTTGTGGTCTGCTGTAGTTACCTTGTTTGGTTTCTAAAAACACTTTAAGTTTGAAACCGTCTTTCGCAAACATATGTTGCGGTCAATCCAACTAGAGCTATTACAAGGCCTGGCAGTTCTTTGTATCCGTTCAGAACACTGATCCATATATTTATTAAGGGGTTATTTTAAAGATTATTTAAGGTTTGGATGATAAAAAGTTCAACATAAATTTAGATTGGACATAAAAGGCACTTTGTATGTTTCCTTGAAAAGTTTCGATTAGGTACTGGGTAACAATATATTTTTCGCGGGCCCCCCAAAGGGTACGCGTACCACAGTAAGCAACACTGTGCTATTGGGTATCAAATGAAAAACGATTTTTCTCAGTTAGACTCAGAAGTAGGCTTTATACACTTTTATTCATTTACACATTTTTACTTATTGTAGAGGTCCCTTCTCCTAAGAACATTTGACAGCATCAGTCCTCGTGTAAAGATCACGAGCATACTAGTCATTGTCTTTTTTGCCATAAAATGAAAATAAATAGCTACGTAATCCTTCAACATTGTAACACTCCAAAACGGACCTTAGTCGTCATTTTTACATACAGTATAGTATATAAACTCCCTAAATAACTAATAGCCTATTAGAATAGTTAAAAATAAATAACTATGTAATCCTTCATCATTGTAACACTATAAAACCGACTCTATGACGTCATCTTTACATATAGTATAGTATATAAACTCCCTAAATAACTAATAGCCTATTAGAATAGTTAAAAATAAATAACTATGTAATCCTTCATCATTGTAACACTCCAAAACCGACTCTATGACGTCATCTTTACATACAGTATAGTATATAAACTCCCTAAATAACTAATAGCCTATTAGAATAGTTAAAAATAAATAACGATGTAATCCTTCATCATTGTAACACTCCAAAACCGACTCTATAACGTCATCTTTACATATAGTATAGTATATAAACTCCCTAAATAACTAATAACCTATCAGAATAGTTAAAAATAAATAACTATGTAATCCTTCATCATTGTAACACTCCAAAACCGACTCTATGACGTCATCTTTACATATAGTATAGTATATAAACTCCATAAATAACTAATAATCTATTAGAATAGTTAAAAATAAATAACTATGTAATCCTTCATCATTGTAACACTCCAAAACCGACTCTATGACGTCATCTTTACATATAGTATAGTATATAAACTCCATAAATAACTAATAATCTATTAAAATAGTTAAAAATAAATAACTATGTAATCCTTCATCATTGTAACACTCCAAAACCGACTCTATGACGTCATCTTTACATATAGTATAGTATATAAACTCCATAAATAACTAATAATCTATTAGAATAGTTAAAAATAAATAACTATGTAATCCTTCATCATTGTAACACTCCAAAACCGACTCTATGACGTCATCTTTACATATAGTATAGTATATAAACTCCCTAAATAACTAATAATCTATTAGAATAATTAAAAATAAATAACTATGTAATCCTTCATCATTGTAACATTCCAAAACCGACTCTATGACGTCATCTTTACATATAGTATAGTATATAAACTCCCTAAATAACTAATAACCTATCAGAATAGTTAAAAATAAATAACTATGTAATCCTTCATAATTGTAACACTCCAAAACCGACTCTATGACGTCATCTTTACATATAGTATAGTATATAAACTCCATAAATAACTAATAACCTATCAGAATAGTTAAAAATAAATAACTATGTAATCCTTCATAATTGTAACACTCCAAAACCGACTCTATGACGTCATCTTTACATATAGTATAGTATATAAACTCCATAAATAACTAATAGCCTATTAGAATAGTTAAAAATAAATAACTCTGTAATCCTTCATAATTGTAACACTCCAAAACCGACTCTATGACGTCATCTTTACATATAGTATAGTATATAAACTCCCTAAATAACTAATAACCTATCAGAATAGTTAAAAATAAATAACTCTGTAATCCTTCATAATTGTAACACTCCAAAACCGACTCTATGACGTCATCTTTACATATAGTATAGTATATAAACTCCCTAAATAACTAATAACCTATCAGAATAGTTAAAAATAAATAACTATGTAATCCTTCATAATTGTAACACTCCAAAACCGACTCTATGACGTCATATTTACATATAGTATAGTATATAAACTCCATAAATAACTAATAACCTATCAGAATAGTTAAAAATAAATAACTATGTAATCCTTCATAATTGTAACACTCCAAAACCGACTCTATGACGTCATCTTTACATATAGTATAGTATATAAACTCCCTAAATAACTAATAACCTATCAGAATAGTTAAAAATAAATAACTATGTAATCCTTCATAATTGTAACACTCCAAAACCGACTCTATGACGTCATCTTTACATATAGTATAGTATATAAACTCCCTAAATAACTAATAACCTATCAGAATAGTTAAAAATAAATAACTATGTAATCCTTCATAATTGTAACACTCCAAAACCGACTCTATGACGTCATCTTTACATATAGTATAGTATATAAACTCCATAAATAACTAATAGCCTATCAGAATAGTTAAAAATAAATAACTATGTAATCCTTCATAATTGTAACACTCCAAAACCGACTCTATGACGTCATCTTTACATATAGTATAGTATATAAACTCCCTAAATAACTAATAACCTATCAGAATAGTTAAAAATAAATAACTATGTAATCCTTCATAATTGTAACACTCCAAAACCGACTCTATGACGTCATATTTACATATAGTATAGTATATAAACTCCATAAATAACTAATAACCTATCAGAATAGTTAAAAATAAATAACTATGTAATCCTTCATAATTGTAACACTCCAAAACCGACTCTATGACGTCATCTTTACATATAGTATAGTATATAAACTCCCTAAATAACTAATAACCTATCAGAATAGTTAAAAATAAATAACTATGTAATCCTTCATAATTGTAACACTCCAAAACCGACTCTATGACGTCATCTTTACATATAGTATAGTATATAAACTCCCTAAATAACTAATAGCCTATTAGAATAGTTAAAAATAAATAACTATGTAATCCTTCATCATTGTAACACTCCAAAACCGACTCTATGACGTCATATTTACATATAGTATAGTATATAAACTCCCTAAATAACTAATAACCTATCAGAATAGTTAAAAATAAATAACTCTGTAATCCTTCATAATTGTAACACTCCAAAACCGACTCTATGACGTCATCTTTACATATAGTATAGTATATAAACTCCCTAAATAACTAATAACCTATCAGAATAGTTAAAAATAAATAACTATGTAATCCTTCATAATTGTAACACTCCAAAACCGACTCTATGACGTCATATTTACATATAGTATAGTATATAAACTCCCTAAATAACTAATAACCTATCAGAATAGTTAAAAATAAATAACTCTGTAATCCTTCATAATTGTAACACTCCAAAACCGACTCTATGACGTCATCTTTACATATAGTATAGTATATAAACTCCCTAAATAACTAATAACCTATCAGAATAGTTAAAAATAAATAACTATGTAATCCTTCATAATTGTAACACTCCAAAACCGACTCTATGACGTCATATTTACATATAGTATAGTATATAAACTCCCTAAATAACTAATAACCTATCAGAATAGTTAAAAATAAATAACTCTGTAATCCTTCATAATTGTAACACTCCAAAACCGACTCTATGACGTCATCTTTACATATAGTATAGTATATAAACTCCCTAAATAACTAATAACCTATCAGAATAGTTAAAAATAAATAACTCTGTAATCCTTCATAATTGTAACACTCCAAAACCGACTCTATGACGTCATCTTTACATATAGTATAGTATATAAACTCCCTAAATAACTAATAACCTATCAGAATAGTTAAAAATAAATAACTCTGTAATCCTTCATAATTGTAACACTCCAAAACCGACTCTATGACGTCATATTTACATATAGTATAGTATATAAATATAAACTCCCTAAATAACTAATAACCTATCAGAATAGTTAAAAATAAATAACTATGTAATCCTTCATAATTGTAACACTCCAAAACCGACTCTATGACGTCATCTTTACATATAGTATAGTATATAAACTCCCTAAATAACTAATAACCTATCAGAATAGTTAAAAATAAATAACTATGTAATCCTTCATAATTGTAACACTCCAAAACCGACTCTATGACGTCATCTTTACATATAGTATAGTATATAAACTCCCTAAATAACTAATAACCTATCAGAATAGTTAAAAATAAATAACTATGTAATCCTTCATAATTGTAACACTCCAAAACCGACTCTATGACGTCATCTTTACATATAGTATAGTATATAAACTCCCTAAATAACTAATAGCCTATTAGAATAGTTAAAAATAAATAACTATGTAATCCTTCATCATTGTAACACTCCAAAACCGACTCTATGACGTCATCTTTACATATAGTATAGTATATAAACTCCCTAAATAACTAATAACCTATCAGAATAGTTAAAAATAAATAACTATGTAATCCTTCATCATTGTAACACTATAAAAACGACTCTATGACGTCATCTTTACATATAGTATAGTATATAAACTCCCTAAATAACTAATAACCTATCAGAATAGTTAAAAATAAATAACTATGTAATCCTTCATAATTGTAACACTCCAAAACCGACTCTATGACGTCATATTTACATATAGTATAGTATATAAACTCCCTAAATAACTAATAACCTATCAGAATAGTTAAAAATAAATAACTCTGTAATCCTTCATAATTGTAACACTCCAAAACCGACTCTATGACGTCATCTTTACATATAGTATAGTATATAAACTCCCTAAATAACTAATAACCTATCAGAATAGTTAAAAATAAATAACTCTGTAATCCTTCATAATTGTAACACTCCAAAACCGACTCTATGACGTCATCTTTACATATAGTATAGTATATAAACTCCCTAAATAACTAATAGCCTATTAGAATAGTTAAAAATAAATAACTATGTAATCCTTCATCATTGTAACACTCCAAAACCGACTCTATGACGTCATCTTTACATATAGTATAGTATATAAACTCCCTAAATAACTAATAGCCTATCAGAATAGTTAAAAATAAATAACTATGTAATCCTTCATAATTGTAACACTCCAAAACCGACTCTATGACGTCATCTTTACATATAGTATAGTATATAAACTCCCTAAATAACTAATAACCTATCAGAATAGTTAAAAATAAATAACTATGTAATCCTTCATAATTGTAACACTCCAAAACCGACTCTATGACGTCATCTTTACATATAGTATAGTATATAAACTCCCTAAATAACTAATAGCCTATTAGAATAGTTAAAAATAAATAACTATGTAATCCTTCATCATTGTAACACTCCAAAACCGACTCTATGACGTCATCTTTACATATAGTATAGTATATAAACTCCCTAAATAACTAATAACCTATCAGAATAGTTAAAAATAAATAACTATGTAATCCTTCATCATTGTAACACTATAAAAACGACTCTATGACGTCATCTTTACATATAGTATAGTATATAAACTCCCTAAATAACTAATAACCTATCAGAATAGTTAAAAATAAATAACTATGTAATCCTTCATAATTGTAACACTCCAAAACCGACTCTATGACGTCATCTTTACATATAGTATAGTATATAAACTCCCTAAATAACTAATAACCTATCAGAATAGTTAAAAATAAATAACTATGTAATCCTTCATAATTGTAACACTCCAAAACCGACTCTATGACGTCATCTTTACATATAGTATAGTATATAAACTCCCTAAATAACTAATAACCTATCAGAATAGTTAAAAATAAATAACTATGTAATCCTTCATAATTGTAACACTCCAAAACCGACTCTATGACGTCATCTTTACATATAGTATAGTATATAAACTCCCTAAATAACTAATAACCTATCAGAATAGTTAAAAATAAATAACTATGTAATCCTTCATAATTGTAACACTCCAAAACCGACTCTATGACGTCATCTTTACATATAGTATAGTATATAAACTCCCTAAATAACTAATAGCCTATTAGAATAGTTAAAAATAAATAACTATGTAATCCTTCATCATTGTAACACTCCAAAACCGACTCTATGACGTCATCTTTACATATAGTATAGTATATAAACTCCCTAAATAACTAATAACCTATCAGAATAGTTAAAAATAAATAACTATGTAATCCTTCATAATTGTAACACTCCAAAACCGACTCTATGACGTCATATTTACATATAGTATAGTATATAAACTCCCTAAATAACTAATAACCTATCAGAATAGTTAAAAATAAATAACTCTGTAATCCTTCATAATTGTAACACTCCAAAACCGACTCTATGACGTCATCTTTACATATAGTATAGTATATAAACTCCCTAAATAACTAATAATCTATTAGAATAGTTAAAAATAAATAACTATGTAATCCTTCATAATTGTAACACTCCAAAACCGACTCTATGACGTCATCGTTACATATAGTATAGTATATAAACTCCCTAAATAACTAATAATCTATTAGAATAGTTAAAACGGACTGTCTAAATACCCACGTTTTTCAGTATTATTCCTTTCGTACTTAAGACCTGCATATTCCAAGTAATTATGATCATATGACACGTTGGGACGCAGAAATTGATCGCTTTACGTAACAGGTTTTGGTTCCCTGGAAAAATACTTGCGTGAAAGGACAAAAATGGAACCATGATATGCTGGAGAAAATCAACTACACTCGTGAGAATTTGGCAGAAAAGAGTAAGTGAAGACATTTCTTCCAGAAGTGGGTGGATACAGTGTAAAAAGGAATATTGAGAAAGAGCTAAAAATGAAATCACTAAAAAAAACTAGTGCACAAACATGTACACAAGTCAGGCACACCAACACCGGAGCTATCTACTGTCAACATTAATCTGCCTGAGTTAAATTTATGGTTTATATTTCTTTAGTCGTAAACATCCAGGCTAGACCTTAAGACGTGCTTCTATTATTCGCCTAAGAAAATGTGAAAACCTAGCATCACAGAGCGTTCGTTACTTATTAAAATTCCAGCGCACTCAGAACGCACGGATGCCCGTAAATGCAAATCTTAAACATTCCACGTTTTAAATTAAGTTGCGCTTTCAATTTCCATGTTTTGAAGGCAATGAAAGCGTTACATTAACAAGTAATATGAACAAAAATTTCGTAGTCAAGTAAATTCCTGGTTACGTCAAAATATATATATATATATATATATATATATATATATATATATAAATTACTATAAAAGTAACATAGGCAATGTGTTAAAACAGCTGTTCCACTAATACATAACCTATAACATAAAATCAGCCGTCTTATGAAATCGTATGTTTAACTTATTTAAAACAAAATAGTACGAAATAACTATATTGCATACCTTGATTATTTTGTGAAAAGTTTTTCTCCCATATAAAACGAAAAATTAATTAATTAAATTTAATTAATGAATTATTATTTAAACGAAAACTGTATTAACATCGAGGGCTATCCACTGCAAAAAAATATGTATTTGAACAAGATATATAAGGAGGGTGTGAGATAATGGAAGGAATTGAAAAATGCAAGCAACCAAAACAAATTACTAAATGCGGTCGGAAAAATTAACGTGTGGGAGTCATTTCTAAATGCCTACAACTGTTGGAAAGGATACTTTAAAGTAAAATAATTAAAATACAATCAATCGATGTTGACTATGCGCCCCGCAGCATCACGTGCCCTTAATGTAATTATCTGTGTTCCGGCTGTATGAATTGCACAATGTGTAAAACTTTCATCTGTGTTTCATTTGCTGTGTTAATAATAAAACTTATTATCTGTGACACTATTACTTTGTATCAACAGAGAAGTGGTCGGAATAAGAACAACTGTTTTGAATTCATATGAAAAATTAAATAAATATATTTAACATAATTAGGGGTAGGCTGATACCTAAGGTTTTCGATTCTAATTACGATTTCGATTCTCAAATTTTTCTTTCGATTCTCGATTCTTTCAAGTTATATAGGCCTACGAGATATTTTCTAATAATGAATTTAGTTAACAATTGGGTTATATGGGGAAACCTTTTGAAAGTTTAGTTTTAATGTAATAAGCTACACAAAATGCTCGACTTTGATTAATAAATAGAAATCTTTGAAAGGATGAGAAAAATATTGGTTAAAAGTAAGGATTTATTTAAAAGTACAAATATGAATTTCAGTTCACAATTTTTGTATAACTTCAGTGATAGCCATGCCAGTTTGTACAACTGGAGAAATTGGAAATGTTTCTTTGTGCTTTGTTTCGACGGGGCTTTGTTGAGATGGAGGGGAGAGAGAGAGAGAGAGTGTCGAATCCTCTCGAGTGAGAGTGAGACACCAGAGCGAGAAGGCGGTGACGAACGTGCCAGAAATGCTTCCGATCGTCTTTGTTGTTGGGTAATAAGTAATAATAACATTTTCGTGATCGCAAACAGACATTTGCTTTAATAGTTTAATTCATTCAAAGCGATTAATACTTGAATAAGAAATAGTTGATAATTAATTATATTTCTCATAAATTGCACCACGTAGATGTGTTAACAGTTAAAAAAACAAGAATCGGAATCGGCACTTTAATCGATGGAGAATTGAGTATCAACGAATCCTGGAATCGAGAATAGGAATCGACATATCCCTAATTATAACATTAGACAAAGTAATGCTGTTTTCTGAGAACGAATACTCAAGGTATTCTAACTGTCTTTATATTAGGAGAATACGCTATTATTCGACTGGTATAACTTTCTTTAGTTCTTGTACACTTTACAGCTGATTTTATTCCAGCCAATGCCGGGAAGCTCTAGTGAGATCGGGAATGTATTCACGCTTCACAATGTTCTCGTAAAGGATAATATAGATAGGCGGTGAATATTAGTGACTTTTTCAATTGCTTCTATTAGTTCACACTCACCCTATATACAGTAAAACCTTTCATACCCGGCTCTCTCATATACGGAAACCCCATATCCGGACGTAACATAAAGGTTGATACGGAAACCCCATATCCGGACGTAACATAAAGGTTGATACGGAAACCCCATATCCGGACGTAACATAAAGGTTGATACGGAAACCCCATATCCGGACGTAACATAAAGGTTGATACGGAAACCCCATATCCGGACGTAACATAAAGGTTGATACGGAAACCCCATATCCGGACGTAACATAAAGGTTGATACGGAAACCCCATATCCGGACGTAACATAAAGGTTGATACGGAAACCCCATATCCGGACGTAACATAAAGGTTGAGTGAACATCTTCATTCCGCAAGTTCCCTGGCGCAAGCAGTCGTCTCTTTGTTCTTTCCTGACTCAGGCAGTTGTGTCCGAGTCTCCAGTTTACATATATTCTACAGGATGTTTTGTAAATACGTAATTTAGTTAGCTATTCTACCTAGAGTCTACAATATACAATATGGCAGAAAAGCAAAACAAAGCTGTTTTCTATATCGCCGTAAGTTACTAGCAGTTATATTCGCTGGTATGGATGTGGGGAGACGTGTTTCCGAGTGACTAAGAAACGTAGACTTCCTACATGACGATACATTATGGATTGCTATAGCCTGGGATGCAATCAAGCCGATAACACTAGTTAACTCGTGACACAAACTATAGGATCACAAAATAACAAACAATGAGTGAAATAAATGAAGAAATCGTCGATCTTCTCCGAAACATTCCGAGCTGTGAAGACATTAGCGGTTGGCGTGAATGAATGGATGAACGAGTGTACAACTAGTGATATTATATAGACTTAGTGAGCGCACATCCAGCGCCTGGTGAAGATGACAAAAGAAACCAAACCAAGACGAAGCAAACCAAATCAGCAGCCGATTCTCTACTCATTCGAAGGTGAACGGACATTCCATTACAAAAACGTGTTCAACGAAACAAGCAAACCAAAACTGGTAACTAACGTAGATATGTAAGTGGAGTACAATATTATGAAACTGTACATACAGGCTTGTAACTAAATTGTGCTTTGAGTTCTATAGTAATATTAAAATATAATTACAAACTTCAACGAGTGTAACTTATTTACTTAAAATAATTATACATCTAATTTCAATTGGAATGGTTGTGATTACGCAGTACTGACGTACATCATTACATAAGCCCTCCCCTATCCTGATTATTTGTTATCCGGATCGGGCTGTTGCCTCATTGATCCGGATATGAGAGGTTTTACTGTATCTCTCTGTGTGCGTGCGTGTGTGTATGTGTGTGAGCGTGTGAGTGCGTGTGTGTGTGCGCGCGCGTATCCGCACGCGTGTGTGTGTCTTGTCATAATTTTTCTATCGTAGATAAAAACACTTTTTATTCAACAACTCAAGTCCAAATTCATGTTTTTAAACTTGTAGTGAATGGCACTTGATATTAACACAAGTTGTTTTCATATATTAACTCATTAATTAAATTTAATGAAATAATTTTTGTTTTATATGAATGAAAAACTTATCACAAAAGGGACAAGGGATGCGTTATAGATATTCGCCCCATTTGGCTTGAAATTAGTGACACCATATGATTTGATAAAACAGCTGTTTATGTGTTAAAGGTAAAGTAGTGGTGGAACAGCTGTTTTAACGCTTAGGTTAAGTTATTTTATTTATATTAATTGTGGTTATTTATTATATAGTAATTAGAATAAAAATGTTCTTCGTTGACCTTGTTAGACTTTAAACAATTTTTGTTTATATTACTTGCTTTCTACTTGCAATTTCCAATTTTCCATAAAATGTTCACTTTGAAGTTGAAGAGGCTGGCTAATCAGGGCAACTGCTTACATTTCCTAAAACTAATAGCTTAATGATTTCAGATAAGAATAAATATCATTTTAATTTTAAGAATGGCTGAACTGTCGACAGGAATATTAGATTAAGGAAACTAGTTACTCCAGAATTGCACTGCGCTATTCGTCCTGATTGTTTATTACTAATGCATACAAGTATTATTGCAAGTAGCGCAGCTAGTAATTTCATCTAGGAGATAGTTTTACATTTTAAAATTTAAACGATACTTTATGTCCCTATCGTTTAAAACTAGACAAAATTAGTGGACAATATTTGCTCTTAATTTAAATACATTACAAAATAAAAAGATAAACTCAATATTTATATATACGAAAATATTAAATATACGGGGCGTTTTTAAAGCTTGTTCAAAACTTCATCTAATGTTACAGTAAGTTATATATATATATATATATATATATATATATTAAATATGGTGATATGTTTTCTTGTAAAATAGTTAATAAATTAATAATATTTCAAAAACAAGAATACTTTTAATGAATATATTTATTCAAAGCTTTTCGCCACTTTTATCCACTTAAGTTGAAATACTTTTTTTTAACTTGTAGTGGATGACACTTGATGTTTACAGTTTTTTTAAAACTTTTTAAACTTAACAGTTAAATAATTTTAGCTCAATATGGAAGAAGAAATTATCACAAAAAAGGAAAGCGAATAGGCCAAACATTTCTGTATAAAAAAATAATATGGTATACAAGTTAGTTATTTAGCTCCATTTGGTTTAAAATATGTCATAACATATGATTTTATAAAACAGCTGATTTTATGTTATAGGTTATGTAGTTGAAAAGCTGTTTTAATGCATATTTTATGTTACTTTATTTAATAAAAAGTAACTAAAATAATTTTTTGTTGACCTAAATAGGAATTGACTTAACAATTTTATTTTTTATTACTCATTTAGATAAAAGAAACTGTCAAGAACCTATAAAATTAGCAACTCATTAAACAATTTTTATAACGGAACTATATTTATATCCGAGCACTTGTATCATGTAATATTCTTAAAATGAAACCGTAATTAAAGCGTAACTCGTAATGCGCAACCGTTTCGGCGCACTTTCAGAATAAAAGTAATAAAAATAAAAATTTAAAACAATGGACATTTATGTTACTGATATAAATAGTAAAAACACGGGGCACGTTATCTGACACAAAACCGCCATTACTGTTGTACGTGGTTGGGAAAGTGTGAGCATTTCCAACCCCGACGCCATAAATTCCCGTTAACTAACCTATTATAACGTGTCCTCGTTGCACGCGGCAAATAGATACAAAAAGCGGCTGAGGTACGAATAAAACTCACTAAAAACCTGCGAAACTGTTTCAAGAAATATATAAATTATATAAATTAAATTTACTTATCGATAACTAACTTGGCTAATTTCGAGGTTAAAATAAAATATCAGGATTAAATAAACATGACTTTGTTTAGAGAAGTATAAAGGAAAATATAGAAGAGGTCTCAATCTATGCTAGAGGCCTCCTAACTTCTCACCGAAAATCTCCATAAAGCCCCACGACCATCAAAGTGCAATGTGTTGCCCTTTTGGGACTTAGAGAAGGAGAAGACATGGGTTTTAGCTGAAAAGATTGAGAACCCCAATCTACGGTGCCAAATTAAGGGAATTTAGGCAGATAAAGATCGAAGGGAGAAGACTTTCTGAGACTAAGAAAATGGAAGGGATATATGAGTTATTCGTTGCGACGGAGTCTAGAAACTGAATAATTTATCTTTCGTGTCAGATAACGGAAATAAAAATCACATTGGTGATAGCCGATGAAAATTAGTGCGCACCTAACATCAATCAATGACCACTAACGTCTCAAAGGCACTGAGAAGATAAGCTAGTGCCATCGACACTATGTCAGGAAATGTCTCGTGACAGCACTTGCAAAAACATTGCAGAAGTTCTTTGCGTCCAATTTTTCCACACTCTCGTGATATTTAACGGAAGTGGTAAACAAGTGATGGGAAATGTTTTGCTTCGGTGGCATTTTATCAAAAAGAGACGCGTTTGATTACAAACACAATCGGCGACACTAGTAGATTAGTTGCAACAAATACGATCAGCTCTACGATGTTCGTGCCAAATAACGGAAGTAAATCAAACTTGTTGGTTCAAGACAGTTCAATAGGTCAAAGAGGTGAAAAGACGCCAGCAGGATTCAATGCATGTTTTTGTTGAATTAATACGAATAGTAGAACAATTATTGCCTACAAAGGGTAGGAAAGGATTGCGGATATAGGCAGAATTAAGGTAAGGACATGCCCTCTAGTAGAGGATACCACGTCATTAAATATATCTTTGTTCACATGAAGGAGGTTTGTTTACATAAAGATCATAACGAGGCCTCTATGATTTGCACTTCCTTATAAGAAAAAAAATAAGGCTGGGTGAAATTAGATAGAATTAACAAAAATATAAAATGAAATTTTATAATTTTTAACGAGGAAAAATTATGGTATAGCATGAGCCCTTAAATAGACTTGCTCTTATCCGGGTTAAATAGAGGTATCTACTCGCAGTCGAGGAATACATTGCTCTTGGCGAAACGTCTAGTGGAAATATAAAGAATAAATTGGGGAAATTTGTTGTGAAAAAGTTAACAAGCCTAGGATGTCAGTTTTCGAAACATAACGGAAAAAAGCAAAGACAAGCTCCAAGCATAGTACGTTGCAAAACCTTTGACCAATAAGATTGGCCAGAATCTTGAATTTTTTACTCATGTAATTTATTAGAAGAATTTTATAAACAGAAATATATTAACAGTAATAATAAAAAGAAAAAGAAGAAAAACAAAGAGAAAAAACAGAACACGAAAATGAAGAAAAAGAAGAGTACACGGGAAGAAGAAGGAGAACATGGAGAAGAAGAAGAAGGACATCGGGAAGAAAAAGATTACGGAGAAGAAGAATAAGTAGAGTAAGAATAAGAAGAAGACCATGTGTTGAGAAATATATGAAGAAGAAGAAGAAGACGAACATGGGAAATAAGAGTAATATGGATAAAAAGGAAAACATAGAGAAGGAGAAGAAGAAAACGATCATTAAGGAGGAGAGGAATAAAGTTATTTTAATAATTAAAAATTATTCTTTAAAAAAAACACGATAAAATAATATTTAGTTGAAATTACCTTAAAGAAATTCTTATGACAATCATGAAAGAATATAAGATAGAAGTGGTGGGAGGGTGCCGGCAGTTTTCTATCGACCCATCAACTTTCGCAGAGTAAACGGTCGGCAAATCGTTGATAAACCTTTTACTGAAGTACAACACTCATAGACATCGACAGAAAATCAATGCCAATAGCCTTCAGTAACTGGGCCGGAGAAAATGAAGAGAAAACAACAGTCACTGCCGGAGCCAATGAAGCATGATCGCATTGAGTCTCCCAATGTGTGCTTATCAATCATAACCTCTAAATGCGATTCCATTCAGACATTTGCCGTACTGGAAGTAAGCCAACACGAGTGGAACTCCCGCGGAACATTCAATATTTACAGGAAGCAAGATGCAAAGTAAAAACATTAGCCTCTGTGTGTAACGAGGCTCTTTTGTTATTGGGATGCTTTGAAGCATTTTGTATCCCTTACTTCCACTAATGGATTCAAGAGTTTGTTTTGTTACACATCCCTTAATGGTTGTTTGCGAGACTAACACTTCAAATAAAGTAATATTACATTATTTAGGGAATATCCGTTACATGAAAAAGGATCCGTTAGAGAAGAAAACGTAAATAAAAAAACAAAACAAAGAAACGGATAATCTTTAGACGTATGATTACGTAAGACATAGAATCAAGGGTTAAAAATCAAATGTTTAAAATTTGTAGTACTCCCTATAATTTTTAAAAATTTTTATCTGTCACATGAAAATAAATTTATCACAAATCACAGGATGAAAATGTAATAATGATAAGTACAAATAATTACAACACTTTGAACGGATTTTAAAAATATATCTACGAAAGGTTTCAAATGTGTACACTTGGAGTTAGGATGTTTAAGGGGGTCCTAATACGTTTAATAATGATTTGATAGGCTTACTGAGATAATTATAGTATTAAGCATTGTCCAGATGATTAGGAAGTTTATGGAGGGATTTAGGATGTTCAAAGTTTTAGGATATTTACGGAGGATTTATAAAATATGTTTAAAGATGATTTTAAAATGCTTTTGTAAAGTTATAAGATGTTTAAATAGGGTTTTAAGATGTTTATGGAGAGTTTTAAATTTTAGGGAGAGTTTTTAAAAATTATTTAGAGAGGATTTATAATACGTTTATTGAGGACTTCAAAAATGTTTTTGGAAGGGGATGGTCCTACTTCTTCCTCCCTTTCTCAATGCTTCCTTAACGAAGCCCTCGTCACTATCTTCACTGCTTCTTCGTCACTTACTCATTGCTCCTTCACTACGCACTTATCACTCTCTAATTGGGCTCGTACTGCTCATAGCTTTCTCAGTGCCCCTTCATTGTTTCTTATAGCTTTCTCACTATTTGCTCGTTACTTACTCATTGCTCCTTTACTACACCCTCATTACTCTCTAATTGGGCTCGTACTGCTCATAGCTTTCTCAATGCTCCTTCATCGTTTCTTATAGCTATCTCACTACTTGCTCGTTACTTACTCATTACTCCTTCACTACACCCTCATCACTCTCTAATTGCGTTCATACTTCTCATAGCTTTCTCAATGCTCCTTCATCTTTTTTTATACCTTTGTCACTACTTGCTCGTTACTTACTCATTGCTCCTTCATTACACCCTCATTACTCTCTAATTGCACTCGTACTGCTCATAGCTTTCTCAATGTTCCTTCATCGTTTCTATAGCTTTCTCACTACTTGCTCGATACTTATTCATTGCTCCTTCATTACACCCTCATTACTCTCTAATTGGGCTCGTACTGCTCATAGCTTTCTCAATGCTCCTTCATCGTTTCTTATAGCTTTCTCACTACTTTCTCGATACTTATTCATTGCTCCTTCATTACACCCTCATTACTCTCTAATTGGGCTCGTACTGCTCATAGCTTTCTCAATGCTCCTTCATCGTTTCTTATAGCTTTCTCACTACTTTCTCGTTACTTACTCATTGCTCCTTCACTACACCCTCATCACTCTCTAGTTGCGCTCGTACTGCTCATAACTTTCTCAATGCTCCTTCATCGTTTCTTATAGCTTTCTCACTACTTGTTCGTTACTTACACATTGCTCCTTCTTTACACCCTCATTACTCTGTAATTGCGCTCGTACTGCTCATAGCTTTCTCAATGCTCCTTCATCGTTTCTATAGCTTTCTCACTACTTGCTCGTTAATTACTCATTGCTCCTTCACTACACCCTCATTACTCTCTAATTGCGCTCGTACTGCTCATAGCTTTCTCAATGTCCTTCATCGTTTCTTATAGCTTTCTCACTACTTGCTCAGTACTTACTCATTGCTCCTTCATTACACCCTCATCACTCTCTAGTTGCACTCGTACTGCTCATAGCTTTCTCAATGCAACTTCATTGTTTCTATAGCTTTCTCACTACTTCCTCGTTACTTACTCATTGCTCCTTCATTACACCCTCATTACTCTTTAATTGCGCTCGTACTGCTCATAGCTTTCTCAATGCTCCTTCATCGTTTCTATAGCTTGCTCACTACTTGATCGTTACTTACTCATTGCTCCTTCACTACACCCTCATCACTCTCTAATTGCGCTCGTACTGTTCATAACTTTCTCAATGCTCCTTCATCGTTTCTATAGCTTGCTCACTACTTGCTCGTTACTTACTCATTGCTCCTTTACTACACCCTCATTACTCTCTAATTGCACTCGTACTGCTCATAGCTTTCTCAATGTCCTTCATCGTTTCTTATAGCTATCTCAATACTTGCTCGTTACTTACTCATAACTCCTTCATTACACCCTCATCACTCTCTAATTGCACTCGTACTGCTCATAGCTTTCTCAATGTCCTTCATCGTTTCTTATAGCTATCTCAATACTTGCTCGTTACTTACTCATAACTCCTTCATTACACCCTCATTACTCTCTAATTGCACTCGTACTGCTCATAGCTTTCTCAATGTCCTTCATCGTTTCTATAGCTTGCTCACTACTTGATCGTTTCTTACTCATTGCTCCTTCACTACACCCTCATCACTCTCTAATTGCGCTCGTACTGTTCATAACTTTCTCAATGCTCCTTCATCGTTTCTATAGCTTGCTCACTACTTGCTCGTTACTTACTCATTGCTCCTTTACTACACCCTCATTACTCTCTAATTGCACTCGTACTGCTCATAGCTTTCTCAATGTCCTTCATCGTTTCTTATAGCTATCTCAATACTTGCTCGTTACTTACTCATAGCTTTCTCAATGTCCTTCATCGTTTCTTATAGCTATCTCAATACTTGCTCGTTACTTACTCATAACTCCTTCATTACACCCTCATTACTCTCTAATTGCACTCGTACTGCTCATAGCTTTCTCAATGTCCTTCATCGTTTCTTATAGCTATCTCAATACTTGCTCGTTACTTACTCATAGCTTTCTCAATGTCCTTCATCGTTTCTTATAGCTATCTCAATACTTGCTCGTTACTTACTCATAACTCCTTCATTACACCCTCATCACTCTCTAGTTGCACTCGTACTGCTCATAGCTTTCTCAGTGTCCCTTCATTGTTTCTTATAGCTTTCTCACTACTTGCTCGTTACATACTCATTGCTCCTTTACTACACCCTCATTACTCTGTAATTGCACTCGTACTGTTCATAGCTTTCTCAATGCTCCTTCATCGTTTCTATAGCTTTCTCACTACTTGCTCGTTACTTACGCATTGCTCCTTTACTACACCCTCATTACTCTCTAATTGTGCTCGTCCTGCTCATAGCTTTCTCATCGCTGCCTTATTGCCCCTTTACTTCTTCTGATTCAAGATTATAGTCATATATGGTCTATTTATGATCATGCTTCAAAGTATTTTCACTGAAAATTTTCCGATGAAACATTATCTGTAAACATATCTGCGAAATAAAATTTATTTTTTTAATAATTCGTTTGTTATTTACGCGGACTATAAGTTTTGATACACTCCAACAGACAGAATAATAATTTTTTTTGATGGAGTTCCCTGTTTCCTTCGAACTAACGCAAAGGGTGCCCCTCACGGCACAATACTCCCAACACTTAAACAGAAGACCGATACGCATGACAATGCATGCATTATGTTCCCGAGGTAAGGGATCTATACTCCTTGAAAAATATCCTTGATTTCTACCCTCTCCTTCATCTTTCTGCTAAGGAACGTTTTACATAACTAACTCACTAGTAAAAAAAATACAAAATTAAACATGTATTAACAATATATACATGCATAATGCACTTTACCACGAAAATGTGAAGGTTCTTGACTCACAATTATTTTCGAGAGACTCTTCAGGACACTTAGACCCCGGAAAAACCACAGTAAATAAACTGCATTTTACTACCCTCAGTGCATTAATAACGCAAAGAAAGGCGCTCTGTAATATTAAAGGCGATCGTAAAATGTGGCTTCACAATACCGCCACAACCGCGTCCATTTTCTTTAAACAAAGCAATTGCTTCCAGTTTAACCGTACGCACGTGACAACTTGCAATAAAATTACATTAGCTCCATTTTTGCTCCTGGCGAATATAAGTTATAGGTTTTCTAGAGAAAAACATTTTTGCTGTAAATAGGTAAACACAAATGTAAAACTATAAGCCTACATGTAAACTTGATTTACATGTAAGACATTTCATGTTTAAACGATATTTTACACGTCTTCGATATTTACTTGTTCAAAGTGTAAAGAGATAGAAGCAAATGTAAATCGTTATCCCAAGTATGTAAACACGTAAAAGCAAACCTAAAACTTTATTCCAAGAGTGAAAAAAGTAAAAAGAAATGTAAAACTTTATCCCAAGTGTGAAAACAAATAAAAGCAAAAGTAAAACTATATGCCATGTGTATAAAAAGGTAATGTAAAACTTTATTTCAAGTGTGTAGTAGGTAAGGGCAAATGTAAAACTTTATTCCAAGAGTGAAACAGGTAAGCAAATGTAAAAATCTATCTCAACTGTCTAACAGGCAAAACCAAATGTAAATATTTATTCCAAGTGTGTAGTAGGTAAAAGGAAATGCAAATCGTTATCCCAAGAATGTAAAAGGAAAGCAAATGTAAAACTTTATCCCAAGGGTGTAGTAGGTAAAAGCAAATGAAAATCTCTACCAAAAATAAGTAAACGGGTAAAAGCAATTTACATTTAGGATAAATACGGAAACGGCCAATTTTCGTTTGCTAAAAGTAAACGTAAAGCTTTATTCCAAGTGGATAAACTGGAAAATTCCGATGTAAAACTTCATGAAAGTAAGTAAACAAGTAAAACCAAAAACAAATCTCAACTACAAATGCGTACATGAGTAAAAGCAAACGTAACCCCCCCCAAAAAAAACAAAAGGGTAAAGGCAAATGTAAAACTTTATCAAAATAACACAAACGCGTAAAAGCAAATATAAAACTTTATCCCAAATGCGTATTCAGTAAAATCACAAGTAAAATTGAATCTTAAGCACCTAAACAAGTAAAAATAAATGTAAATCCTGATACTATGCATGTAAGTAGTAAAAGTGTTATCTCAAGTGTCTAAACAGAAAAAGCAAATGTAAACCTTTACTCCGTGTTTAAACAGGTGAAAGCAAGTTTAAAAATTTAACATATGTTCGTAAACTTATAAAAGTAAATGTAAAACTTTAATTCAAGTGTGTAAACAACTATCTTTCGGAAATGTTCATTTTACCAAAACATTTCTAGTAAGGTATGAAGAGGGTTGGAGATGAACTATTGGGAGGATAAAATTTAATACAAACTAACTTCATTATACAAAAAAACAACTAATTCCTGAGACTTTAGTTTCAATAAATAAATTCGATTTAACATCTTTAAATAACATTCAACTGCTTCTGATACATTTAATATATGTAGCTTTTTAGAATGATTAACCATGATTTAGTATTTAACACATTGTTTGGATTATTATTATTGTTAAATCGTATATGGCATATTGAGTATACTTACTTTATACTTCGTGGGGTGTTCCTGTTGTACCTCTTGAGGCTTCAACATGATTTTTATTGATATCGCTTGACGAAAAACCTTGGCAAGAACATTTTAAAAAGCCTCAAGATGTACAACAGAAAAACTGCAAGTTTTAATATGGATAAGCGATCCAACGTAAGCAACTAGTACGTGTACAAACTCAAGATAACATAGCCTCATTACACATCGTATTAACAAACACTGCATAGCACACGATATAACACCTGAATATGCACAAATCAAAAAAAAAAAAAAAACATCTAATAAAACTTCAGGACACAAAATGAGAAAATCAGCATACAAACTGTACATAAAATTAACAGTAAACGTGTTTACTTAAAGAAAGTCATTGTTAACACAAAACTACAGCCTCTCACCTACACCAATATCTTACACATATCTTACATATCAAAAATCACAAAAAAACTACAAAAAAAATCACAAACTTTTACACTACACCCACATTCCATGAGCCCACTATTAACAAAACACAAATAAAACTAAAAAAACAAGAATTAAATTGATTAACAAAGGCCTCAAATATAACTTACATTAGACAAAAGACACATATCACAAAAAAACTCACAAACAAGATACTTATTTCTGAAACTACCATACAAACAACAGACACCAACGACTAAGAATATCTCCGTTAACACATAATTTCAACCAAACAAACACACCACGAAAGCAATAACGAAATAAAAAATAAACACAATAAAGCACAAACAACAACATGACATCGAATTTCAAAAAGCAGATCCATTAAAATTATAATACACGAAACAGACCTAAACAACAAGGCTTTTCCGTGACTCACACCACTGAACAATGCATTGATCTAGTGCGAAATGCATCTACTGAACAATAACAATGAATTTTTTTTTTTTTTGCAAATGATATCAGTAACAACATTATATTTCCTGCTGCAATGCCTTCTTGGTTCCAGAAAACGCTCACTACCTTTCAACTTATCCATTCCAGAAGTATTCGCATCATAACTAAGAGCTATTTTACAGTATCAAGTTGTTTTCAACAGTGGATAAACACTCATCAGACATCTAACTAGTAACAAGAATTTAATTGGTGGATATATTTGAACACAAAAGATTCCAAGTTATCCAGAATTACTGAATTAGTTTTTTTTTCACTCAGAGCACTTAATTTAGTTTGCACTAACCTGTGGATTCACTCATGAAATGAGCCCCAGCTGAGTCTACAATGAAGACCCTTTGACAAAGCCTAAGGAGCGTGTTACAGGGGGTCGCTTTGAGATTCTGGCAAAAGACTTTGCATCTGTGATCAAACAAGAATTCAGTCGACCCAGCGAGCAGTGAAAACAAAGTGGAGGAAATTACACTTGCGTATTCCAGCTTTAACGTGAACGATTTAATCAGGATATGATGTGAAGGTGACTTGTTTTCCGAACGGGGCAAATGGGTCGTTTTATTTGTTGCACGCTGATTTTGCTTTAGAGTTCGCAATCAATGCTACGGTTTAATGGAAACAATACCTTTGCGTTGATATTGTCCCGCAAATGATTCTGTCTGTAGGAAAAACAAGTAGTATATATATATATATATATATATATATATATATATATATATATATATATATATATATATATATATACACAATCAATTACTATTCAGGTCAACAGAAATAAATTTTATTTTAGTTACTTTTTATTTTATAATTACAAAAAATATAAATATCTATATACACATGACATAATCAATATTAAGTGCCAAAATAGAAAGCAAATATCCATGCAATATTGCATTTTCTCACTTTACAGTATATGAGGCTGGACTATATTTTTGATTCTTACTATTTCTTCGCTTTCTTTTTTTTAGTTTCTAATTTATGAACCTGTTGGTTGTTGTCTATCATCGCTTGTTCTATCCATCTCTTGTAATACTCCATTATTACAAGAAACCTTTCTCTTAAAATGTCATATATATATATATATATATATATATATATATATATATATATATATATATATTATATATATATATATATATATATATATATATATATATATATAGGTAGAAAAATGTCTCAGTGCCAGAGTGCTGGATTTTAAACCTGTAGTAATTCAGTTCGAATCCGGCCGAAACATAAACTTTTTAAAATTTAATAATGAATAAATATTTGAAAAAATTGAATTAACATCAATTGTCATCCACTACAAGTTAAAAAAATGTATTAGAACTTAATTGGTTGAATGAAAACGTATTTTACTAGCGATTGAAAATGTATACAAAATATATAATATAAGAAAGGTGTGAGCTAATAGAAGGAATTGAAAAATATTAAACTAGATAATGAAGACAATTTTTTTTAAAAATCAACAAATTACACGTCCACAATATGTGATATGCGGATTATGTTTACATTTTATAACATAAAAATGTATATTCTGATAGTTTGTATACAAATTATTAAACTTGTAAAATCAGTTACAAATTAACCGAATGGTATAGTACGATTTGATGTGTTTAGAATTTATTACATTTAAAGAGAGCACAAAAGTATGATTAATGTTTGAAAGTCCAACGCCACAGACAATATAGATATAACTACACGGTTTTACAGTAATTACTTAACCTTACTCAAAATCTATACTTTTGTAAAGGAAAAAAATCAATAATTTTCTGGCGGACATTTCTTTTGAGATTTGTTGATTTTAAGCCTTCAAAATAGCTGTTTAATTTCCAAAAAAGTTTCAAATTTCGTTTTTTTTCTTTTTGTACTTTAATTTAAATATAATGGCATTTCTGAAGAATTAATGGATAAGCCCCAATTGTTTTGTACTTACACTTTTCACTTAAAAATACAATTTAAATAAGCAACAATTGATTATAAATGTCGCAAAACCAAAATAATAGTTACATCTCAACTTTATTAAAAATCACTTTGCACACACACAAACGCACGCACGCGAGGTTCTTTAAAAATAAAACTACATTATAGTGCATTACAATATAGCTGTACTAGAATCGGCTACATAGTATTCAGTTAGGTTAGGTTCAATTGGAAAATAAAGGTTCGTTACGTAGGTTAACCGGTTGCTGATGTGAAGCTGTGACCTTCGTCCCCCTCTGCCATGTAACAACGTCCATGTTATTATAGACGTACCTGATTAGCTTACATTAGTAAACCTTCTGACCAATCCAAACCTAAAGAGATATTTTGTAGTTTTAATGTAAATATATCATGGTACTGTGTTTTATAAATAAACCCCTAATTTATAAAGTTTTTATAAACAAAATAATAGTTCAAGTTTAAGTTTTAACAAGTATTTATGGTTTTATAATAACTTGTTTCTTATTTAAAAAATATTTAAAGCAAAGTATGTAATTATGATCCAAATTGTGTTTGGTCTTATAACTCTTTTGTTGATTTATATACAAATAAATTTTTTTTCTTATTATGAAATTATTTATTAAAAATTAATTATTAGAAATATTTAAAATATATCAACTTTATCTCTAATCCGCTGTAGTGCAATTAAATATTTGTTTTCTTATTTAAAATTTGTATTATTATTTTAATATATGTAACATTTTTTCCTGCAGTTTGCATATTTCTGTTTGTTGACACAGCTATTTCCTTTTAAAAAGTTCGTTTTTGTGTTTATCAAAGTGGAAAATAAGATTTCACTTCTTGAGAAACTGCGGGAAAGATGTTTCTCGGATAAAATGTGACGAGATACACGTATGACGCGAACGTAAAATATTTAATTAAAGCCCGTAAATTGAACAGATTTGCCTTCTTCACCGACATACGTCCTTCTTTGATTAACAGCTCTCACGTCAACAATCCTATCGTACATGTCTAACAAATCGCTTCCCTTTGTCACTTTATAACATTCAAATCCTACGTCTTGTATTGTCAACTTAAGGATTCACCGAACGCAAAATTGTATTCGAAATTAAACTTCCAAGAACCGCGTATCCGCTGACGGCATTGTTGCAAACGTCAGGGATAGCACTAGTAATTTTATCTTTGTATTTATTTGTCAACAGAAATTGTTTATATTGATTGAATTAAAAAAAAATAGCATATATTTATAGCATAGAACATTGCAAATACAACCTAGTTATGTAATCGCATAGTTACAAAGCTACCGAGCTTGGATATGCTGTTTTAAACTTAGACATGGTGTTTGCCTTTCCACTGGTTTATGCATCAAAGTCATTTAAAAATGACATTATAATATAGGTCTTATAGAAAATTAAACAGGTAGTCTATATTAACATTTTAATAGTATAATTTAAAAGAGACCCCTCAATAATTCAAAGCTGTTAGGTTTCCTACCACCAGCAAATGTTGACTTTACCAACACGTTCTATATAACTTATCCGGATTAACAAATGAAAGATTAACACCGGGTCCGATATTTAAAACCGATTTTATTATACGTTTACACCATTAAAATAAATAGGAATAAATTACGGAAGGCAATCATACAACCTACAATTTAAGGTTGTTTATGTTCCCTCTTCATCCTACTCAGTATTATACCTTTCCTTATCGAACCTTACTAAATTTTCTCCTACTGCAAACTCTCACTTTTACCTTTAGCTAACTCCTATTGCATACTCATACTTTCGGCTTTACACACTAAATCTTATCTTACTACATACTCATACTTACGCAAACAAAAATCATAATTTATTTTATTATTCTCTGTATTTGTTTTACTTGTTTTGAGAAGATGAGACAAGAAATATTAAAAAAAGTAAATTCCAACTGAGTTCAACAAAGAAATACTTTATTTTACTTTCTTTTTAATTTATAATTACAATTATTATACAAAGGTATATATATATATATATATATATATATATATATATATATATATATATATATATATATATATATATATATACATATATCAGAATCACAATATTCTTGGCAAAATAAAATGTAAATTTCCATGCAATTCTCCATTTCCCTCTCTATACAGCAGCGTATATAGTGTTTGACTAAGTGTTTGAAATAAAATAACCATTGCTAATTTGATGGACTACTAATCTAGACGACAATTTCTTTAGTAAATAGGCAACGTAAGATCTTTGAAAATGTTGGGTTAACGAATAGCTTAGAACAGTAATGTCTGTATAATGTATTCTAGTTTGTGTGTACAAACGTAAAGAATTATGTATTAAATATTAATATTTAAATAATGTACTAAGAATATAATGTAAAAACTTAAAATTACGAACTATTATTTCTTTTGACAAGAATTTTGGAGACTTTTTTAAAGTCTGTTTTCCCAACATGTAAATTCTGATAAAACTAACGAACCTAGAAAACCTAAATTTCTCCAATTCTACTATATCTTTCTCCTTAAGAAGAAGTTGATAAGACTCTTCACCACCTCTCCTAGGCTGATGTACGGAACAAAAGATGCTTTAGGAAGATGCATTACAGAAATTTCACCAGAGAACAGCTCGCAGTTTCATACTCGCTACGAATTCAAAGCATTGCCCTTATAGTAAGCAGAATCGTACTCTGTTATTATTATTGTGTAAGTCCGTGTGCTTTACGAAGTTTACACAGTTTTTCACAAAACTATAAAAGAAAGTGGTTGGACATAAGTATTACAGTTCCACTCAACTACGCCTTGATCCATTTCAAGGAAATTATTTGAACGACCTAATCGAATGCTTCGTCAACGTAACTGGCCTCTCCTCTAGCACGCAGTTTACCTTGAACAACCGGGGCACTTGGTCAAGAGCTACTTCCTTGGGTAATAAATCTTATCTGCATTTCGACAAGGCAGTAACTACTCCGCCATCGTGTACCGGTAGTGGCTAGTTTATTCATAGTGTTCTAGAAGTAACTGCCTAGCTACGTCAACAAAACCAGTTCGGATGTAACTCGATTCTTTGAATGCGATCTTCGTCTTAAACACACACGCGCGCACGCTTCTACAAATCCTCAACAATGCAGCATAATGTGGATGCAAAAAGAAGAAGGTCCCGCCTATCTTCTTTATGGTATTAGACCTAAAGACGTTTGTATTGCACAGTCGCTAACACAAAGAATACACATTTCAAAGATTAAACAATTTGTTGGAGTCAAACAAGTATCAAAATTAAAGTACGGAGATACACATAAAATCACGAAAGCCCTTGTTACAAGAATACAAAAAGCAAAGGATGTTCAAAAATCCCCCAAGATTTTAGGTAATTTTTAGTACTCCTAAAATAAACTAAAACCTACCTAGTTCCTATTTAGCAATAAAAGTGGTATTATAATTGCATAATGAGAAATGAAAAGAACTAGTTTCATACGAGTATTGCCTGGTTATTGAATATCTAACAAATGCATTAAACTGTAAATACCATATTTATTTTTTTATTTACAAAATTTATATTTTACCTTGTTACTATTATTAACCAGGAGCAACTGTGATGTAATTTTTTAATACAAATAAGTAAAGCCCCTTATCACAAAAACGTATTATTTAAATCCTAATGTTTCGGTTGCAACGCAATCATCAGCAGAGGAAATTATAGTTGATGTTACTATAGTTGATGTATTTGAAGGAAAATTTTTATAATATCCTAAAATAACTACTTGCATTTCCGTTTTTTAACAGTTTTTTAAAAAGTATAAACATTGTACAAAAATTAACCACAAATTATATTCTGGGTACATCCCTGTAATGACCCAACTTACGAAATACAGAAGGGACATGCTAAACAAGTGAATTAATGGTGTAGTAACATGGGTAATAGAGTAAATTTGATTTGATTTCGTTTTATATCGTAAAGAAAAGCTGTTACGGATGCCCGTTATCATAGGCAGTGAGATATTATTTTAGGAGATGGTGTGGCGCTATCGTGTATATGGATGATGGGTCCGAAGTGCACTGGTAAGGAGATTGTTCTTTTCCTCTGGAAATGGAACCGTGCAAGTGTGGGTAGAGTAGGCTACCTAAATTGCGCTTCATCCCTAATTACCGAGGTTCCTTGAAAACCAAAGGTAGTAGGTTATTCAGGAAAAAATAACTAAAACCTTTTCTTACGTCAACATAAGTAAAATTCCAAAAACAATAACTGGAAACGTTAAGAAGTGAGTATGGATATGAATGCAACCTGCCTCGCTCTCTTGCTCATTTCACAGGTCAGGCTAAACCTGACGACCTGTAACTCTGTCTTCATCAAAAACGAAGACTCGCATTGATCAGACAAGAGGCAAGGTAAATATCTCCGAGCTACTTCGGCAGTGCTGCGCGCCTGAATACTCTTTTAATTTCAATTATAACATAGTCAAGGGCAACAAAAGACATTGGCTAAGCATTTCTTTGAGCGATATCTCGAAGTATTTGCGAATGGAAGTAATGTTCTGCGAGACGATGTGCGGTGTTAGAGAAACGGCTAACATGCTACGACAAAGAAATGATGCAGAAATGAAGGGCGCTCTGAGAATAAGGATATCAAGTTGACATAGATAATAAAAGAAATCTGTGGATTAGATTAGACTGTAAACTTTTAATGTATGTGATACGACGTTAATGTAATAATATCAGAAGGTTGATCTTTACGCCAGAAATTCAATTTTTAAAGAGATAAAACAAACTTCAAAGTGGTTTAAGAGTTTAAAAAAATATCTAACTATACAATATACATATGCTTTGAAGTAAGCGCCAAAACCAACTTTACCAATCCAATTTTTTTACATAATCTAGATTAATGTTTTCTGTAATAGACTGTGAAATGAAGTGGTGTAAACAGTATTCTCACCATTAATTTATTTTCTTATTCGCGTTTTAATGGCAAAGTCATCATCATCATCATCATCAGTGAGTATAACTAAACAAAGTCTTAAACAAAACTCTATAAATAGATATAGTTTAGTCGTGAATGTTTTATTTAATTAGAGTCATATCTAATTGTCTAAATTGCCCAAAAGGCAAATTATGTTTGATTTCTGTCAATCCAAACTGGGAAAAGAAAATGTGATCACTATGGAAACATGCAAACTTATAATCATCATGTAAGAATGGTAAACCGATATAGGTGTATATCAGCCGACGCGACGGAAGAAAATAAAAAGATAAACTCAAACACATACACGCACACGCACGAGCGAGCGCACGCATTCATACATACAAACAAACACATACACACACACACACACACATATATATATATATATAAATATATATATATATATATATATAAATATATATATATATATATATATATATATATATATATATATATATATATACACACACACTCACAAGCCATATGCATAATCCACACACACACACCATCATGTAAGAATGGTCAACCGATATAGGTGTATATCAGCCGACGCGACGGAAGAAAATAAAAAGATAAACTCAAACACATACACCCACACGCACGAGCGAGCGCACGCATTCATACATACAAACAAACACATACACACACACACACGCACACACACACACACACACACATATATATATATATATATATACACACACACTCACAAGCCATATGCATAATCCACACACACACACACACACTCACAAGCCACACGTAAAACAAACACACACACACACACAATTGAGATATGAAAACGGCAAACAGTATAAAAGAGAATGCTTTACTATCAAACTAGTCCCTTGGTCTCTAACGCAATTTCTCATCAAGAAAATATTAATAGACACACGACCTTCACCTGATCGTAAACAAAGTCTACTCATTTATAGGCTGCCCAATCGACTACGAAATAGATCCAAAAAATACAAGGCATAGGACAAGACATAATAAGGTCTGTTCAGGGCACGACTTGGCTCTTGTGCAAAAGTCTTGGACCTGAGCCATCTTCAAGCCCGCGCGGAGTAGCGTAGACTGTAAAGTAAGATTTCTGATAGAGAAAGTGACACTCGACAAGAAGCACTAGACCAGGGTTGCAAATACTCACAGTATATATTATTTTATCACTAAAACTACTATTTCTTGTACAGTATAGTAATGATTTCAAATAACATAAACGCTAACAAAGTTTGGCATTTTTTTAAAAAGAGTTTATAATAATTTTCATTGATTTTTTTGGGATTAAGTGTAAGAAAATATAAGTGAATACAACTATAAGAATATTGTTTTGTGTGTGTGTGTGTGTGTGTGTGTATACATAGTTTTAGGAGTGGGCCACTCACCTATCATAGGTATTATTCAGAAGTTGAATATGATATCGGCAGATCTTACTGTCCAAAGTAAGTGGTTCGTAGGAGAAACGATGGCTGATGAAATAAAGAATCAAGCAGTATAAATGGCCTTTATACTACCATTCTTTACTTTTATAGTGCGATACGTTATCATACAATTGGTAGTCTTAGACTCTCTTAGTTAAAAATATATAATAGACTATCCTAGACTCTCCTAGTTACAAATAGAATACAGGCAATCTTAGTATAAAACTGATTACTCTAGACTCTCCTAGTTAAAGTATATAAAAGGCCAGCCTTGTAAAGAACTGGCTATCCTAGATTCTTCTAGTCGCAAGTATAACAGAGGCCATCATGGTATAAAACTGGCTATCCTATATTCTTCTAGTTGCAAGTATAACAGAGGCTATCCTATTATAAAAATGGCTATCCTAGACTCTCCTAGTTGAAAGTATATTAAACGCTATCCTTGTAAAAAACTGGCTATCCTTGTAAAAACCCAGCTATTCTAGATTCTGCTATTTGCAAGTATATCAGAGACTATCCTAGTAAAAATCTGGGTATTCTAGATTCTCCTAGTCGCAAGTATAACAGAGACTATCCTAGTATAAAACTGGCTATCTTATATTCTCCTAGTTACAAGTATAACAGAGGCTATCCTAATATAAAATTTGCTATCGTAGATTCTCCTAGTTGGACGTAAAACAGAGGCTATACTAGTATAAAACTGGATATCCTAGATGTTCCTAGTTGCAAGTATAACAGAGGCTATCCTAGTATAAAACTGGATATCCTAGATTTTCCTAGTTGCAAGTATAACAGAGGTTATTCTAGTATAAAATTGGCTATCCTAGATTCTCCTAGTTGCAAGTATAACAGAGCTATCCTAGTATAAAAATGGCTATCCTAGTTAAAAATATGTAAAAGGATATCCTTGTAAAAAACTTGCTATCCTTATAAAAATCTAACTATCCTAAAGTCTCCTAGTTGCAAGTATAACAGAGGCTATCCTGTTTTAAAACTGGTTATCCTAGACTCTCATAAGTTGCTAGTATAACACTAGGCTTTCCTAGTATAAATCTAACTATACTAGGCTCTCCTAGTCTAAAGTAAAAAACGGGATATTGTAATAAAAAAACAAGGAATCCTAGTTTAAAAAAGACCACACTAGACTCTCCTACTTGAAAGTATAAAACGATTACGCTAGTAAAAAAAACTGTCCTAGTATAAAAGATGCTACTAGGCCCTTCTAGTTAAAAGTAAAAAAAAAACAGTAGTGGTTTTTTGTAATTGCCTGTGGCTCGGAAACTGCCACGTCTCGTTAGGTTCCTTATTTTCAGTTTTGTTAAAAAAAAGTGAAAAGTTGCGCAATTATTTTAAAGGTATCCGTGCGCGTAAACCATTTAGTATAGGAGAAATGTTTCCGAAATAAACGTCTCCATAACTTTCGAACATCGCTTCTGGTACAATTAAAGTACAAGAATAAAAGTGATTTCGTGTTGTAGAAGCGGTGGCGATCACGAATGTCCGATTCCAAAAAATAATTTGAGGCGCAGCCCTTAATAATTGGCCGTTCGCGTGTCGGACAGGGAATTGCCAAACAAATGTAATCTGTACCCGGTGTGATAGCCAAGCAACACGCACCGTGCTAATGCATCCAGTACATTCATTTAGGTGCTTGGATTTACATGCTGGAGATCCGACACAAAAGCATTATGTCTATAACTTGGAGGAAAACTTTAAAATGTACGACCTCACTTGCGTCAACATGAGTTCCATTGATATTAGGATTAAAACCTTTTAGTTGTATTTATGAAGCTTATAGTTCCAATAAAGCGCCAAAAGTCTATTTCCTAGTTTCTTTTTTAAGCTCTTTATATCCAACATTCTGTTTTGTACAATCCCAGTACCAAGGGGTATAGGGTTCCTTCCTTATTTTTTTTGGTTTCATTTCCATTATTCTCTTTCCTCTCAAGCGTTTGCACCTCTTTCTGATCCTTACAACGACCCCGTCTAATTCATGCAAGAGACCCTTCACATGTAATATTTCCCTTATTTCCTGTTCCACACAAGAGTTTTGGCGCCTTCCTTTAATTGCTAGAATTTTTCTCCATCAAGACCCGGAAGCGTTCCACATGATTAGGCGCCGAAGGTTCTTTTGAGACGCCTAGGACCTGGTCTACAACTCTAGAAATTTTATACTGTATCATTTAGGCACTTTTCACTAATGTTAGAAAAGGTAACAGTCGTTAAATGTACTGTTTCCTGTTTGCAGCATTACTCTTTAGGAGTAACATAGTGCTTTGCCTCTATTTTCAAGAAATAATATGTAGAAACGTTAAATGTCTGTAAACATTTTCTAAATGTTAAAGTTTAAAAGTTATAATTTTGTAGACCAAGTCCTAGTAGTAGACTAATTTATAATAATAGGCGGCTGGTAAGCAGGTAGGCGCGTGTGTATATGTGTGCGCCTGAAGGTGCGAGAGCAATCTCTGAAGGATTAAGCAATCCTCTGGGGTCCACTGAAATCTGGAGAGATTATAATTGTAAAGCAATTGTGAATACGGATAGAAATTTCCTTAAAACACACAAAGAAGAAATGTAAGAGATGTTTGTAAGAAAGAATGGGTGAGGAGACCACAGGTACAATAGGAACTGGCGAGGCACCACAGGAAGAAAGGATGCTCTTTGTCGCCCAAGCATTAGTACAGAACAAATGGAAGAACAAGGAAAGTTGCCATAGGCTAAGAAACGGACAGTTAAAACTTGCGACTAACAAGGTTCGGTCGTTCTGGATTTTTCAATTCTCCGCCGACTCTTCACAGAAGCGGTCTATACAATACAAGAAAACACTGTTTGTAAAATTGCAACAGATTATGTACCGAGAAAAATCAAAACAGAGAAAATAAGAAAAACTAAAGGCACTTGCAAAACGAACGAATAAAAAGAGTAAAAGCTTTTACTTCTTTATAAAAGGATTCTTTCTATCACAGTCGGTTTTTCGTTTTAGTTTTGTCTCGGAAAACTCAGAAAATATTTCAAGTTTATGAATGTCATCAACAAAAACATAACCTAAAAATAGAGTCGAAAAGTTCCGGCCTTAAAAACGTGTTTATGGACGTGTAAAATAAGGTCCTGCATATGCCGATTTATTATCCGGAGATATTCAAATGACATCGGTAAATACATTTTCATGAGGGGTGTTTGAACAAATAAAGTCTAAGTTTATTTCCGCGTAGTACTTTGCGAAGCTGGAGCATGTATGTTTATGTAAAGGGTTGTCAGAGTAGAGGGGATGATGAAACGAGGAGCGGAAAACTTCTGTAAACTCTGCTTAGTGCCTAAGATATGCTTAAGTACGTTATTTATGGTATATAACGTCATAACGTCTTCCATCATCATCGGCTAAAATTATGCGTGCGCTTCAACTAAGAATAGAAATTTCAAGAAGAAATTGCTATTGTTTACAAATATTTTTGGATTAACCCCTGTGACCAACGCTAGTACAAGTATAGGAAGTGATGCCCACGTTACAAATACTATATTACTACTAAATAAAGCAAATATACGTGAAACCTATTGAAATACAATTAATTACGAACAGAACAAAGTAAATAATGGGATCAACAAATAAGGTAAAATATTATTATTAATAATTTTTATAAACAAATAACTAAAGAGACAAATAACTAAAACATACATAATAAAACTAACAACAAATTAATAGAAATTCGATTGAAACCTATTTTTAATAAATTTAAGGGGAGATCTATAACAGGGATGCTACCCCGTATATATGAGACCATAGTTTCTCTATTCCCAGTACTAAGGGATTATAATGCCTTTTCCTTAGTGATACCTAATTTCAAATACTTTTTCTTACGCATTTTGTTGTAAAGGTTAAACCCTTCCTTCGAGTACTTCAGATAAGCGATTCTGTGCAATAAGCATATCAATTCAATATATTTTACGGGTAGAGGCTTTTGAGCTCGGTTTAGAGCAGGTATAAGCTATTCAAGCAACCTTCTTAATAACTATAATCTATTAGCCATAAACATGTTCCACGTCTTTAAACAAACATCTACTTTAATTTTATATAAAGTTAAAGCATTTTTTGTTTTATTTTAGTAAAATCCAAAAAATCAGGCCTGCTTTACGTAAGTAATTTTGCCCATGAGGTGGCATAATTTCCCCACATTTTCTCCTATTAAATTAAAAAATCCAGGTGAACTTTAGGTAAGCAGTTTTGCGCTTGAGGTGACATTATTTCCCCATATTAAATGGGAAAAAAACCAAAAAACCAGCTACCTCAGGTAGGAAATATTTCCCATGAGGGGGTATAATTTCACCGATGATCTTCCTTTTCACATTCATATCTAAAATTAATCAAACTTCCCTTCTTACAAGGGAGTGAAAAGGATAGATAGACAGAAGGTCTAATTTAGGTAAGCATCTCTGTTATGCGATATAATATATTTCCCTTATTTCCAGTACCATGGGACCATTATATCCTAAATTCTCGAGCTTCCAGTTCTTCCTGCTTAGAAGGAGGTGTAACGGAGTTATAAAAGACATGCACCGCTTTACGGCGTCGACAGAGAGTGGGTCTAATTTAGTCAAGCCAACCTATAACGTCTACCAGCAGGATTAATGTCCCTGCCTTAATCCTTTATTCCCAGGACCATGGGACCATTATATCCTAAATTCTCGAGCTTCCAGTTCTTTCTGCTTAGGGGGTGTAACGGAGTTATAAAAGACATGCTCCGCTTCACGGCGTCGACAGAGAGTGGGTCTAATTTAGTCAAGCCACCCTATAACGTCTACCAGCAGGATTAATGTCCCTGCCTTAATCCTTTATTCCCAGGACCATGGGATCATTGTATCCTAAATTCTCGAGCTTCCAGTTCTTTCTGCTTAGAAGGAGGTGTAACGGAGTTATAAAAGACATGCTCCGCTTTACGGCGTCGACAGAGAGTGGGTCTAATTTAGTCAAGCCACCCTATAACGTCTACCAGCAGGATGAATGTCCCTGCCTTAATCCTTTATTCCCAGGACCATGGGATCATTGTATCCTAAATTCTCGAGCTTCCAGTTCTTTCTGCTTAGAAGGAGGTGTAACGGAGTTATAAAAGACATGCTCCGCTTCACGGCGTCGACAGAGAGTGGGTCTAATTTAGTCAAGCCACCCTATAACGTCTACCAGCAGGATTAATGTCCCTGCCTTAATCCTTTATTCCCAGGACCATGGGATCATTGTATCCTAAATTCTCGAGCTTCCAGTTCTTTCTGCTTAGAAGGAGGTGTAACGGAGTTATAAAAGACATGCTCCGCTTTACGGCGTCGACAGAGAGTGGGTCTAATTTAGTCAAGCCACCCTATAACGTCTACCAGCAGGATGAATGTCCCTGCCTTAATCCTTTATTCCCAGGACCATGGGATCATTGTATCCTAAATTCTCGAGCTTCCAGTTCTTTCTGCTTAGAAGGAGGTGTAACGGAGTTATAAAAGACATGCTCCGCTTTACGGCGTCGACAGAGAGTGGGTCTAATTTAGTCAAGCCACCCTATAACGTCTACCAGCAGGATTAATGTCCCTGCCTTAATCCTTTATTCACAATCCTTTCATAACCATCTTATAAAAGTCGAACTGGCTGAGCGCCTTATAGCAACAAAATAAAACTATTGATTTTGTATATTATTCCTCTTACAAAGCACGGCCTGCTATTAAATGTCGCCTAAACGCCGTTCCGTTCATAGACATTACCCTGAAATCCTGTACATATTACATAATGCTAGACGTTATCACTAATAGCCTATTCAAAAGCAGGCGTTTTGTAGCATGTTCTCCACTTCACATCTCATATGACAATAAAAACAAACCATTAATTAATTTTGAAATAATTAGAACAATTTCATAGATTACAATGACACAACAGTCAGTGGTGCCGGTAGAAACAAATAGTTTGAAGCAAGTTGTTAATAGAAAACTATTATTAGATGTTACAAATTGTACTGACAATTTAATTTAACGAGTTTACAATAAATCTGTTATAAAAAAAAGTGACAGACGCAGTTAGTGACATTTTCATTTCAAAAATTGGAATAAAAATATATAACTCATTATCATTATAGTGAATTAATTGTTGTAAAATTTATCGAAATATAAATTATTATATTAATTAACTGATAAAATATGTAATAATATTTTAACTTCATAAAGTACAAGCAATAAATGAACATGTTAAAATAGCTGATGTACAACATAACCTATAACATAAAATCAGCTGTTTTATGAAATAGTAAGTTATCACTTATTTTAAGCTAAATTATAAAGAGCGTCTCGTGATGAAAATGAAGCGTGACGGATGAGATGATTTTCCTTCCGTGAAAAACATACAGTCACACCCAGCGATAAGAAGTATTAACTTCAAAAGTAACTAATACTTTGTTATTCTTATTAATAATAAGAATAACAACTACAATTTTAAATAGAAATGTAATATCTTCTTTCGTTAGGAATAAAAGAGAAGGTATCAGTAACTTCGGGATTCCCGCAAATAGTTAACACTTGCAAACATAAAGTCGCGTAGAATGGAGACAACGAAGGCCGCAGCTGAAAACAATGTCAAACGGGTTTAGCCATACCTACACGCATATATTTTCGGAAAGCAGAAGCGACGGTTCCGCTCCGGATATAGCAGCAGCAGAAAATAGATTTTACGTTGATTGATGGTTGCCTGGTAATTGGACAGAAAGAAACGGACACCTTTTGGCGTGATTCCTGTGTAAATGCCGACTTATACGCCTTCATGTCGGCTACTGTTTCTTGCAGCTGTTTTATTGTTCAAAGGAAATCGAATGTCGGGCGATGCGTGTTTCCTTCGAGTGTTCGCGTGCAGCCTCCATTAGGGAAACTATGTGTTAAATATTTCGTGTTTATCTGTCACACTGGAGCAACGCATGTCTGACGGGAGGCCGCAGGGGAAGTACGTCAGAGACGAAACCCTTCTCTGTAGGAGTCAGAGTGGCTACAAATGTTCCAAATAGAAACAATCCCATGTGGAAACTACACGAAAATGAGTGTATAAAGATTTTTTAAAAATAAATTCCACATATGAGAGACTATATTTTTTACGTTTTTAGCTATTTTTGTACCCTTAAATCAGTTACTTATTAATAATAAATAGTTATTGAACCAAAATGATTATTTACAATAATTTGAGCATAAACGTACCTACAAAAAAAAAAAAAAAATTCATTAAAAGACTGTTAGATTCATAAGTAATGCAGAAACAAAAGCTATCCCTGCTATGACACGAGAAGCAGAACGGGAAGAAACAAAATGGTAGCCAGAGGGACCGGCCACAAGTGTACACTTCATTTGAAGATTGTACTGAACAGAAATAGAGTCTAATTCTCGAAGCTATTAGTAAAATAATGTAGGTAACAGAAAACCTATGGCAGGGTCGCCCAGAGAATATTCGGCCCCCTGGGCAACACGTGAGTACGGCCCCTTCATTAATTCCAACATATTTTGCTTGACATCCTGTATTTTGCTTGACATTATAGGTAAATTAATGTTCTGTGATAAGACCAACTAGGGCTACTGAATCTAATCTGTGTATGTTTATAATTTTGTCGAAATAAACTACCGTCCGTTTACAGCGACTAAGAGAAATTTTATACAGAGCAAAGTAGCGTAATTATGATAAATAAATAAATATTTGTAGCAAGGGTTAGTGTTGTTTATTTATCAGCGACTAAGAGAAATTTTATACAGAGCACAGTAGCGTAATTATGATAAATAAATAAATATTTGTAGTAAGGGTTAGTGTTGTTTATTTATCAGCGACTAAGAGAAATTTTATACAGAGCACAGTAGCGTAATTATGATAAATAAATAAATATTTGTAGCAAGGGTTAGTGTTGTTTATTTATCAGCGACTAAGAGAAATTTTATACAGAGCACAGTAGCGTAATTACGATAAATAAATAAATATTTGTAGCAAGGGTTATTGTTGTTTATTTATCAGCGACTAAGAGAAATTTTATACAGAGCACAGTAGCGTAATTACGATAAATAAATAAATATTTGTAGCAAGGGTTAGTGTTGTTTATTTATCAGCGACTAAGAGAAATTTTATACAGAGCACAGTAGCGTAATTATGATAAATAAATAAATATTTGTAGCAAGGGTTAGTGTTGTTTATTTATCAGCGACTAAGAGAAATTTTATACAGAGCACAGTAGCGTAATTATGATAAATAAATAAATATTTGTAGCAAGGGTTAGTGTTGTTTATTTATCAGCGACTAAGAGAAATTGTATACAGAGCAATGTAGCGTAATTATGATAAATAAATAAATATTTGTAGCAAGGGTTATTGTTTATTTATCAGCGACTAAGAGAAATTTTATAAAAAGCACAGTAGCGTAATTATGATAAATAAATAAATATTTGTAGCAAGGGTTATTGATGTTTATTTATCAGCGACTAAGAGAAATTTTATACAGAGCACAGTAGCGTAATTATGATAAATAAATAAATATTTGTAGCAAGGGTTATTGATGTTTATTTATCAGCGACTAAGAGAAATTTTATAAAAAGCACAGTAGCGTAATTATGATAAATAAATAAATATTTGTAGCAAGGGTTATTGATGTTTATTTATCAGCGACTAAGAGAAATTTTATAAAAAGCACAGTAGCGTAATTATGATAAATAAATAAATATTTGTAGCAAGGGTTATTGATGTTTATTTATCAGCGACTAAGAGAAATTTTATAAAAAGCACAGTAGCGTAATTATGATAAATAAATAAATATTTGTAGCAAGGGTTAGTGTTGTGTATTTATCAGCGACTAAGAGAAATTTTATACAGAGCACAGTAGCGTAATTATGATAAATAAATAAATATTTGTAGCAAGGGTTATTGTTGTTTATTTATCAGCGACTAAGAGAAATTTTATACAGAGCACAGTAGCGTAATTATGATAAATAAATAAATATTTGTAGAAAGGGTTATTGTTGTTTATTTATCAGCGACTAAGAGAAATTTTATACAGAACACAGTAGCGTAATTATGATAAATAAATAAATATTTGTAGCAAGGGTTATTGTTGTTTATTTATCAGCGACTAAGAGAAATTTTATACAGAGCACAGTAGCGTAATTATGATAAATAAATAAATATTTGTAGAAAGGGTTATTGTTGTTTATTTATCAGCGACTAAGAGAAATTTTATACAGAACACAGTAGCGTAATTATGATAAATAAATAAATATTTGTAGCAAGGGTTATTGTTGTGTATTTATCAGCGACTAATAGAAATTTTATACAGAGCACAGTAGCGTAATTATGATAAATAAATAAATATTTGTAGAAAGGGTTATTGTTGTGTATTTATCAGCGACTAAGAGAAATTTTATACAGAGCACAGTAGCGTAATTATGATAAATAAATAAGTATTTGTAGCAAGGGTTATTGTTGTTTATTTATCAGCGACTAATAGAAATTTTATACAGAGCACAGTAGCGTAATTATGATAAATAAATAAATATTTGTAGAAAGGGTTATTGTTGTTTATTTATCAGCGACTAAGAGAAATTTTATACAGAGCACAGTAGCGTAATTATGATAAATAAATAAATATTTGTAGAAAGGGTTATTGTTGTTTATTTATCAGCGACTAAGAGAAATTTTATACAGAGCACAGTAGAGTAATTATGATAAATAAATAAATATTTGTAGAAAGGGTTATTGTTGTTTATTTATCAGCGACTAAGAGAAATTTTATACAGAGCACAGTAGCGTAATTATGATAAATAAATAAATATTTGTAGCAAGGGTTATTGTTGTTTATTTATCAGCGACTAAGACATTGCATTTTGTGTGAGTAGAACATGAGTATTACTTTGCCATTAAACAGTTGAGAAATTATTCATTGTACTTTTTATACTTTATTGGTGTAATGTTTTTATCTGTTTTATGGATCTCGCCAGACGAGTAATTATTTTCCGCAATGAAAAAACACCAACTTGGCCGGGCCCCTTGGGCATTTGCCTACTTGCCCCCTCTCTTGCTATAGGTTGAAAAATTTTCCTAAAAAATTGAATTAACTGGTTTTTTTATTGCAATCGGATCTTAGAAAATGTCAGACGCGTCTAAGGTAGTTTTAATTTAAAAAATTGAAACTAAAATATACAGCTCGTGATGTTTATATTGAACTAATTGTGCAGTAATAGGATTTGTTGAAATATAAATTATTATTATTATTAGGAATAAAAATTGTTGAATATTTTTTTTTACTTAATAATATACAATGAATAAATTAAGTAACATAACCTATGCGTTAAAACAACCGTTATACAACATAACCTATAACATAAAATCAACTGTTGTAAGACATCTATATACCATCACTTAATGTAAACTAAAATAATTGTATACAACACATAGATGTACAACTACATAGATATTTATAGCGTGGCGATTTAAGAGTGACGCCTACTCGACGATTTAAACCTGTACAATTTTTTCCTTCAAGCACTTCATACAAGTATCCACTTATGTAAATAAATATAGTTTGAAGGAAAACTTAAATAGCACAATCTAAACATAAAACCGGTAACATTTTAAAAGAAAGGTTTATAATAATAAATACATTAAATCTCTTACAGTGGAATTATAAGCATTATTTAAGGATTTAAAAAATTCGATTCCAATTTAATAAAGCCTACGAGAAATAGTTTTCACATATATCAAAATTAGAATCCAATATTGCTACCTCAACAAAAATAAATTTTCCAGCCACGCTTGATTCCCAATAGCTTCGATATTTAGAGTACAACCATCAGTTACAAGCGTTTGTTTATCATGCAGAAATAATAATCCCAGTAAATGTGTTTCCAGTCAGCATAACAACTGGAATTTTAGCGGACAAGTTTGCTGTTTTAAAGTCCCTGCGTTGTCTGTTGACTGTTCAGCTCGGGAAGAGTGTGTTTGCGTTGCGGGGGGTAGCAGATAATAAGCGTACAGTGTGCATCGACAGGAATGGGTAAATATTGGCGTGGTGAAGTAATTGCAATTAAGTAATTATGTGTGTAATTTGCAGAGTGGACAGCAAACGTCAAAGAAGCGTAGAGACATGTAGACGCACCCGGACCTTTGGGAAGTCCTTTCAAATTTTCCCTATTCTATTCTAAGTGTACGATGTATTTATCTTGCTACGAGCATTCTCTCTTCCTTTCAAAACTTTCGTTTTTCTTTAAACAAATATATTCACCTATATTCATTCTGTTTTTCAATTCCATCTATTACTTGACGCTCTCCTTATGCATATTTTGTTCAAATTTTCAATCGTTAATAAAATACTTTTTATTCATCCCCTCAAGTTCAAATACGTCTTTTAAAACTTGTAGTGGGTGACACTTGATGTTATTACAATTTGTTCAAATATTAACTAATTATTTAAACTTAATAATGATTTTAGTTTTATAAGGGAGAAAAGACGTTTTAGAAAAGGTGCAATATAGTTATTTCATCTAATTTGATTTAAAATTAGCGGAAACAGCTGATTTTATATTATAGCTTATGTAGTAAAACAGCTGTTTTAACGCAGAGGTTTATGTTAGTTTATTTATATTAATTGAAATTATTTAATAAGAAAGTAAGTAAATTAAATTGTTTTTTCGTTGACCTAAGTAGGAATTGACCTTAAAATTTTTTTGTTTATATTATTTGTTTTGCTTGTGTTAACCGCTAAAAACATTGAGCCTACGCAGAACATTAGTAGTAGATTTTCAGGTGAAATATCTGAGTCCAGGGGACAGGTAATGCAGAATGTGGCATTGGAAGATAAAGAAATAATTTGACAGCGAAACATGTAGGTACCTGGAGGTATGACCATTATGAAGAGAAAAAGGTTTGACGTTATGACCGAAGAAAGAAACAGCTAAGCAAGGAAAACAATTACCCTTTTTTATAGTATCTTTTGGTACCAATCAATATTAAATAAATACAAATATAGGATGTATAAAGAAATAGTAAAAGTACAAATCGTCTACGCCAATGAGGTATGGCAGAACCAAGAAAACTACAAAAAAAGCTAAAGGAAACATAAAAGGATTTCCGAGCAGGTAAATGAAGATTAGAGACAGTAATTAAGCAAAGAATAAAATAAATCATGAGAGTTTAACAAAGAATAGTAGACGAAATTGGTACCAACAAGTTAGGCGGTGCGGACATATTCAAAGAATATCCGAATATCAGCTTCCTAAACAAATCCTAACGTCGACCCCTCACAGTAGAATCTCGCAACTGCTGAAGAGAAAGCGTAGATCAAAATATTAAAATGAAATGAAAAGTATGAATGGAGGGAGAGGCGTGGTGACTGGATATAGGAAGACGTAGGAGAACGTTTTTAAACCGATCAAACTGGTACTAATAAATAATAACAGTATGCACACAAAAACCTTTCATAGTAAACCTGTAAGAAATTTACGATTGTCAGAATTAGTCTCCCCGAATGAGAGTGTCTAGTTTAGGAAAGTGACCTACTCATGTTCTCTATTCCCAGTATGAAGCGAATTTGCCCGCTTGAAATATTTATCTGCCCCAACCACCTTCCCACTCCCCTCTCAGACGATAGTCTGTCTATCCTTAATTTACCTCAATATTGAATGACAAAAAAAGGTCATATTCTCTTGTCTTTGTAGTTATTCAGCAACAATCAATAGCAGCAAATATTAAACCAGCACTCCGTATTGAAAACAAACCTTCCAAGCATAAGGAAGGGAATATTAACTACAAATAAACACCGCACACTAAAACATTAACGGCACCATAAAAAAGAAAATAGTTGCAGAAACAGAATAAAAATTTTATATTTTATTAATCAACTTATATATATATATATAGGTCTTATGGGAAATTAAATAAACGATTCGAACCGTAAATGTGTCGTAAATATAGATATAAAAGTTATCAGGGTTCCAGTAGTGAGGTGGGGAAGCACGCAAAAGCAAACTTTCCACCGTCGCTGCATACAAACAGGTTTCCAACTCCGAAGTGTACAAGTGCAGAGGCAGGGTTAAGTACTGAGTAGACGAAATGGCAACCTTGTGCCTTACAAAAAGGACCTCAAAGCTCACAATATCTTTCCATTTGGCCTTAATTCAGAAGCCACTTCAAAGCGACAATATCCATCCTGAAACCGTTCCTACTTGACGCCGAGATCGCCTTAATCTTTATCTCTGTAAATGGTAATGGTAATTATAAAATTCCTTCTATGAGCTCACACTCTCCTGATATATATCTTATACAAGTTTTCAGTCGTTAATAAAATACGTTTATATTCATGCAATCAAGTTCAAATACATTTTCTTAAACCTATAGTGGATGTAGTGGACAATCGATGTTAATACAGTTTTTTCAAATAATTATTTAATAATTAAATTATAGAAAATTGCGGGTCTAGGAAGTGAGTATCTTCGTGAAACTACAACACAATGCAAGCGAAGAAAAAAAGAAAGCGTACAAATAGTAACAAACAAAAATAATAGTCCAACGCCATACATGGAAAGGAAAATGCAAAATTGCAAGGAAATAAGCTTTCTATTTTACCACTTAACATTGTTATTCTGACATATGTATATACATAGTTATATTAATTGTAATTATAAAATAAAAAGAAATCAAATGAAATTTTTCTTTGATGATTTAAGTAGGAATTGAGTTTTTTAAATTTTATGTTAATTGTTTTTAAATGATAAGAAAAGGATAATGGAATTAGTCTTAGGTGTAGTAGAGTCAGGTGTGTAAACGTGGTGAGACAGACAAGTAAACATGTGTTATTTAGCTGCCCTAGGTGGGAGAGAATCAGCTTAGGGGTTAGAAGGAAATTAAGGGAATTGGGGTTGGATTTCAGAAAGAAAGGGCTAGTAAGTAGAGAAGGGTTTAAGGTTTTCAGGGAGTCTAGTGGGGGGATCATGAAAAAAAGGGAGAAGGATGAATGGTTAAGTGAGGTAACTGGTGGATCCTTGGTGTGATGTAGTTGAGTGAGTGACTGAAGAAAACCAGGTGATCAGGAGTGTGTCACCAAGGCCCCGTGTCACAAGAAGGGATGCCAAAGCCGAAGGAGGCTGTCCATGTGGGGAAATCGACATACCACTGACCAGTCAAGGCTTTATAGGACGGATCTCTAGGGGTCTCGGCCCTACTGGTACCACGGGTTCGTGAGACCCCACCATAGCCAATCCGGCTATGGTCTCACATGCAGAGAAAGGTGTCGTGGTGGTAGTAGATGTGCTAGATATTAGGTAGTCTCCTTAACAATTCTTTGTGTGGAGTCGGTTGAGAATGGAAATGATATAGAGCAACCGACCCCATTTTGTTCGCAACAGACACATTATACATACTGTATATTTTTCATTGCATGCCGATGTAAGTGAGCCAGTGTCCTACAACCCGCCCGGTTCTAGTTGTGTAATTTACAAACAATTTCGAGGCTTAAGTTGTTGCAGTCGAAATATATTAAAAGTTTTGTTTTTAACGTTAAAGATAAGGTAACCTTTTATTGTAAAGTACAGACCAGTGCATTTTAAGTTTTATCATTTCAAGCACAGTACAGGACTGTTTCCCTGATTTATCTATTATCGGGTAATACACATAAATATTGTTTATGCGTTGTACATTGCGTTTTTAACGGAACCTCCAGTAATCCGGCGTTTTCAGCAATTCGGCAGTATTCCATTCCTATATCTGTCGGATTACTTAAAACAACAAATTACTGAGAGTTTACTGTAAATTGTAAGGTAACATTCCATTAAAATTTTTTATCAAGAAGGAATAAACTGTTTTCCTTAAAAGAAAAGAAACACAAACGAAAGACTAGCGACTAAAAACTAAGAGAATAATTTGTTGTATTCAACCAGCAATTAACTAGATATAATATAGGTTTATGATTTATATTTTCTACACTTTTAAAGCACGCACGCACGCGCTCGCACAAACACACACACACACACACAGGTTGGACAAAAATGTCTATTTTAATCAATTTTGAGTATTTTATGTTAGGAGATCCTGTCATACCATGCCATAGAAAGCTGTGAAACCGCAACAATAATCCACATAACATCTCTCTCTTACATCCAGGAACCATTAACAAACATATCAACTTTAATGCCGAATAAATGTTTTTGTTGTGCCTTCTGGGCTGTAATGTTTACTCATGCCGCCGTTTACTGTTTTAGGGAAACCTCTCGTCTAAGCGTTTTGCATTATTTAGAAGTGGTAATTAAGATGAAGGGGTGAGACAAAGAGAATTTATTACTCTTTTTGCAAAAATTCGAAAAATGTGGGCTGCTTTGGGACGCTAGAACCAGTTTGAATAAACAAAAATAACAGCCCCGGGAGGGACTTTGTCTCCTCAAAGTGAATTAAATGATAACGTATGATTCTATACATCACTTAATTTTATGTTATAGGTTTTATAAGTGGGTTATGTTATAAAACAACTGTTTTACACGTAGGTTATGTTACATTATTTATTGAACATTGTTAAGTAGAAAGGTTATTATTAAACAGCTTTGATCAGTTAATAAATATATTAACTTATTTAAATTTGTAAGTTATGTGTCTTCAATGGAATTTTTGAAAAGATAATATTGTTAAGGGTGTCTGATAGCAAATGTTTAGGTAATTTCTCATTACGCAAAATTTAATGCTTTTCTCTATTAGAAATCTTTGTGTAAGCGCTGCTATAAAAGTTTTCACTTCTTTCGGCACCCCCCCCCCCCAATCGAGTGCTGCAAACAATTTTTTTTTTATATAGATATTTTGTGAATTCAACAAAGTCTACAAATTTGTGTATGCACTTTTATGAGAATATTATATACACATCTTTCACTTTGTTTGCACATTTCATTGCTAGGCGTTGCTAAGATCAGTAAACAATATGCAGGCCTTAATGATAGAATGTATAAAGTCAATAGGTGTTATAATTACGGCAATCAACTACTTTTATTAAAAGTGACACATATTTCACTTTTATCTGTAACTGTCAAGATGTTTGAGAAAGAGATTATTTTGGGCTTTTACCACTACAGTTGAAGACAAGTTTTACGAAAGACGGTCGGTAAATGTTGGTTTTTGGAATAAAACAATCAGTATTTTGAAACAACGCTCCTCGCTAGCATCGAGCGCGTCAGTTAAGGTTAGACAATTAAGGTAACATTTACCGTGTCTCTAAGGTAAAACCTAAGATTTACCGAGTGTATGCTGGTCAAACTCGGAATGAACGATGATCACAGACTATTTAAGACCTTTAGTATTAACAGTTGGTAGATGTTAGGTTTTACTGGAAAATCATAAACTCAATATAAGGGATTTTATAGTAACATTTATGAGTCGTATAAATGAGAGGATATTATGTCATATCTCTAGACTAGAATATCGGACAAGTGAAACCATTCGAGACATGATGGAAAAAGAGAAAGTCGGAGAGAAGATTCAGAAGAGAGAGATGACATGGTTCGGACACGTAAAGAGGTCGTTGGGAAGATGATTACAGAGAGTTGGATGGAATGGGCGCTACCGGAGAGGAGAAGGAAAGGGATCACTAAACTAACATAGAAAGAAACCATCAATAAATCCATAAGTGAGAGGAACTTATCGGTGGAACACTATGGCTACAATGGGAAAGCAACGAGGTAAAGTTTAGAAATCGGACCACGACGGCAGACGCTATAAAACCAACATTATATATATATATATATATATATATATATATATATATATATATATCGTGATATTTCACGTTGTTCATTTTTATCCGTTGCATTGATTTTATGAAGTTATTATTATTACTTGTAATTAATTTGTCCACCACGAAGTGTAATAATTTTACCTTATGTGATGTTTTCGGTCACTTGACCATTGTTGAATCACTGAATTCAACGTCAGTGATTCGACAATGGTCAAGTGACCGAAAGCTGCCTCATCACATAAGGTAAAATTATTACACTTCGTGGTGGAAAAAATTATTTACAAGTAATAATAATAGCTTCATATATATATATATATATATATATATATATATATCGGTGAAACACTGCTACAATAGGAAAGCAACGAGGCAAAGTTTAGAAATCGGACCGCGTCAGATGCTATAAAACCGACATATATAAGTTGTGTTTTGCACTCAAACTGCATAAATTGACAAAAGAATTTAAAAATCCATTCTTCTGGTTTCTTCATGTACGAGTAGCTACATTGATATTTTTACATCAACAATTCCAGCTTTACACAAATTACACTTGCCGTATAATTCCAGGTTATAACAAACCAAGCGATTATTATATCGTTGTAACAGACCAGATCGATTAGTGACGGCCCGTTGGGAAAACAAGTGGCCTGTCTTCACAATCAACCTAATCAAATCAGTCACGAGTGGAGTGGTTCTAAGTTTAATTTTTCAACTTTATTTTCACTGCTCAGTGAATCAGCACTGTTCTTGTTTGATCACAGATGTGACGTATTTTGCCAGCCTTTCAAAGCACGTCCTGTGATCTCTATTGTGTATACGCAGCTTAGGTTTCGTCAAAAGCTTCATTATACGCACGGCCTGCGCTGTTTATTAGTTAATGGATTACAGGGTTTCCGAAAAAGCGGTTTTCCGTATGAGACGTTTCATTGGAGACCCGCGAGTAAATGATGGGTGAATTTTGTTCAAATTGTATTTACGGAATGACGTTTAAGGTGTGTATATTTAAGGGAACATAATATCTATGAAGCGCCAGTTAACGGTGGGTTTTTCCAGAAGTTTCAATATACAATATCGAGAACAGAGTGGTAACGTATACTGCAATATAAATATTGGCAAAAACTCCAATATAACAAAAAAAATTAAAAAATAACTAATATTACACGTTACCTCATACTAAACCCTTTATGTACATTTCGATGACCATGCCATCATCAAGAGACCATGGGATGATTAGTAGTTAATAATATTTTATTATTCCAATAATACTTACGTGTGTGACATATTTCTTTATTTTGAATAAATAAAACTTCTTAACCACAACCCAACTTTTTTTAAACCCTTACATACATTTCAATTGCAAATCAATCATTTTCAGAGGAAAATATTACAAAACTAAATCTGTAATAATTTTCCGCTGAAGATGATTGCTTTGTAATTATTGAAATATACATACAAATAAAGGCTTTTATTAGTGGTTAAGAGGTTTTGTGTATTTAAAATGAGATAATTCAACAATAAATTTACCTAAACAACCGATTTCTTTGATTATTTATCCTATTTTCAATGTCTCTCTCTCTCACCGCACCCCATAACCTCAAAGAAAACCTCCAATGTCCTGGGAGTTCTTTTCCGATTTTGCCACTTGCAGGTAAGATTCAAATCCCCTCCCAACTGAACAGAATTCGCCACATCCCAACAAATAAATATTGTCTAGGCGTCTAATGTGGAACACATAAAACAAGTGAGTTGGTAGCACATCGAAGATAATATTAGGAAACGCACATCTGAGGCCAAAAATAGAGACAAAAGCAGCTTGTTCTGGTGGCCTAACATATTACGAAATGATTCTATCTTTGTTCAGACGTTTATACCATGTAGCGTTTAAAATTAAAACAATTATGCAACTCCATCGAGCACTCACGGCTGACTTGTAAGCATCTATTACATATTAGAAGATAAATAAATACTAAATCCATAAATTAGATAATTACATACTGTTGTGTAATGATATTTTTTTAATGCGAAAGAAATTAAAACTCTGAAAATATGAAGAACACAAATTATCACACACATGTATAATACTGATATTATAATATTGTTTGTATAATACAAATGTTGTAATATATTTATTTGTCTGATAAATTGTAGGCAATAAAAATGGTGAATTTGTGTACCTTTTTCTGTCATTTCCAACATTAAATAGGAAAGTTAATGTGAATTAATTAAATTATTTAATCATTAATATTAGGAAAGGCAGAAAAAAGGCACACAAACGTATCGTTTTAATTGCCTACAATATGCTTGTGTTATATCAAAAAGTATATTATAACATTTTTATAACACAAATAACATTGTAATATCAGTATTACATGTTCATCCCAATTTGTGTATTCATATTTTCAAAAAAAAGTGCCAAAATGTATACAAATATTCCTAATACAAATGACGATGAGTATACCAAGACTTAGAATTACTTAACAATTAAAATTATGTATAAATTTTCTTTTTAAATATTTAACTAATCCAATTTTAAAAATAGAATATCGAGAGCACAGTGGTATAATACATTACAATAAAAATATTGGGAAAAGCCCCAATACAATAAAAATAATAAAAAATAACAGATAATACAAGTTACGTAAGATTAAACCCTTACACTATCAAGAGCACAGTGGTGCAACATATTATAATAAAAATATTGGAAACAACCACAATACCACACTAAAACTTTTTAAAAAAATAACAGATAATACAAGTTACTTAAAAGTAAACACTCAATTTCAAATGTTCAGTAAGAATGGACCAAATTCTATTCAAGCTAAATATTTTCCTTATCGTCAAATAACCCTTCTAAAAAAGAATTAAGTAATTTTAACTAACGAAAACAAAAAAAAAAAATAATAATAATAATATAGGTGGTGCCTGATGCTGAAATCAAACACCCTAAATATTCAAGTTAAATAGGGCGCCTGTTGTCAATATTATTTGCACTAAGCAGTCAAACAGGACAAAACAACAATATGTTTGCAATTCAAAATTATTTAAAAACTCGAATTAAGTATTAAATAAATAATAATAAGGTTGACAATCGTATCAAAGGTTTTCATTTTAATAGTGCAACGTTACGACAACTAATTCGCTGCCCTTAGTAAGCTTGTCCTGCTATAAAAAGTCCGTATATTTAACATTTAAATGTGTAATGTGAGGAGGCAAAGCAACACTTCACTAAGAACTTCCTTTGAGCTTTAAACAAAAATGAATTATTATTATTATAATAAATGTGTTCAACTCGATTATCCGTATTCCCATTTATTCAACATAGTTATACGTATAATTAAATAATAAAAATATATACAACTCACAAATATACAATTTTTTATTTCAAACGCGTTTCGACGACTACTTTGTCGTCATCTTCAGTGAAAATACACAAATGAAATTAACTAAAAAATATGTATATATTAAACATAACCTATAAAGTTTTAGCAAAGGTAAAAACAAAAGTGAAAATCAGATCTGGGCATTGTCAAATTTATAGCCACAGCTACTAATATAATTAGATTAAAATAACATATGTTAATTATAAATATTTAATTTTGATGAGCCTATATAGCTGGTAAAACATAATAATAACAAAATTATTTAAATAATTTAAAAAATTTAAAAAAGATGGTATTTAACAATTAATAAATTTAAAATAATATTGAATTTTGAATTGGTCCTAATTATTAATATTGAATTGGTCAATATTATTTTAAATTTATTAATTGTTAAATACCATCTTTTTTAAATTTTTTAAATTATTTAAATAATTTTGTTATTATTATGTTTTACCAGCTATATAGGCTCATCAAAATTAAATATTTATAATTAACATATGTTATTTTAATCTAATTATATTAGTAGCTGTGGCTATAAATTTGACAATGCCCAGATCTGATTTTCACTTTTGTTTTTACCTTTGCTAAAACTTTATAGGTTATGTTTAATATATACATATTTTTTAGTTAATTTCATTTGTGTATTTTCACTGAAGATGACGACAAAGTAGTCGTCGAAACGCGTTTGAAATAAAAAATTGTATATTTGTGAGTTGTATATATTTTTATTATTTAATTATAACTTTCACTCACAAGCCAGCTCGAATATTATTTATAGTTATACGTGTTTGTTAAACTTTCACTACACCGCTCAGGTTATTTCATGAAATGAAACAATCCGCATCATCCGATAGCCGTCAAGTGTCAGCGTGCGACGCGGCGCGACGTATGTACAGCTTCCGCTTCGTGACAGATGTGTGGACGTATTGATACAACACAGCAGAGGCTAATGAGTCGAGAAGTGCTTTATGAATGGCTGTTTACAAACATAACTTCGAAGCTGGAGTGATTCCCGAGATAAATGGACTGGCTTCCCGCCTTTCACAACACTCGCGCCATAATCAATTGAATTATTCATGATTAGCGAACAAAATGGAAACATACGGCTGTCAACAGTTTTCGAGTCACAGTGCACTGATCACAGCCCTCTGAGCAGGGTTTTAGGAACGCAGGCGATTGTTTATACGCAAATAAACTGCAGATTTAGTAATAATTTTCACGAGACTATCAACAAATATCGAAAATTTCAAAAATCACCGTTCTTATTTGTCTTTTGTAAAATTCCTTACATTTTACGAAACCACTAGTAAGTCTTTATATCAAGATAAGAAATTTTAGGTTTTTCAATTCCTACTATTAGTTCACACTCTTTCTATACATATATTTATTTATATACGTATCTTGTTCAAATTTTCAATTGTTATTAAATATTTTTTATTCAGCGACTACAGTTCAAATATTTTTTTAAAACTTGTAGTTGATGACATTTGACGTCAATACAGTTTTAAAAAAATAATAATTAATAAGTTAATTAATTTTATTAATTTCGCTTTCTATTTTACCACTTAATGTTGTGATTCTGGTATATGTATGTACATATTTATATTACTATAATTATTTCATAAAAAGTAAGTGAAACAAATTTTATTTTTTTGTTGACCTAAGTAGGAATTAACAATAAGCAATTTTTCTAATATTACTTATTTTTACATATCTTAATTCTAGAGTAAATTCTTATATTTAATTTATTTTTCTACTACTGTAAAACTACTGGAAACGTTAAACCTTTGCAGCTAGGATCAGATCAAGAACAGAAATTGGTGTTACGAAATGTTTTCCAACTCTCAGTCTCTCTCTCTCTCTCTCTCTCTCTCTCTCTCTCTCTCTCTTATTATTTCTCATATTTTTTTCTCATTCAAATTTGTGTGTTTAAGAAATAAATTTTTCTTCCATCATTACTTTACAGCTGTTCCCAACCGGTGGCTTACGGAAGGGTTTAACCTGGGTCTCGACTCGTTCCTAAAACTATTAGAAACCAAAAAATAAACCAGAAAAGATATAAAAAAATCTAAGCAAATCGATTTGTATTCTAATCGTATTCTTTTAGCCTTATTCATAAGCCTTAGTTCCGTAAAGCAATAAAAAATAAAACAAACAAACATTGTCACGTGATAACAAATAATATATATATATATCACTTCCACTTATGTACTTAAACAAGAATCTTACTTGGTATTTATGCACATTAAGTACATAAGTGAAAGTGATAAGTGTATACAAGAAAACAGTGTTGCATAACTACAAATATATATATATGCAATATTTTATGGTAAATTATATAAATAAAGAACAGATACGATACAAGTATTATTTTTTACTCCACCATTGACCATTGAACCGTGGACATATTAAGACAAGGAGAGGTGGGTCGTCAGCTGAAAAGGTTGGTAACCACTACTACAGCAAATTATTAGTAACTGTGAAAAGCACAGAAAAATAGACAACTCCCTTCGTCTTGGTTGAGAGTAGGTCTGCGACCACCTACCAGAGGATGATTATGGCACTTGATTCCAAAGGCAAATAAAGAGCACACTAGCGTAAATATATTTAAAAACAGTTATTTAAGGAATTAATCTGATATAACCAGACAATTTACTGATACCTCTCAACAGACGCGCACTTGGTCAGTGCTACGAGTCAGGAACATGTTTATCGCGCTTCGATAAATAAATTTTTAGTAAAAAATTCAAGATGTACCATTTAAACTTTTATAAACAATTAATAACTAACACGCCTGGCTAATATTAAAACAAAGAAACGTTCTTGTAAATTTTGTCAACACAATTAGCATAGGTTTTGTAACGCTTTAGCCTGTTTATCACAAGAACGTGTAACGGGTATACACTTAATCATGACTCCTGCAAACACGACGCCATGTTTTAAGCTCTTATCTGACTGCAGTTTTCACAATCTTTTCATATCTTGCATCTATTTTTATGGCTCAGAGTTAAGAGCCCAGAGGCTAGGTACACTAAGTCATAACTGTTTTCCACCGCCTTTTTTTCTTCTTACAAAAACACAGAAAGTAATATCCTTCGTAGGCGATAACAGTCGCATCCTTCATCTGTCATCGCCTTAAACCTACATAGAGCCCTCCTTGCGATTTCCCTAACACCTAAAGATTTTCGCAGAGATCTCAATGCTAAAGCCAAAGCTACAAGGGTGTTCACCTGTTTCTCCAATCAAAGGGAGTGTCACGTAAACTTTAGAATGTTTCACTTTTCGTCTGGCCTCCATTTGAATCCAAAGTTATCGCTTTCATCTCGGTAAAAGGTTGCCGCCTGTGATTTTGTCTTTGAAACCTCAAGTCCCTTTACCTTCCTAAAGTAACAAGTTATTTTCTTGTACAAATATATTTTCAAGAAACAAGATAGACAACGTTTTAAAGTTTTTTTTTTCTACATTTTACCTTTCCATTTCATTCACGCATAGGCCTACTTATGCACTTTGGTTTTTACGGTAAGTAGAGATATTTAGTACATATTTATTAATATCTAATAGCTTATTTATACCAACATAAAAAAAAATGAAACTGTATTTAGTAAATTTTTTATACAATAATGATAGACTAATAATAAAACAAACATAATAAAATATTAATAAACGAACAATATTATATTAATAATTATTAATTATTTTGGTTTAGAGACGATTGAAACAAAAGTCTTAATTTCACAAGTTTTGACTTTCTAGTGTCAGCCAAGATCTGTCTAAGCCTTCTTGGTGGACGTTTACCCTGTGAATTCACCTTAACAATCTTCTTAGCACTCCTACGGACTTCTATTCTACCAATACTATCTGTCTCTGGCGACGCAATTATACAACCCTTTATTAACATGGTAGAGAAGGAGCCTAAAGGTCGTTAGATATTAGAATGGGGCTTGAAGCAAATAAGCCTCTACCGGCGTGTGTATACATACTATGACAGCATCTCACAGGCCCGACTAAAATACGCCTCGAGTAATCTCTCGCCATCCGCAGTAATCACTCTTCTTTAAGGTTCCCACATCTTTGCCACTCTTCCTTCACGTATTTCCCCCTCTACATGAACGTCTTTGCCACTCTTCCTTAACGTATTTCCCACTCTACATGAACGCTTTTGCTCCTTTTCATCATCGCCTTTGCCACCCTTCAACAACGTCTTTGCCATCCTTCATTGTCACCTTTCTCACTCTTCAATAAGGTTTTGTTACTCTCCTCAACGTTTTTACCACTTTTCCTTCACGTATTTCCCCCTCTACATGAACGCTTTTGCTCCTTTTCATCATCGCCTTTGCCACCCTTCAACAACGTCTTTGCCATCCTTCATTGTCACCTTTCTCACTCTTCAATAAGGTTTTGTTACTCTCCTCAACGTTTTTACCACTTTTCCTTCACGTATTTCCCCCTCTACATGAACGCTTTTGCTCCTTTTCATCATCGCCTTTGCCACCCTTCAACAACGTCTTTGCCATCCTTCATTGTCGCCTTTCTCACTCTTCAATAAGGTTTTGTTACTCTCCTCAACGTTTTTACCACTTTTCCTTCACGTATTTCCCCCTCTACATGAACGCTTTTGCTCCTTTTCATCATCGCCTTTGCCACCCTTCAACAACGTCTTTGCCATCCTTCATTGTCACCTTTCTCACTCTTCAATAAGGTTTTGTTACTCTCCTCAACGTTTTTACCACTTTTCCTTCACGTATTTCCCCCTCTACATGAACGCTTTTGCTCCTTTTCATCATCGCCTTTGCCACCCTTCAACAACGTCTTTGCCATCCTTCATTGTCGCCTTTCTCACTCTTCAATAAGGTTTTGTTACTCTCCTCAACGTTTTTACCACTCTTCCTTCACGTATTTCCCCCTCTACATGAACGCTTTTGCTCCTTTTCATCATCGCCTTTGCCACCCTTCAACAACGTCTTTGCCATCCTTCATTGTCGCCTTTCTCACTCTTCAATAAGGTTTTGTTACTCTCCTCAACGTTTTTACCACTTTTCCTTCACGTATTTCCCCCTCTACATGAACGCTTTTGCTCCTTTTCATCATCGCCTTTGCCACCCTTCAACAACGTCTTTGCCATCCTTCATTGTCGCCTTTCTCACTCTTCAATAAGGTTTTGTTACTCTCCTCAACGTTTTTACCACTCTTCCTTAACGTATTTCCCACTCTACATGAACGCTTTTGCTCCTTTTCATCATCGCCTTTGCCACCCTTCAACAACGTCTTTGCCATCCTTCATTGTCGCCTTTCTCACTCTTCAATAAGGTTTTGTTACTCTCCTCAACGTTTTTACCACTTTTCCTTAATAACTTAATCACTGTCCACTAACGCCTTCCCTACTATTCATTAAGGTTTTTGTTACATTTCCTTAACGTTTTTAACACTTTTCCTTGACGTTTTTACCACTTTTCCTTAACGTCTTTGCTACACTTCATTATTTGTCCCTCTTCACTAACGCTTTCCCCACTCTTCATTAACGTCTTTACCCCTCTTCCTAAGCACTTTTACCACTGTTCCTTACAATCTTTGCCACTCTTCGTTAATAACTTAATCACTCTTCACTAACGCCTTCTTCACAATTCATTAAGGTTTTTGTTACTAATCGTCAACCTTATCGTCAACCACCACACTTAGAAATAACCTCTATCGGTCTCTGAATACATCTCTAAATATTACGTGATTCAGACAGAAAAGCAACGAACATTCAATTCTTTGTGAAATACTCCCCTTTATTTCCATAAACCAGACACCGAACAATACGCCTTTGAATCTTCATTTCATTTTCCAACATAATATTCTAGTTATAAAAGTTTATACAGTTTTCCTTTTTCTTCCTCTCTTAGATATTTTACTGATCATATAACTACGACCCACAAGGTGTTGAATATGTCCATTGTTCCCCCATCACAACCAAACGATAAAACGTGATTGTGAACCTGTGCACCGTAAAATAGAATCAGTTGAAATTTGCACTGTTGCAACGTTACGCAACGCGAGTGTTGAGTGATAAAACGAATGTATTCGCGTTTACGCGGTGTAATTGCATATCACACAGGCGATAAAGATAAACTGCATGCGAGCGTATCAATGCCGTAAGCGCGTTCAGTACAATGGCTTAGAAAGAACTAATTTCAACTCACTGGATGTTGCTCAGTTAATTAGACCACCACAGCACCAGGACTCACCTGAAACATAAGAAGAAGTTGTTAACCACAAGTTAGTTAGCATAAAAATTTTCATTATAAATTATCGAGAAAAAATTATAAATACAATTTTGTAGTCATTAGTATGTGCGTGTTCGTGATCGAATACCGAAGCGGCTTAAGGAAATCTCTTAAAGTTAGAAATGAGATGGATGACTGTCAAACAGCTGATCGAGTGGAGCATAGTGGCGAGTAATAGCGTTAGAAACTATTTCTCTTTAGACATCAGTGATATAATTACATGATGTGAAGTGTATATTACTATATCGGAACGGAAGGACTACTGGCACGTGGTTACCATATCGACACGGAAGAAAATCTGGCGCAGGGTTACCATATCGGCTTGGGAGAATTACTAATGTGTCCTTACCATATCGGTAAAGGTGAACTAATGGGCGGCGTTACCATATCGACATGGGAGAAAATCTGGAGCTGGGTTACCATATTGGCTTGGGAGAAATACTGACGCTTGGTTACCATATCGGCAAAGGTGAACTAACGAGCGGCGTTACCATATCGACACGGGAGAAAATCTGGCGCTGGGTTACCATATTGGCTTGGGAGAAATACTGACGCTTGGTTACCATATCGGCACAGGAGACTACTGGCGCGGCGTTACCATATCGACACGAGATAACTACTAGCACTAAGTTACCATATCGACACGAGAAAACTGCTGTCGCGGGGTTACCATATCGGCACGGGAGAACTAATAAGACGGAGTTACTGACAAACTAAGAAATACTGACACGTGGTTACCATAACGGTACAGGAGTTTACTGGCGTGGCGTTACCATATCGGATGGGAGAAAACCTGACACGGGGTTACCATATAGGGTCGGGAGAACTACTGACGCGTTGTTGTCCAATCAGTACGGGAGAAAGACAGTCTCAGCGTTACGGAATCGGCACGACAGAACTTTTGGAGTGACATTTCCATATTGGCACGGGAGATCAAGTGACTTGGCGTTGTCAATGCGTACGGACAAACGGCTGCCAACACAATAGTGGATAACGGTACAGGAGAACAAATGGAACGACGTTGGAAATCGGTACGGGAGAAAAAATGGCACGACGTTGCGAAATCGGCAGGAGGAAACGACTGCCGTGTGGCATTGCAAAATCGCAAGTAGTCGATACCGTTGTCGTTACACCTATTCAAATCTCTATAAAAGCTGCTCAAAGCAGATCAGACAAACTATAACTATTCAATGAACCAAAAAAGGAATTAGAAAAAAACGCCCTCTTAAATTCTATTGTCCTAACAAGAGAACCGTTAAAGCTACGATTGTGCAAAAACGTGACAAGACCTAGAAATCTGTTGAAAATATATTTTTACTTTTAACTATAATATCGTATTAACATCAATTTTAACAAGCATGCTATTTTTTTGTTTTTTTTTTTATCATATCAAGTCTTAGACGAAGATGATGAACACACAATTTTATTACAGAAGAATACGTCAATAACTTAATTTAAAAAAAAAAAAATAGCGATGGGTTTAAAAACTACTTCAAGTTATTTTATTAAATCTTGTAATTTTCTTTCGAGCCTTGTAAAATTAATAGTTCATGTAAAATTCTTAACAGTTAAATACTCACGCGCTTGGGGCGTTAGTGGACTATGAAATATTTCCATTAGTTGTGAATAAATATTCTGATAAACGCTGGAATTTAATATCGAAACCATTCATGTTCTGACACAATCAAAACCAATATGTCAAAATGAAGTTCGCAGATTCCAGAATAAGTAATAAAACAGAACTATTCCATGTGTATCGGGTTGGAAAGGTGTACCGCTTTCATCGACTTACAGGACGACTTGATTTCGCAGAATTCTATTTGTACAGATATTCTACAGGCATTCAATTGCAGTAGAAGCTTAATAAGCCACGTCGTGTTTTCTCTGATCGAATAGTTTGATTTCTGTCGTGTTTGAAAAGATTTAGTTAATTTTCTCTCCGCATCTGAAATGTTTCGTCAAAGAGATGTATTTTCGAGTCTGTAGGAGGTGAAAAAATGTCTCTTAAAAAAAGCGAATCTGTTTTAAGGATTTTACAAATTAGAAATGAAAAGACTTTATTTAATCTTTACTAATTCATGACCAGATACACTCAGCCGTCGATTATCCGAACGTCAATTATCCGAAACATCATTATTATTAAATTCCTTCTATTAGCTCACACTCTCCTGATATACATCTTGTACAAATTTTCAATCGTTAATAAAATACGTTTTTATTCGTCCAATCAAGTTCAAATACATTTCTTCTAACCGATAGTGGATGACAATTGATGTTGATAAAGTTTTTTTCAAATATTTATTCAATAATTGAATTATAAAATTTGTGGGGTCCAACCGGATTCGAACTGATAATCTTCTTGTTCGAAGTCTAGCGCGCCTTGCAACTTTCCAACCACCGGAAATACATTTCTCAAAGATGTATAAGAATTGTATTTCCCCCTCCCATCTGGTTGTCGTGAAATCTCCATTGTACAACCTTAAACTGTTTCCATGATTACCACACAATATTATAAATAATGCTCTAGGGTAAAAAAATTATTATTTTTTTTGTTAACTTCAGTAGCAATTTACTTAATTTTTTGTTATATTAGGCCTACTTATTATTTTTTTGCAATGACAGAACAACTGTACATAAATAGGCTAATGTCTACTATATATGTATATTGTATACTTAATGTATACATTTAAAAAATGCTTACAGTACTATAGGCCTACAGATTATTATACATCTGTGTAATTATATAGCGTAATCTGTCTATCCAAGTGTTTTTTTATTTATTCTGCCTTTAACATTGAATTTATTTATAATACAGTAGTACATACGCCTCTTTATTTAATATACTAATAGGTTGTTGGATTACAGTATATGATGTAGAGTACTGTACATACAGTACACTCTAAACGTTTTCTGAAACGTAAACCGCAACTTTATATTTAATATAATATATTTGTTTGGCTATCCGAACACCCTCCGGCCTCGAATAGTTCGGTTAATCAACTCTCTACTGCACTTATGCACTTTACAAACGTCCCCTAACCAACCGCTGTGTTCAAGTCGTGAAGAATAATTCTTGCATTGTTTCATTCTCCCCAACGTGGTAAAACTTCAAAAGAAACAAGGGTATAAGAAAATCTGCACACTGTACCAAAGACTGGGATGACATTGTGTGTTCTGTGACGGAGGCTGCAAAAGGAGTGGTAAAAAAGAAATATGGCAACGTCGCGTTTTAATGACACCTGAACATTGCCATTATTAAACCCTTTAAAAGTGGCGGTCGTGTTAGGGTGGTGTATAGCGTAGGAAAGACGGGGCGAAGATACAAATATAATAAACTATTCAAAAAGATTTTTAGACGAGAGAAATGGTCAGCTAAGGGGATATTTTCAGCAATTATGAGTTATAGTAAAACCTGTATAAGTTAAAAACACGCTGTTTCATTACAATCGACCAACATAGCAAGTAGTCAACGTAGAGTCTAAAACTGTAATTTCTTTTGTCGGTTCCGTTAAAAGTTCATCTTAGACAGGCGGTCAGGTTAAAAAAAAAGGCCAACTTTGCAGTTTTTGTTTAGTTATATTAGGTTATAAAAGTTATCGGGTGATGATTTCATAAAGTTATAAATCCTTAAAATTTACGAGTATTGTTTTGTTTTACTGCTGTTTTTGTTCTTCATTTCATTTCCGTCATGAATGAATGATTTCATAATTTATGTTTATCAATACTTGTTAATGCTTTCATATAGTTGAGTGTAGTTACTTACTCTTTTTCGGTTACTGTTTCTTATGTTTTTTTTTTTTTTTTAAATAACTACCAGCGTTGTGAACTTGGAGGCTTATCTTTATATTTTATTAGCCCAAGATAGAACAAATTATATCTATTTGCGATAAATGTAATGTTCCCTATTTTTGTTTTTGTTAGATCGCTTGAAACAATCATTATAATTAAAATGGAGAATAAGTATTACAATTTAAGGTACGAATAAATGACTGCATATATTATGGAACTAGACAACGAATATGAAAAATTGTTTCTCTTGCCATACAGATTTGGTTAACAAAAAAAGTTTCCGTTTGAAACTGTATGAATATTTAACTAAGATCATATAAAAAGACTTTCGCATTCAAATTAAAGTAAAAGTACAAAGAGAATTAATTCTAATGTAAGGAGCCAAAAATTATTATGATTGAGAATTCTGCATTCGGGTTCCGGCAAAGGAGTCTGCGACATGTTTTCGGCCATTAAAAGCGGTTACGGAAGTTTTAAATATATACACATTTCCCTAGATCAAGGATAAGAAATCTGGCAGGCAGAGCTAATAGTTGGCAAGATATCAGTGCCACGTGGCATCCATACGTCAATCGTTACGCCAAATATTTGTCTTTACTTTCTATTGTGGCTGTCCTCTTTTTTTTAAGAGTTGTTTTGGATCAACAATACGCACTTTATTACGTCAATCTACTCAAAGGCTTTATAATTTGTACTATTTCATCGCTTAATTACTTAAAACATTACACAATGTGATGTACACTATATATAACATTTACAGTTTTGCTCGGCCTGTAATAATAGAATAGTAACTATTGAGTTATAAACATTTATACACTCACACACACACACACACACCCACCCACAAAACACACAAAGAGAGAGAGAGGGAGGGAGGGAGGGAGAGAGAGGGAGGGAGGAAGAAAGAGGGAGATAGAGAGGGACAGGGGGAGAGAGAGCGAGAGGCAGAGAGAGAGAGAGAGAGAGAGAGAGAGAGAGAGGCAAAACACGCACACGCAAACAAACACACACACACACACACACACAAACACACGCACGCACGCACACACATACAAAGAGAGAGAGAGAGAGAGAGAGAGAGAGATAGAGAGAGAGAGAGAGAGAGGTGTTAATTTTCAGATATTGATAATACCATTTACAACACTTATTATTTAAATAAAAAAATTAAAAACAGACTTTCTTCATAATATCTGTCTTCACGGACCATCTCTTCGAGATTTAGGTATGAAAATGAGGAAAACTTTCCTTAAACAGATTAGTTTTGTTTCATTAAACAAAAAATACATGTGCTAGGTAGAAAATAAAATTTAATTTCGCCAGACTAAAGAGTTTCACAATACCCTCTGTAGCGTCTCGTAGAACCAATATAAGCGCGCTTCTGTTTTCTTAATATTAATTCCGCCGTGATACCGCGCTGATATAAAGCGGCAAACACCCATTACCTTAGACTTCTTATCCGTTTACCGCTTTTGATATTAACGTAGCCGGCTACAGTCCGACCACAACAATATAACCTAGACTGCTTTTCTTGAAACTTATTAATTTACTGATTGCAAACATAAGTAAGAAATAATCGTGTGAAACATCATTATCGATGAGAATATCGTGTGGGAATACATTTTACGAACAAGAAATATAATTTGACAAATGTCTGGTTATCTGACCGGAATCGCAGGAGGCTATAAAAGCGAATCAGGGCAGGTTAGGTTGTTTTCACGAGTAATGTCGCTATTTATGCACCATAAAGCAAGTTGTAACCTCGTTCGGACATGACTTTCCAATTACTTGCAAATATAATGTAACTGTCAAGATATTCCCGGTGGTAAACGGTATTTTAAGGATATTCACTTAACATTACGCAAAATTATTCTAATTTTTAAAGTCAGCGTTCCATGCGACATATTTATAAGCTTTATATAAAATGGTTCGCGAATGAACTGAGGAAAAATACGTTGATCAGATGATGAAATAGTGTCCAAGTTGTACAGCATACTGTATATTGTAGTATTACTTCATGACAGCTTTAACCAATTATTATATTTGTTCTATTAGCTTACACTTTCCTGTTATATGTCTTGTACAAATTCTTAGTTGCTAATCAAATACGTTTTTATTCATCCAATCAAGTTTAAATACATTTTTGTTTACGTGTAGTGGATGACAATTGATGTTAATAAAGTTTTTTTTGAAATGTTTATTCAATAATTAAAATATAAAAATTTGGTGGTTCCAGATAGGATTCAAACTGAGTATCTTCATAGCAAACTGAAGTCTAGTGCTTTGGCATTGAGCCAACCTTCCATAGTTCGAAATGAACTTCTCAAAGATGAAAAACCTCCATTGTATAACCTTTAATTGTTGCTATGGTTACCACACAATGTCATAGATATTGGTCCAGAATTAAAAATGAATGAAAAGAATAAAAATAAATAAACAAACTGGATTAACGGCATGGAACCTTGCTTCACAAACGGACAATGCAAAAGGAAAGTATAAATAGTAACAAACAAAAATAATAGTCTAACATCATACTTAGTAAGGAAAAAGAGAAGCAAGGAAATTCGATTTCTGTCTTGCCACTAAATATTGTTACTCTGACACATGTATGTGTACATGTTTATATTATCTGTAAATATAAAATGAAAAAACAAACTTTAAAAACTTGTCGTTGACTTAAATAGGAATTTATTTAAATTTTTTTTTATATTTTACTTGTTTTAATTGAATTGTTTGAACATACGTGATAAAGCTTTTCCCGATCTCATTTGCCCCGTAAGTATACGTAAGTCATCACCTTCGTATACTCCCTTCCTCCTTTATTCCACTTATCCTTCAGTATCCTTCTTCTTCACTTAACTTTACTTAAGAAACCAAATGGGTTAACGAGTATGAGACCTTGCACACGTAAGTCATCACGTTCGTATACTCCCAGTACCAGGGTTTCGTTACTCTCGTATAGGCTTCATCCTATACTCCTCTTATCCTTCTTCTTCACTTAACTTTACTCAAGCCACCAAATGGGTTAACGGGTATGAGACCTTGCACACGTAAGTCATCACGTTCGTATACTCCCAGTACCAGGGTTTCGTTACTCTCGTATAGGCTTCATCCTATACTCCTCTTATCCTTCTTCTTCACTTAACTTTACTCAAGATACCAAATGGGTTAACGGGTATGAGACCTTGCACATGTAAGTCATGACCTTCGTATACTCCCAGTACCATTTTTTCGTTACTCCCGTAAAGGCTTCCTCCTTTACTCCACTAATCCGTCAGTCTTCTTCTTCTTCACTTAACTTTACTCAAGGTACCAAATGGGTTAACGGGTATGAGACCTTGCACATGAAAGTCATGACCTTCGTATATTCCCAGTACCGGGGTTTCGTTACTCCCGTAAAGGCTTCCTCCTTTACTCCACTAATCCGTCAGTCTTCTTCTTCTTCACTTAACTTTACTCAAGGTACCAAATGGGTTAACGGGTATGAGACCTTGCACATGAAAGTCATGACCTTCGTATATTCCCAGTACCGGGGTTTCGTTACTCCCGTAAAGGCTTCCTCCTTTACTCCACTAATCCTTCAGTATCCTTCTTCTTCAGTTAACGTTACTTAAGATACCAAATGGGTTAACGGGTATGAGACATTGCACTCGTAACACGTATACTCCCTATACCACCTTTGTATACTCCCAGTACCAGGGTTTAATTACGACTCACATTATCCTCTACTCCACCCATCCCTCAGTATACTTCTTTTCTGGTTGTTAAACGGAGCTCTCTTTTCTCTCTCTCTTGTGATGTGCTGTGTCTGAAAACTCATTTACACCAGTTTATTGTTTGAGTCTTGACTTTATTGTGACAGTGGCTGGTTGTTGACTGAAAGCTTTAGAGGCTTTTGTGATGGTCGTGTACATTTAAATTTTGCACTTTTTTGTTTGGTGCTGAGCAATTTTATAATTTTGACTGTTGGTTGGACAGATTTGGTTCGGCTTGGATTTCTGTGAGGCGTGGATTTTAGGTATTCGACCTTTATGGGGGCTCGTAGACGTGCCACAGGGCTCAACGGAGGCGGTGCCGGATCTGTGACTATTGCCGACAGATCCGGATAGGAGGAGCGTTCTGCTCGAGCTTAATGGGATGAAGTCGGTTTGATGATGAAATGCTCTAGGGGGGGAGGGAGTTAAGTCCCGCAGCTACTGTAGTATTTTAGATATACCACGGGGAATTTGTGATTGTTCTGAGCGTGATGTTTTGGAAAGAGTGCAGCTTTCTCTTTGAAGTATCGCTCAGAAGGGAGTAAAAAGCGCGAGCTGCGTAAGTGATGATGGGGCTGATGTACATTTTGTACATCATCAGCATAGCGGACATTGGGATCTGGTTCCCAGCTCCGCGAATGATCGGGAAGAGCCTTTGGCGAGCGCCAATGACCCTTCCAAGAGCACGCCAGAGATAAGGTTGAAAGGTGAGCTTTATTTCACGCGTCAGTATTAGATACTGCACTGTGGTTTTCCAGGCTATGGGATTGTTGTTTAGAAAGAGCTGTGGGACAGGACAAGCTCGTTTGTTGGTGAAGGACTCCAAAGTTAACATTAATGGTGCGGTATTGAAACTTGGAGTGGTCAGCGAAGAGTCAAAGCGGACAGATGGGTATAGGGGGACGTCATTGGTGGACACAAGGTACAGTAACACCCCAGAACTGAACCTTGAGGTACGCAATCGGACGTCGCGTGGAAAGAGTATCTTCGACGGACGCCTGGAACCATCTGTTGTCGAGGTACGAATGAACGAGGTGTACATAACATGGAGGAAGGAGACGGTTTGTCATTTTGTACAGGGTGCCTTCAAGCCATATCCTGTCAAAGGCTTTGCTGATGTCCAGGAATACAGGGATGTTGTGACTTTTGGTGTTAAAGCCATCTGCAAGACAGTTAACCACATTGTTTAGTTGCAGGCTTGTGGAGTGGCCACTGTGGAAGCCGTATTGTTCGTTGCGAATGGTAGGGGCTATATTTTGAAGCAACCTGCTATTGAGTAACCTCTCAAAGACCTTTGAGAGGTTCGGTAGGAGTGATACAGGCCTGTAGATTTGGGGGAAGAGAGCGTTTTATTAGGTTTGAGGAACAGGACTACTTTTGCTCCCTTCCATGACCTAGTGTAGTGGCATGTTTGCATGATTGCATTAAATAAATTTGCAATGGACAATAGTATGGGGAGATACTATCTTGAGAGCGTGGTTGGATATGCCATCCAAAACAGGGGCTCTGCAGGGGCTGAGGTTTGATATGGTTTGCGCCACCTGATCACTGGTGATCAAGTCTGGTAACGGGCCGAGTGGGTCATTTTCAAAGGTCAAAAGTTTCAAGATAGTCCCTGACATGTTCAACATGTTCGGTTTTATAGAAGCTAAGAGCTGTCGATTTAGTTTCCACAGAGAGTCATTTTCTATGTTTACGGATGATAGGAAACTAAACCATTCCTCCTCAGCATGTGTTTCTAATACAGTCTTTACTATATGTGTCTGGCGTTTTGGATGAGGGTTTGGCTGAGGGCGCGCGTGTCAGTTGCCATGTTCGGCGCAATCGGCGTATCTTTGCCAGATCGGCTTATATATGGGGTGGAAACTCAGTCTTTGCACCGCCGCGGACAGTAGTATACTTCTTCCTCACTTCCCTGTGCTTCAATACATATTAGGTTAACATTGGGTATGTGACTTTCCATAAGTGAGCATTAATATTTCACTATATTCAGGTGATAACAGTTGTTTTTACTTATTTTTACCCATAATGCGTACAATCCTTTCTGGCAACAATATCAAGGATTGTATTAAATATTTAAAACATCCAAATATAACTGAACCAATCTTACTTAAAAAATGTTAGAAATGTTTTTCATGAAATAAACAATTAGGAAGAAATATAGGCTATCACTAACGTACATCTGTCTATAAGCGCAAATACTTAAGAGATAGTTTGAGACATACTTAAGGATCATAGACCTCTGGAAGTAGGTAATCTTGGCACGTCAACGAAACTCTACTTTAATTAAAGCCATTCGCTTCCAGATGTGATTAGCAGCGACAAGCAATTTTCCATTACATCTTTGAATGACATTTACGAAGTAGACGGGGAGGGAGTACTGTCAAGGGAATGGCAAATAACTGACATAAACATTGTATTTAAGGTTATGTTGCATCGCACGCGACATAGTTGCAAGTAGAACGCTTTCTGAACACGCCAGACAAGCTCCATGCTGCCTGCATACAAAATTATGACAGAATATTTCTGTTTCTGTATACACAATAACGACCTAACTAGAAGCAATCACTGCTCTTTGTTCAGCCGGTTGCCCGTATTGACAGCTGATCCAAGCGTGATGTGTTTGTAAATTTAAACACACAGTGGTAGAAAAAATTGCTATTACGGAGAATTTGCATTAGGGCCAGGTTAATCTGTCATTGCGTATGTGACCAAAACATTTAACAAAGATATTTCGGAACCGTATCCCATACGATACGTAATGTCCTTTTGGAGGGACCTTAGGTTACAGCGCACTCAGGTGTTGCCCTTGGCAATTTTACTTTTTGCCATACCAAAGAACTAAAGCAAATTTACTTTTGACTGTAAATTTAATAAAAAAATCTAAATAATCCGTAAGGTTTTATGAAATTTTATCAAACGTCTCATTGTAGAATGGTTGAATTATCATTTATATATTAATTCATATAGGTTTCACCAAGTAATTTGTAGAAAATTTTATTATATTTTTATTTGCATCAAGTAATTATTTCGAGTATAAGTGAAAATTGTATAAGTGAAGAAATTACTTTCGGATTACTGTAGTAATGTAACAGTATTAAAGGAATAGGTATCGATTGATTATTCATTATTCATGGTAAAGGAGATGAATTCATAATTTTTAGAGATAGAATTTAAATATAGTATTCAATTTTATACTACAAACCTATGAAAATGAACTCATTCACAGAATAATAACCATTTTAAATACCTAATATCAGGTTTTTTTGTTACAATAATTGCAAAAAACAAACTATGTCCAAAAAGTAGAAAATTGAATATATATGATGTTTTCTTGTATTTAATATTTTTTTATATGTTCTATACATTTGTAAAAGGTAATTACTAATTTACTAAAAGGTAACGTTAGGAATCGCTTAGTGTGCCCCCTTCCTTTGTAGTAGCTAACTATCCACTTCCTGATGTCCTCTGGTGTGTTGAGTTCCTCTTAGATTCACCTTAAAACTTTCCACAAAAATCGCTAGATTCCCTTTACTTACAGCGGACTTCACTGCCACAACGCTGAACCTCAGTCAAGAGGATTTCTGCTTCCTTTCAAACTCAAAGGTTTTATAAAAGCTGTCTTGAGTGTCTTTCTGCATATACCTATACATATAACCTACTGCATATAACATTCGTTCAAACATATCGACGAATTTGAAATCATGCAAAATGCCTTGAGTTTTCATACATGACCTTTTCTAGGTCCCTCCCATTGAAAAGCACATATTGTTCTATATTTATATCAAATGACTTCTCCCATCTATCGAGCTCAGGACACGCCACTTACAAATCATAGTTTAGTGTCTCCCCAAAACACGATAAGTTTCCAAAAAAAATATTGTTTAAATAGAAAAGTTAAAAACAGAAAATAGTGATACAAAAGCCAGGAGAAATACAATGCAAGTGCATTCCTCTTTGCTCGCACCAGGCTGAATATTTGAAGTACCAAATATACGACCTGTTGGAATTATACGGCACCGACACAATATACTAATACTACAACTCTCTCTGGGGACTTTAGATAAGGGGCGTAGGGAAAATAACACTACGTGTGCAATCTGGCGGAATAATTGGAAAATTGTTTCATAAGGTAGAACGAACGAAATGTTTACGAGTGTGATGTATGTATAGGCACTGTAAAAAAACTAAACTAATATGTGTAAAATAAAGGAACTAAGACAAATATTTACAAAAGCGAATGTCATTTTGGCGTCTATTCTACGAGACCTAACCCAACCTTATCTAACTAATCTTAACCTCACCTAAACAATAACCTTATCTCAACTGAAGTAACTCTATCTTATTAAGTCTAGTCTTGCCAAACCTTACCGTATCCAACCAAACCGCACCCTTCCCACCAATTCTAGTCTTCACAAACCTAACCTTATCTAACTAATCCTAACCTTATCTAAACAATAACCTTATCTCACCTGGAGTAACTCTATCTAATTAGGACTAGTCTTGCCAAACCTTACCGTATCCAACCAAACATAACCCTTCCTAACCAATTCTAGTCTTCACAAACCTAACCTTATCTAACTAATCCTAACCTTATCTCACCTGAAGTAACTCTATCTAATTAGGACTAGTCTTGCCAAACCTTACCGTATCCAACCAAACATAACCCTTCCTAACCAATTCTAGTCTTCACAAACCTAACCTTATTTAACTAATCCTAACCTTATCTCACCTGGAGTAACTCTATCTAATTAGGACTAGTCTTGCCAAACTTTACCGTATCCAACCAAACATAACCCTTCCTAACCAATTCTAGTCTTCACAAACCTAACCTTATCTAACTAATCCTAACCTTATCTAAACAATACCCTTATCTCACCTGAAGTAACTCTATCTTATTAGGTCTAGTCTTGCCAAACCTTACCGTATCCAACCAAACATAACCCTTCCTAACCAATTCTAGTCTTCACAAACCTAACCTTATCTAACTAATTTCAACCTTACCTAACCTAACAGTATTTAATCAATCCTAATCTTAGTTAAACCAACCCAACCTAACCAATTCTAGACTTACCGAACCTAACCTCATCTAACTAATTTTCAATTTTTTCTAACCTACCCGTGTCTAAATATTCCTAATCTTACGTAACCTAACCTAACCGTATCTAGGAATTCCTAATGCTATCTAACCTAATCGTATCTAATCAATCCCAATATTAGTTAACCTAACCAATTCTAGTCTTACCAAACCTAACCTTATGTAACTATTTTTTTAATTTTTTCTAAACTACCCGTGTCTAAACAATCCTAATATTACCTAACCTAAGATAACCGTAACTAGCAAATGCTAATGTTATCTAACCCAACCGTATTTAATTATTCCTAGTCTTAAAAACCTAACCATATTCAACCCACCTTAATATTACCCAACCTAACGTAATACAACCTACCCTAAGCTAATGTATTCCAACCAACCCTAATCAAACTAAACCTAAAGTATTCTCACCTAACCTAACGTGATATACCTAACCTATTTTTTTTAAGACTTGCTATAAAGCCTACAAGACTAAATTCGTTGGACTGAGCCCAAATAAAGTAACTGTACTATACATTAAAATAACTAATTTGTTCTTGGCCATTGATAATAACACTAAAACGTTGCTTTACCGCACTCTTTATAGCCACTGTGCGTTTTACAATATAAATAACTTGTTTACCACGGTCTTTACAGTCTCAGACTAACTGCTGCGTTGGGTAGTGTAAATACAGCAAATATAGTTGCTAGTAAAACGTTAATGAACTTACATGTTTTAATACTCATTACGTGTTTCCTTCATGGTTTTTTTTTATTTATTAAGGAAAAGAAAATATTTATTTCATTTTCAATTTACCATATTTGTAGAGTTATGTTAAGATTACTAATTTGTTAATTACTTACAAGAAACGTTAATCGTGAAGACACACACACACGCGCGCGCGCGCGCACACACACACACACACACACTCACACTCACACACACACGCGCGCGCACACACACACACGGGCGCGCACGCACACCCACACACACGCACACCCACCCACACACACACACACACACACACACACACACAACACACACACACACACACACACACACACACACACACACACACACACACACACACACACACACACACACACACACACACACACACACCTATATGGACCTATTTGAGTCCTATCTTTGTCCATAACCTCTTTCATATCATTCACATTCAATAATAGTTCAACTAAGTAAACTAATTTATCTTAACAAATGAACAGAAGAATGAAACCGGAAAACACAAATACGTGTCTTGTGGTTTTTCAGGAAAAGAAATGCACAATTTTCATTCCACTGGAAACAGGTACCTATCAGATATAAAACAGCGAGAACAACAAAAGCATTCACAGATCAACAACAAGAGAGAGACACGAAAGAATATTAGACGTGGAGATACACTAAACAGTGCGGAACGGTTTGTAATTAGAGCCGACAGATGGCAACAAGAATATATGGTATTGTGTATTGTTTTGGTGTATTTTTGTGTTTGAATCTACACAAGATAAGGTTTTAGTTAATGTTTTTCTTACTTTCGAGGCAAATACGTTAATGATAAATTCCAGACATCCATAAATACATCACTAAATAAACGTAGGAGTTAACCTGTGCTCTTGGCAAAGCTCCATTTTCAGAAGTATTTAGATTCAAGTGCATATCGTAATAGGTACACAGCGGGCCGCTGTTCCAGTCTCATTATAAACTGGTGATGTATGCTTGCGAAGATCGACTGTGATTTATGCCTATACCAAGCTCCTATTAACGTATCTCAGTTCAATGCAAATATTATAATGTTCAAGTTTTAGGAATTACACACTAAGCTTATAATTTAAAATTTATATTATCTATTGATTTAAAATTTAGAAATGAAAATTAAGGACAGGGAAAATACAATTAAAAACATTTTCTTTTAAAGAAATTACAAGCAATAATCGGTTATGACGTCAGTACTATTTGAAAAAATATTACATTGGTACAGAAAGTTATGGAGCACTTATTAGTTCTAATATTGGTATTGTAGAAAGAAAAATATAGCCTCCCTTAAGCAAAAAAAGTTTATAAAGTTCAGAAAATAGATCACTTATTTGTTACTGCATTGCAATATAGCATCAAATTATACCGTTAGTTAGAGGTAAAAGAACAAAACCAAAATTCCTAACGTAAGCTAATCGGTTGACGAATGGCATCAGTTGAGGTTCACGTTATATTATTACCAAATTGATTACATTATAACAATAGAGTTGGAGGCCATCGTAGACTTTACGCGTTAATTAGCTCGAGTTAATAAACTTGTTTTTTTTTTACAGAAAAACATATATTAACTAGAATCTTTGCAGCTATGTACATATTTAATATTTACAGCTAAAATAAGTATATATTTTAGTATAGCTATATTATGAAGTAGTACAACATGGTGCTCTGTTTTATAAAGAAACCTTACTTTACTAGGTTCCTACTGTGTTTTGCAGTAGATAAATTTTTTTAAAACAGTTTTCATTTGTATGGTATTAATTCCATGTTTAATTATTTTGTTCGTGCAAATGTGGATCTACAATTACCAAACTTCCATACAGGATATATAATACTAATTACCATAACGTCAATCAAAATGATGTAATAATAATTTCCAAAACTGTAATGACGGAGTACCGACAATTAATAACAGTGTAACAACAATGACGTGGTGATAGTTATAAAGTAATAAACACGATGTTAACGATAGCGTTATAATACTAACCAAATTAGTAATCACTGTGACGTGATAGTAATCAAAATTGGGATCACGATGGCCTGATAGTTACTAAAATTGTAATCACGATGGCGTGATGATAATTCCTAAATTTGTAATCGTGATCACCTGACAGTTACAAAAGCTCTAATGATAGCTTGATATTAACTACATTAGTAATCACGATGGCGTGATGATAATTCCTAAATTTGTAATCGTATCACCTGACAGTTACAAAAGCTCTAATGATAGCTTGATATTAACTACATTAGTAATCACGATGGCGTGATGATAATTCCTAAATTTGTAATCGTATCACCTGACAGTTACAAAAGCTCTAATGATAGCTTGATATTAACTACATTAGTAATCACGATGTCATGATGATAATTCCTAAATTTGTAATCGTATCACCTGACAGTTACAAAAGCTCTAATGATAGCTTGATATTAACTACATTAGTAATCACGATGTCATGATGATAATTCCTAAATTTGTAATCGTATCACCTGACAGTTACAAAAGCTCTAATGATAGCTTGATATTAACTACATTAGTAATCACGATGTCGTGATGATAATTCCTAAATTTGTAATCGTATCACCTGACAGTTACAAAAGCTCTAATGATAGCTTGATATTAACTACATTAGTAATCACGATGGCGTGATGATAATTCCTAAATTTGTAATCGTATCACCTGACAGTTACAAAAGCTCTAATGATAGCTTGATATTAACTACATTAGTAATCACGATGGCGTGATGATAATTCCTAAATTTGTAATCGTATCACCTGACAGTTACAAAAGCTCTAATGATAGCTTGATATTAACTACATTAGTAATCACGATGGCGTGATGATAATTCCTAAATTTGTAATCGTATCACCTGACAGTTACAAAAGCTCTAATGATAGCTTGATATTAACTACATTAGTAATCACGATGGCGTGATGATAATTCCTAAATTTGTAATCGTATCACCTGACAGTTACAAAAGCTCTAATGATAGCTTGATATTAACTACATTAGTAATCACGATGGCGTGATGATAATTCCTAAATTTGTAATCGTATCACCTGACAGTTACAAAAGCTCTAATGATAGCTTGATATTAACTACATTAGTAATCACGATGTCGTGATGATAATTCCTAAATTTGTAATCGTATCACCTGACAGTTACAAAAGCTCTAATGATAGCTTGATATTAACTACATTAGTAATCACGATGTCGTGATGATAATTCCTAAATTTGTAATCGTATCACCTGACAGTTACAAAAGCTCTAATGATAGCTTGATATTAACTACATTAGTAATCACGATGTCGTGATGATAATTCCTAAATTTGTAATCGTATCACCTGACAGTTACAAAAGCTCTAATGATAGCTTGATATTAACTACATTAGTAATCACGATGTCGTGATGATAATTCCTAAATTTGTAATCGTATCACCTGACAGTTACAAAAGCTCTAATGATAGCTTGATATTAACTACATTAGTAATCACGATGGCGTGATGATAATTCCTAAATTTGTAATCGTATCACCTGACAGTTACAAAAGCTCTAATGATAGCTTGATATTAACTACATTAGTAATCACGATGTCGTGATGATAATTCCTAAATTTGTAATCGTATCACCTGACAGTTACAAAAGCTCTAATGATAGCTTGATATTAACTACATTAGTAATCACGATGTCGTGATGATAATTCCTAAATTTGTAATCGTATCACCTGACAGTTACAAAAGCTCTAATGATAGCTTGATATTAACTACATTAGTAATCACGATGTCGTGATGATAATTCCTAAATTTGTAATCGTATCACCTGACAGTTACAAAAGCTCTAATGATAGCTTGATATTAACTACATTAGTAATCACGAGGTCGTGATGATAATTCCTAAATTTGTAATCGTATCACCTGACAGTTACAAAAGCTCTAATGATAGCTTGATATTAACTACATTAGTAATCACGATGGCGTGATGATAATTCCTAAATTTGTAATCGTATCACCTGACAGTTACAAAAGCTCTAATGATAGCTTGATATTAACTACATTAGTAATCACGATGTCGTGATGATAATTCCTAAATTTGTAATCGTATCACCTGACAGTTACAAAAGCTCTAATGATAGCTTGATATTAACTACATTAGTAATCACGATGTTGTGATGATAATTCCTAAATTTGTAATCGTATCACCTGACAGTTACAAAAGCTCTAATGATAGCTTGATATTAACTACATTAGTAATCACGATGTCGTGATGATAATTCCTAAATTTGTAATCGTATCACCTGACAGTTACAAAAGCTCTAATGATAGCTTGATATTAACTACATTAGTAATCACGATGTCGTGATGATAATTCCTAAATTTGTAATCGTATCACCTGACAGTTACAAAAGCTCTAATGATAGCTTGATATTAACTACATTAGTAATCAAGGTGGCGTGATGATAATTCCTAAATTTGTAATCGTGATCACCTGACAGTTACAGAAGCTCTAATGATAGCTTGATATTAACTACATTAGTAATCAAGGTGGCGTGATGATAATTCCTAAATTTGTAATCGTGATCACCTGACAGTTACAAAAGCTCTAATGATAGCTTGATATTAACTACATTAGTAATCAAGGTGGCGTGATGATAATTCCTAAATTTGTAATCGTATCACCTGACAGTTACAAAAGCTCTAATGATAGCTTGATATTAACTACATTAGTAATCAAGGTGGCGTGATGATAATTCCTAAATTTGTAATCGTGATCACCTGACAGTTACAGAAGCTCTAATGATAGCTTGATATTAACTACATTAGTAATCAAGGTGGCGTGATGATAATTCCTAAATTTGTAATCGTGATCACCTGACAGTTACAAAAGCTCTAATGATAGCTTGATATTAACTACATTAGTAATCAAGGTGGCGTGATGATAATTCCTAAATTTGTAATCGTATCACCTGACAGTTACAAAAGCTCTAATGATAGCTTGATATTAACTACATTAGTAATCAAGGTGGCGTGATGATAATTCCTAAATTTGTAATCGTGATCACCTGACAGTTACAGAAGCTCTAATGATAGCTTGATATTAACTACATTAGTAATCAAGGTGGCGTGATGATAATTCCTAAATTTGTAATCGTGATCACCTGACAGTTACAAATGCTCTAATGATAGCTTGATATTAACTACATTAGTAATCAAGGTGGCGTGATGATAATTCCTAAATTTGTAATCGTATCACCTGACAGTTACAAAAGCTCTAATGATAGCTTGATATTAACTACATTAGTAATCAAGGTGGCGTGATGATAATTCCTAAATTTGTAATCGTGATCACCTGACAGTTACAGAAGCTCTAATGATAGCTTGATATTAACTACATTAGTAATCAAGGTGGCGTGATGATAATTCCTAAATTTGTAATCGTGATCACCTGACAGTTACAAAAGCTCTAATGATAGCTTGATATTAACTACATTAGTAATCACGATGTCGTGATGATAATTCCTAAATTTGTAATCGTATCACCTGACAGTTACAAAAGCTCTAATGATAGCTTGATATTAACTACATTAGTAATCAAGGTGGCGTGATGATAATTCCTAAATTTGTAATCGTGATCACCTGACAGTTACAGAAGCTCTAATGATAGCTTGATATTAACTACATTAGTAATCAAGGTGGCGTGGTAATAACTATTAAAATTCGAATCACGGGGACCTTATAGTAACCAAAATTGTAATCATGATCGCGAGATGGTAATTACCAACATTTTATCACGATGCTGTGGTGATAGTTACCAAAATCTTACCACAATGAAATAATGTCAGTTATCAAAGTTGTAATGACGACGTAATGATAGTAACCAAATTTTTTAACACAATTACGTGGTGATAATTACCAAAACCGTGACCATAGTGACGTAATTATAACAACTAAAGTTATAACAGTGTTGCCAACTTTCGTCTTAATGATTTTAATTTTTTGAGACGTTGCTGCCTGTGATATGTGTGATGTCGTTGGTGTGTTATTTTTTAGAGAAGCGTTTATGGTTTTATTTTCTTCATTATTACAAGTATAATCTTATACATGTTTTTATGTTTTGTCGTGTTTAATAATTATTATTAATTAAAGTTTATAATGTCATTATGAACTTCTCTTACTTTCTCTAAATGTGAGAAAGTCGGTGTAAAGTTATCAAACTTTTGATTAAAAAAAACATAAACATAATTTAATTATATAAAATGAAGAACATGCGAAAGAACCTTGCAACATTCATATACGGAAACCTGCATACGAAGAAAAATACAATCCGAACAGTTTTGTGTTACGCGAAGAAAAAAAACTCTGAATTTATTATTACTTTGACAAGTTGAGGTGTCTGCTGCAATTCGTCATTGATTGTGCTGCTATCTATCAGTTCATGAGTGAAATAATTTATTCACGAGGAAGTCGTTACCGTCGTCTTGTAAATCCCACTTGCCGTAAATCAATCGCAGCCTGATTGTAGACATGCGATGGTGGGTGAAGGATCACTCATATTCTAAAATGCAAATTTTACATTAATATTCGACAAGATTAACTAAGTTCCTAAGGCGGGTAAACACGTTCATTACGTCAAACGTGTATTGTGCGATTCGAAAAAATGAATTTCATTAAATTGTGAACGAGAATAAAATCTAATGCTCTCTAAACAATTAAAAATCATTTCTATATGTTTTTAGGAAATCGAACTAAGTGTTCACTAAACGACCTCGCTAAAATTATTTTTAAAAAACATTTGATGAGTTATGACTCATTAAAATACGATAGATATGTAGAAGTTATGCAAATAAAACCAAAGAATTTAAATTTAAAGATAGAGTAATTAAACAAATGCATAACGTCAAGGCTTAGAAAGCCAACGTAACGCCTGAAAGAACTTGGAAATGAACATGAAAATTACGATGTAGACACTTAATTGAAAAAAATATACTCATATAAACAAGAGAAATAAAAGCTGCTTATTAAGGAAACACGGATAATGTGCTACAGCATACAATCGGTAGAAGCAGCCAACATGAAAATGGAATAGTCCATCACTAAATGACTTAAATGTCCTTAATGGCTCAAGTGAATTATCCTGACAAACTAATAAGATCTTTATAGATGGAAGGCCCTTAGTGAAACTAGTGAAGACCTATATACTTAGAAAGACATTGCTATAAGTAATGAGATACTTCATAGATGGAAGGGTCTTGGCGTAACTAATGAATACTTATAGACTTAGAAAGGCCTTGCTGTAACTAATTAGATACTTCATAGATGGAAGGGTCTTGGCGTAACTAATGAATACTTATAGACTTAGAAAGACCTTGCTGTAACTAATGCCAACCTTTATAGATGGAAGGGTCTTGGCGTAACTAATGAATACTTATATACTTTAAAAGGCCTTGCTATAACTAATGAGATACTTCATAGATGGAAGGATCTTGGCGTAACTAATGAATACTTATATACTTAAAAAGACCTTGCTATAACTAATGAGATACTTCATAGATGGAAGGGTCTTGGCGTAACTAATGAATACTTATATACTTAAAAAGGCCTTGCTATAACTAATGAGATACTTCATAGATGGAAGGGTCTTGGCGTAACTAATGAATACTTATAGACTTAGAAAGGCCTTGCTGTAACTAATGGCAACCTTTATAGATGGAAGGGTCTTGGCGTAACTAATGAATACTTATATACTTAGAAAGGCCTTGCTGTAACTAATGGCAACCTTTATAGATGGAAGGGTCTTGGCGTAACTAATGAATACTTATAGACTTAGATAGACCTTTCTATAACTAATGGCAACCTTTATAGATGGAAGGGTCTTGTAACTAATGAATACTTATATACTTAGAAAGACCTTGGTATAACTAATCAGACCCTTTATAGATGGAAGGGTCTTGGCGTAGCTAATGAATACTTATAGACTTACAAAGACCTTGCTGTTACTAATGGGAGTGTTTATGAGGTATTATGAAAAAGTTTTTGAAAACCGTTCAAAGATTGATTTTATTGTTGAAATTGGGTTTTAAGTCAGAGAAGGAAATATGGTTTTTCATCAGACAAAACATTACCTCTGATGATATTACATTATTTATCTAGATAATTTGTACGTAGCCTCAAATCTGCTATATTTTTAACTATTGAATTTTAGGTCAGTTGTTGTGAGCTAAAACATAACATTTCAACAATTGTTATGAATGTCTGACTTTTGCAACCGTTTTGTCAGAAACGGTCATAATCGTTTTAAGAATTACAATATAGCTTTATCTGTAAGAAATAATTACAGAATACTTTGCTAACTTGTTATTATTTAAAAATATAAAATTCCACATCACCCATTTCAGTTACTAGGCAATAAAGTTATCGAATAAAGAGTTATTGCCAAACTGTCATTTCGAATTGAATCAATGGCTCTGATTTACAGAGCGCACTTTCATTAAAACTTTCATCTGATTTCGGGCTTGTTTAAATGGAAAGGAAAACAGTTACGGCGAGCAACTCGCTTAATCGGCTTTCCTGTATACCGCCATTCTATATATATACACGTCGCACCAAATCAATACATATATTAAGTATATAGGGGGAAGCCTAGCTCATTCTGTATTCAAACTACGAATGCAAAGTGAAAAATTATTCTCAATAAATCGACGCGCCTTGGAAATACAGATGCCGCCCTTTGCATTGTGATGTTGCAAGGAGGCAGACGGTCATTTCAAATGCTCAAGTTTATTTACTTCGGCGTCACTATAATAAGTTTGCAGAACAATAAACATTCTGCACACGCAAGTTCTAACTGATTAGCGCATGCGCGTTAACTTACCGCCTCATAAAAATACTTTTCGAGCTATATTATTTGTTGCACATCTTGATACTTTTCCTGTAGTATAGCTAAACATTCCGTTTGGGGGTATCTCAGAGAGGGTTGGTAAGTTAGGGGTTTCCGATGGTAAGGGGAGATAATTTATAATCCAAGACCAAATTTAAATAACTATAAAATGCGCTCTGAGGTGCAAATGTTGAGGTATTTTGAGGCGATTAATTTACTGCTAGTGTTGAACACTTTAAACAAGTAATAAAAAAAAATTATGGAAACTCATTAGGTTAACAAAAAAAAATTATTTTAGTTACCCTAGATCACTATTTATGATATTGTGTGTTAATCATGGCAACAGTTTAAGGTTGTATAATGGAGGTTTCGACGACAACCAGATGGGGGGGGGGAAATTATATACTTTTTTAGAAATATTTCTAGGTATTGGAAACTTGGCACAGTGACAAGGCGGGCTAGACTTCTAACATGAACATTCTCAGTTCGAATCTGGCTGGACCCCACACATTTTTTAATTTAATTACTGAAAATTATTTGAAAAAACTATATTAACATCAACTGTCATCCACCATAGGTTAAAAAAATGTATTTGAACTTGATTGGATAAATAATTACCTATTTTATTAAGGATTGAAAATTTGTATAAGATGTATATCAGGATATTGTAAAGTAATAGAAGAAATTTAAAAATTGAAAAAAAGAAATTACATGAATAATAATTAAAATGCTCCAAAATGTAAGAGCACTCAATGAACTTTCAATTTAAATACTTCATTGTATTGTTTATTAAGAAAACCGATTAAAGACTGGCTAGAGATAAATGGCATAGAACAAAATAAAAGACCCTAAGAAGATACAAATATTTATTTTAACAGTATTCACGAGCTTCACCTCTACAAAGGAATGGGTCCACTTAACTTCTCTGAAAGTTCGTTAGAAGCAACATACTGTATTTATAACCTGCTCGGCTTCCTATACTTGATATTATGTGGGTTTTGCATTCGCCAAGTATTGGAATTTATTCAACATTCACACTTCTACATTGTTGCCATTTCAATTCTCTTTGTTGTCTTAATAGTGGTGATAAATTTAACCTTTCTAAAAGACATATAGTGACAGATTTTGCAGTTAGTGACTTGAACTTATTTGTTTAGCTGCCAGGAAAGTCCCAACGATTTAGGTTTGCGTTTCTTTAACTAGGAGAGTCAGAAAAAATGTCGATAACAATTACAACTTAGCCTCTTTCTCTCTCTCTCTTACTCAGATACGCACACGCCCACACACACAAACACAGACACGCACACACGCACACACACACACACATACACACACACACACACACACACACACACACACACACACACGCCCCCCCCCCCACACACACACACACAAAAGCGTGTGTAAATGTTAGAAGTAAAATTGTAACAATGTTTTAGTATATTTATCTAAGGAAAAGTTCACGTAAATGAATTATATTTTATCTGGATGATGAAAAAAAAACAAATATTTATTGCAAATAAAACTAAGTAGTTTATTTCCAATCACAATTTAGAACAAAATTTGAATAGACTGTAGCCAACAAGAATGTAAAGAATTTTAATCGCCAGTGAAACAATTCGTCATCACCGACAACAATACACAACATTACGTACGTGAATGTGTCCATCATTACATTTATGCATTACTGTCCCGCGGTGAAATGGAAAAACTTACACGCTGCAAATGTTATTTTAACTTGGCACAAGGGAACGTTTAGAGGGTGTAATCACCCTTAGTACTTATGTTTTCGCCTTCCCTCTCTCGATTTACTCTAGTAGATTTGCATAAAATTTAATCTCTAGGTTTTAAACCTTTTGAGGTGTATAAGAGACGGTGTAAACTAAAGGGGATGTAACTTTGCGCAAGGAATATTCACACTGTTTGAATGGTTTACCCTCTACAATATTACTGGTTTAGTTCTATTAATTAATCAGCTTACTGGTGGGATGTAACTATTGATTGATTTTTACTGGACAAGGGAGATACAGTTCATTGCCGAATTTAGATTTAATCACATAAGTTTAACCACATAAAAAAAACAAAAAATTAATAGACTGCGCCGTGAAAAATATTGTAATTCATCGTGAATACGATACTTATAAATACCTTGGCTAAAACAGTAAAAACAAGAAACCTTGCCGGTTTTTTAAAAATATTTTCTCCCATATAAAACAAAATTAATTCATTAAATTTAATTAATAAAATAATATTTTAAAACACTGTATTATCATCAAGTATCATCCACTACAACTTTAAAAAAATTTTATTTAAACTTGAGTGGATGAATAAAAAGTAATATTAATTTCTCAATTGTAATAACGATTGAAAATTTGAACTATATATATATATATATATATATATATATATATAAATATCGCAGTATGTTTTCTTGTGTATTAATAAAGAACAAAAGTCTAAATACAAATACAAGAATTATAATTGAATTTACAATTCAAAGCTTTTCGTTGGCTAACAGTACCAACATCATCAGATATCAGATTCCTGATGATGTTGGTACTGTTAGCCAACGAAAAGCTTTGAATTGTAAATTCAATTATAATTCTTGTATTTGTATTTTGACTTAGTTCTTTATATATATATATGTATATATAAACAGAGTGTGAACTAATAGAGTGAGCTGAATTATAAAAGTTACAATAAACGTGTTGAACAACCAGTTTACTTGAGGTGTCTCGTGTACGGAAGTAACAACTAAGACAGGACTGTGACAATGAATATAATAAAAAGGACCAAGGAAACCTTTATTAAAATGGAAAATATGGGAAAACATATAACGAATTAAGACCAAATGTCTTATGTTTACTAACGTGCTACACATTACGTTTGGACGAGTATTAGAAGCCAACAAACGGATAAACCAGAGAATGAGCTTTCATGGCATATAGTTGGATAAGGGATGTCTTTGATTTAGAAAATGAAAATAGAAATAAGCTGAAACAAAGTAGAAAGCAAAAAAGAAACCTTTGGAGACGTTGGGTGTCTCTTGAAAACTCAAGGGTACGAAATGGGAAGAGAAGAAAAGGGTTAAGATAAAGATATGAGGATAAACTAAACAGGATAAATGAGATGACATTTGAGACATGTCAGGCTCTCTATAAGAAACTGGCCATTGGCAGATAACTATAAATTAGTCAATGAAAACTATTTCGCAACTAATCATTGTCTGGTTAATATTCATCTATAATAAACCAAAAGGGTCAAGATATGGGTTAGGTGGCTCTAGATAGATATATAGGTCAACTAAACGGGTTAAATGAGAGAACATTTGAGACAGGTCAGGTTCTCTATAAGAACCTGGCCATTGGCAGAGAACTGTGAATTAAATAATAAAAACTATTTAGAAAGTAATCATTGTGTGGTCGATGTTAATTTATAATAACCCAAATGGGTCAATATATGGGTTAGGTGGCTCTAGATAGAGATATGGGTCAAACTAAACGGGTTAAATGAGATGACATTTGAGACATGTCAGGCTCTCTATAAGAAACTGGCCATTGGCAGATAACTATAAATTAGTCAATGAAAACTATTTCGCAACTAATCATTGTCTGGTTAATATTCATCTATAATAAACCAAAAGGGTCAAGATATGGGTTAGGTGGCTCTAGATAGATATATAGGTCAACTAAACGGGTTAAATGAGAGAACATTTGAGACAGGTCAGGTTCTCTATAAGAACCTGGCCATTGGCAGAGAACTGTGAATTAAATAATAAAAACTATTTAGAAAGTAATCATTGTGTGGTCGATGTTAATTTATAATAACCCAAATGGGTCAATATATGGGTTAGGTGGCTCTAGATAGAGATATGGGTCAAACTAAACGGGTTAAATGAGATGACATTTGAGACATGTCAGGCTCTCTATAAGAAACTGGCCATTGGCAGATAACTATAAATTAGTCAATGAAAACTATTTCGCAACTAATCATTGTCTGGTTAATATTCATCTATAATAAACCAAAAGGGTCAAGATATGGGTTAGGTGGCTCTAGATAGATATATAGGTCAACTAAACGGGTTAAATGAGAGAACATTTGAGACAGGTCAGGTTCTCTATAAGAACCTGGCCATTGGCAGAGAACTGTGAATTAAATAATAAAAACTATTTAGAAAGTAATCATTGTGTGGTCGATGTTAATTTATAATAACCCAAATGGGTCAATATATGGGTTAGGTGGCTCTAGATAGAGATATGGGTCAAACTAAACGGGTTAAATGAGAGGACATTTGAGAGATGTCAGGCTCTCTATAAGAACCTGGCCATTGGCAGAGAACTGTGAATTAAATAATAAAAACGATTTAGAAAGTAATCATTGTGTGGTCGATGTTCATTTATAATAACCCAAATGGGTCAATATATGGGTTAGGTGGCTCTAGATAGAGATATGGGTCAAACTAAACGGGTTAAATGAGAGGACATTTGAGAGATGTCAGGCTCTCTATAAGAACCTGGCCATTGGCAGAGAACTGTGAATTAAATAATAAAAACGATTTAGAAAGTAATCATTGTGTGGTCGATGTTCATTTATAATAACCCAAATGGGTCAATATATGGGTTAGGTGGCTCTAGATAGAGATATGGGTCAAACTAAACGGGTTAAATGAGAGGACATTTGTGACAGGTCAGGCTCTCTATAAGAACCTGGCAATTGGCAGAGAGAACTATTAATTAGTTAATAAAAACGATTTCGAAATTAATGATTGTCTGGTAGATATTCATCTATAATATCCAAAATGGGTCAAGATATGGTTTAGGTGGCTCTAGATAGAGATATGGGTCAACTAAACGGGTTAAATGAGAGGACATTTTCGACACGTCAAATTCTGTTTAAAAGGCCGCATAAACCAGTGTTAATTAGCTTCATACAGGATTAAAACTTTTAATATAAGCATCTATTCAAGTACTAATAATTTAATTGAGATAGCTTATTCATCTCAAAAGAGCAGATAAATTACGGTATCCAAGTTCAGTCAGTATAAATGAGTAGGCTTACATTATTATGATATTCTGTTAAATAACATTTTAACTCACCACATAGCAGTCACGCCTAATTTCGTGTATTTAATAAACTGACATTTCGATGACACTAACAGCCATTAATAGCAGCAGTGTACAGAGTAATAGCGACACCTGATCTTCTCGCAGACGCAGGGACATTATTTTGGCAACAGTTGGTAGCAGACAGTTACAATTAGCAGGTCGATTAATTACCCTCATGCGTTATTGTATCCACCGAAGGGATGCTGTAGATGGGGTAATTTAACCTTAGATGATCTAACCCTATTAATACAAATACTTCGGTGGCTTTAAAGCCGAATTGATAGACTAATAGTCTCGGAAGCAGTTTTATTTCTGGCTATCAATTTTTTTTTAAATGGATTTGTAAAAATATCTTTTAAAATATCGTATCTCAAAAAATTCATTAGCGAAAATAAATTAAGGAAATTAAAATATAATCCGCGTTATATATATATATAATATATATATATATATATATATATATATATATATATATATATATATATTTATTTATTAAAACAACATAGGTTCTTCAAATACAAGAATATTTAATTTATATTCAAAGCTTTTCGTTGGTAAACAGTACCAACATCATCAGGAATGAAAATTACAATAATCCATCTTCATTACTACAATAATGAAGATTATTGTAATTTTCATTCCTGATGATGTTGGTACTGTTTACCAACGAAAAGCTTTGAATATAAATTAATAAATATTCTTGTATTTGAATAACCTATGTTGTTTTAAATTATTAAACAAGAAAACGTATTGTATGTATATATATATATATATATATATATATATATATATATATATATATAATAGGGTCTATACATTATTAGTTATATCTACCTATCTACTTAAATTTCTACTTTTCGTAGGTTTGAATCCTTTTTATTCTAGGCCCTATATATTTAAGTATATTTTTCTGCATTTAATAACATTACAAAATTTTCCGCTGATGACGCGTTTCGGAATGACTCGTTTCAAAACTCAAACTGTACGCTTTGAAAATTTTTTCTTGGGTTGGGTTAAACTCCCTTCTATGTAGTTTTTCTTATTCAATTATTTCATTTAGTCTCTTTTTATAATGGGATATCTTATTATACACTTTTTCAGCTGGGTATTTTTTCTTGGCCTAGGTTAAACGCTTTTTCATTCGTTTATTTAGTAACCTTTCTATTTAGTTTGTCTTATTCAATTATGTTATTAATTTTTTTTATCACTGGCATTTCTTATAAATTTTTTAGCTAGCTATTTTTTCTTGGGTTAGGTTAACGGTTTTTTCATTCACCTATTTAGTGTCTCTTATGTTTAGTTTTTCTTATTTAATTATTTTATTTTGATTCTCCTTACCAATGGCATTTCGTTCAATATATTTTTTCAATAATACAGTTTGTTAGCTAGCTATTTTTTTTTTTGGGTTAGGTTAAACGTTTTTTCATTCGTCTATTTAGTGTCCCTCCTATTTAGTTTTTCTTATTCAATTATTTTATTTATTCTCTTTTTACCAATTTGATTTCTTAATATATAAATATATATTATTATATGAACGTTTTTCATTCAACAATTTAGTGTCTCTTTATCAATGCTATCTCTAGATCGATATAATTCTTTTCAGCTAGTTGCGTTAATTTTTTTTTCTTATTTCTGAACTTTAAATAGTATTCATTTAACTTTTTATCTAGTCGGATATATATCTAAATCATCTGAGTTTAAATCATTTTTTTTTTGTTACTCCAGAAAACTTACAAAAACTGTTTACTGGCTTATCTCATGTTGAATGAGGTTTTTCTACCAACACATAACTTACATCATTAGCTGCACAGTATGGTTTCGTTCCAAAAGTCTAGTACAAATAAACATTTTGATATACTACAAACCTCTTGTTTTCCACAACAAGAGTATCTCCAGTTTCTATATAAACGTTTGCATACTATTTGCAAAATTACAATCTCGCATCTCTTTGTTTCTGATACTTACCCTTCAACCCTCAACAAACACGCTCCGATTGGATGTTTCGTAGACGGCCATTCAGCAATAAAAATCCATAACTGACGTCATCTCAGACAGGCTAGGTCGATGCTTATTCCACGACAGGTCCTCAATATGTTGACCTTCAATGGAGTTATTTCATCAGCCGTAGCACAAATGCCAACTCTCTAATAAGACATTTTTACCTGATGTACGTTTTTCGAATGCTAAAAGGTAATAGTTAATCATAAATGTTATAAGTTGTAATTGAGCTGGATTGTGAGTTGAGGTTATAATTAAATAAATAAATACCTGCACACGAACTCACATAACCATATACTTAATTGACATACGCGTTTCGATGACATGCCACCATCATTAGCGAAATTACTACAAATTTACAAATGCAAATAAACAGGTGACTCACACAAGTAAACAGGTAAGTTGTACTATACGCCACCTGTTTAAGTTCCAGTTGTAAATTTGTAGTGGTGTCACTAATGATGATGACATAAGTTATCGAAACGTGCATGATAATAAAATCTTACAAGTTCTTTATAAGGAATACTTTTTTCTTGTGTTAATTAAAAAAAAGATTTCTTTGTTGGAAAAGGTGAGTTAATTTTTTAATTTTAGATTTTATATCGTATTTTATTAAAAATCTCCGGCTTACATGAAGAATGTTACTAAGTATAGTTCATAGAGAAGACACTATAGCCTTTAATCCTGATCTATATATAGTGTGCTACGCACGCACGCACGCACCCGCGCGCGCACGCACACACACACACACACACACACACACATACACACACACACACACACACACACACACATATATATATATATATATATATATATATATATACATAGATTGTGTTATTATATTGTTTTATTATATAATAAATTATATTGTAATAAATATACTAAAATGTATGTAACACTATATATATATATATATATATATATATATATATATATATATATATATATATATATATATATATATGCAATTATATATATATGTATGTATATATATTTAAAACAACATAGGTTATTCAAATACGAGAATATTTATTAATTTATATTCAAAGCTTTTCGTTGGTAAACAGTACCAACATCATCAGGAATGAAAATTACTATAATGTAATAATTACACATTATTATTATTATTTTTTTTTATTAGATAATTATTTTCCTGAAGATGCTGGTACTATTTTATCGGCGAAAAGCTTTGAATAAATATATTCATTAAAAGTATTCTTGTTTTTGAAATATTTTTAATTTATTAACTATATTACAAGAAAACATATCACCATATATATATATATATATATATATATATATATATATATATATATATATATATATATAATTTGCAATTGACTACAATGTTTTAATGGTATTGGTGGGTAGATTAAATTAACTAACTAAACCTAATGACATCTTATTGAATAAATGAAGAAAAATGAAAATTGTTTGTAAAGAGGAGTAAAACTCAGCCAAGGTCTTATTCTGTTTTACTTCTCATTGTTTGCAATTGGGAGAAAATAGAATTAGTCCGATTGGATGATAGACGTTGAAGTTACACAAAAGCTAAGCCCTTTACAAAGCCTCTTTTTTAAATTCGTTCCAAAGAAAACTAAGAATATAATTTTCATGAAAGTTGACACGTTGGATGTTGAGTTGGCTCAAGAAACATTTTTGAATATTTTTGACTGATAACTTTCTTACTTTCTAGGTATTTTTTCAAATAATTTTATAACTAATAAGATCAATTTCAAAGTAAAATGTATTTACAGGCAAATAAAAATCATAATTTGTACTAAATATGATATCTTAATTTTACTGTTGGAATGTTCTTTTAAAACACCTTTCGCGGTCTCAATACAAAGTTTAAAGAGTCACCGTAATAAGGAAAGGACTCAATTCATTAATCGATTCCAGGTTTAGTCAATGACAAATAGTCTTTAACAGGGCGTGTATTAAATGCACAGTGTAAGCAGGGGGTTCTTGTAAACAATATTTTTAATGAAAGTACTTGAAACGAGATTTCCATATTTCCGTGTACTTAAGCAGATACAGGATAAATGGAATAAGTAATTGCGTTCAAATTTATATCCATTTCTAAAATTCTCAAACTGTGAATATTTAAAATCAAGTTAAAAAATGGAAGATATAGTTTTTAAAAATTATTGTGCATCCAACAATATTTTTGGAAGAATATTTTCATAAAATTTCGTATTTTTTTAAAAACAAATTAAAAAATCTTTTTTGACCTCATGCTTTTTAATTTCCCGAGGCAAAACCTTATACAATCTAATACTGTATCAGTTTTATAAGATTTCTGTCTCCGGTTGCAAACGTTGTTTGTAATGCCTGCCTCTATAGAATATATGTTGTACAGAACTGAAACTGCAGTCTTATTTAGACAAACAAGAATCAAATTTTCCTTTAATGCTAAAGATAACGAGATCAGGTAACGAATGTTAAATTAGAGACTCTTGCCTACGAATTTATTTTTTAAATTTTTATTAGGATAAAAGTTGCAAAGTGATGAAAAAGTCGACGTTTCAAAATATTTTTGTGCTCTCAATTTTGTGATTCAATTTTTATCACTTGCATTTTTTGAAATGCACATTGAAGGAAGAATACATTTTCTAAAACAGTAGTTTTTTTAAAACGATTTTTAAATGTTTTTATTGCAAGACCGTTTTAAAACATCTGCGCCTCTATTACTTTATTCGTTGAAAGGTTGGAATATTTTCGATAACTTATTAAACTTTAGAAATATCACTTTCGACTGGGAAAACGATACAGTTTTTTGTTTCCTGGTGACGTGTAACGCTGTGAGCAGTTACAAGTATCAAGCGGCGCATGATATTGGTATAGCCTATAACAATTTGAGGTCAAGTGCCACTGTAGACCACGCATTGCAGACTGGGGACTTGTTACAGGCTGGCCGAGTGTCCTCAGAGTGTTGTGGTTAAGTGATGTGTGTAAACAATGAAATTAGTCTCCGATAGCTTCGAACCTGTTTACCAGGCTCCGTAGAATATCAGCTGACTTAGGTCAGTGTACACAAGAGGTTTATTGTTTTATCGAGTACATAAAATATTATTATAAAAACGAGTCAGAGATGACACTGACATATGTCATGGAAAATGTAGACATATTCATCCCATACAATCATGTACATCCCTACAGTGCTACTCCACGTTATCTTACCATACTTCCTACAGTATCTTACCTATATTACCATACGGTTTTCCAACGTAGATGAATCATTACTTAGACAATAATTTATAATGGCGTAAAAACTAATTGCTGTGAAGAAAATTTCAATTTTTATCAAACGTGTTGCTAGAACAACGCCAAACCGCCCCTCTAAAACAAGTAGAAGGGTTTTGATGGTGCGTAGTAGGTATTACTTGAACAGCGGCAAAGGGCCTATATTAGGGTAATATTAGGACAAAGGACCGCGGCTAAGTGTTGCGGCAGTGGGATGGCATTATTAGAATGATAATATCATGGACATAAGTTCATGGACTGGATCCTGGGGGGGGGGGTAAAGGATATTACCAGATTAGAAGGTAGGAAAGGAATAGGAGAGTAATATTACATTTCAATGGTTATATCATAAACATAAGTTCATGAACTGGATCCTGGGGGGGGGGGGTAAAGGATATTACCAGATTAGAAGGTAGGAAAGGGATAGGAGGCCAATATCAGAATGGTTATATCCTGAATATAAGGTCAAGAACTGGATCCTGGTGGCAAATGATATTAAAAGGTAATTAATGTAGGAGGCTAATATTAGAATGGACATAAAATACACTCCAGAGAGCAAAAAGAACTAGTGGAAAAACCACTACAGTAGGCTAGTACTAAGACTCCAAGACCAAAACCCAAGAGCAGCCATCAAAACCACTAAATTCTTTAAACCAAAATCTAATAATTACATGTTGAAAGTTAATTATCTTAGAATGACAAAATCAAATGAACGTAGATATAAATTAAAACAATTAAAATATGTAACTTTTTACACACAAAAAATAGAAACAGAAAAATGTAATGGATTAAGCACAAATATTACAAATAATTTAAACATAGATATAATTATTAATTTCATTATCAATGATAGCATACATGAATGTTGTAATACATAGTGTATAGATGTAAATATATGCGTATTACTAGTGACATTAGTGACAGAGTGACAGACACAACTTACATCAAGGCGGAGAGAGACAAGGTAGCCGGTTGCCATGGTTACACTTACCTGGAACAGACAGATCATTTCTAATTACTTGAACAATGTATCAAACCAAGACTACGTACTGGCTTAATTATTTGACTGTAGACGAGCGTGGGTGTGTCCTAACGAGAAAAAGCATTTGTAAGGTATTCCTCATTCACTCGTCCATTGACAAAGCGAAGCTTCGAAGAAACTTTCAGTTCTCTGCTCTCCCCTTTGTCTCAGCATGCGACCCATTTCTCCTAATGCAATCTGTCCGCTGATATATTCTACTGCTCGGATACTGATTTAGTTTACCGTTCCCTACATTGGATCTTCCAACACTATATAACTTCTTACTCGTCTACGTAGACAGTGTTACATTTATTGTTGTTAACAGCAGGCTGTATTCTTGCTTTATCTGTGCATTTATCAAGTCCCATCCCCCTTTTGGATTATTAGTTCAATCCACTTCCCCCTACAGTAAAAGTCATCACAATATTGTACCCCCCTCCCAGAACACTTCACTAGCCTATTTCCCCCAAACGTCTACATATAAAAATTTTTTTAACAAAAATTCAAGAAATATATTAATATAACATACAATTTGGCCACCTTCCCCCCCATCTAGATCCTCCCTAACGAGCAGATCATCGACGTACTTGGAGTTAAGATAGTGTTTCGATTATGTTAAAAATCGCCTTCAATTCTCGCCGAAACCTCTGTCCAATTAATGGGTTGGTATTTAGTTGCCGATGTAAAACCATCTGCCCAACAAACACAACCATGCTTCAGCGATGGATTATCACATATCGCTCAATCAGGTGAGTATTTAACCCTTTTCTTATCGTACCATTTTACACTCTTTTCGTACTCATTTACACGCTCCTCTCAGGGTTTTTTCAACAATATATTTAGGGGTTTTCCATGAAACGGAATTGCGTTGATTTTCTCGAGCATACCTTTGGTTGCATACGATATTCTACAAAGGTTTAGAATTTAATTGTTAGTTCCGAGAAGCAACATCACTGTTGCCAAGGAGACTCCTTTTCTAATCCTGTTTCGCAACAGATAATTATAATCCTTAACGCTACTATAAACACAAACGTTTCAAATAGGAGAAAGTAAATCAGCGAATTGCTACATCACGTTCAATATTTCTACAGAAATTGAATTGGTTTTGCAGAATAGGCAAATGGGTAAATGCATATTCCTAATACCACCTTTAAAGAAACAACTGGTTAATATTGATCAATATTTTCTTTCTATGAAGATTCTGAATACAAACAATAGAACTCGAAATCACAATTACAAAATATATAATCATAATAACAACTGACCAATTTTACAAATTATATCTAAGTAACCCTAAAAATAGCTAGATTATGAACTTACTTAGGCTACCATTTGAGGTTATGTTTCTTTAATTATCACAACATTACTAACAAAGGTAATGAACTTACTTAAGCTACCATTTGAAGTTATGTTTCTTTAAATATCACAACATTACTAACAAAGGTAATGAACTTACTTAGGCTACCATTTGAAGTTATGTTTCTTTAATTATCACAACATTACTAACAAAGGTAATGAACTTACTTAAGCTACCATTTGAAGTTATGTTTCTTTAATTATCACAACATTACTAACAAAGGTAATGAACTTACTTAAGCTACCATTTGAAGTTATGTTTCTTTAAATATCACAACATTACTAACAAAGGTAATGAACTTACTTAGGCTACCATTTGAAGTTATGTTTCTTTAATTATCACAACATTACTAACAAAGGTAATGAACTTACTTAAGCTACCATTTGAAGTTATGTTTCTTTAAATATCACAACATTACTAACAAAGGTAATGAACTTACTTAAGCTACCATTTGAAGTTATGTTTCTTTAATTATCACAACATTACTAACAAAGGTAATGAACTTACTTAAGCTACCATTTGAAGTTATGTTTCTTTAAATATCACAACATTACTAACAAAGGTAATGAACTTACTTAGGCTACCATTTGAAGTTATGTTTCTTTAATTATCACAACATTACTAACAAAGGTAATGAACTTACTTAAGCTACCATTTGAAGTTATGTTTCTTTAATTATCACAACATTACTAACAAAGATAATGAACTTACTTAAGCTACCATTTGAAGTTATGTTTCTTTAAATATCACAACATTACTAACAAAGGTAATGAACTTACTTAGGCTACCATTTGAAGTTATGTTTCTTTAATTATCACAACATTACTAACAAAGGTAATGAACTTACTTAAGCTACCATTTGAAGTTATGTTTCTTTAATTATCACAACATTACTAACAAAGGTAATGAACTTACTTAAGCTACCATTTGAAGTTATGTTTCTTTAAATATCACAACATTACTAACAAAGGTAATGAACTTACTTAAGCTACCATTTGAAGTTATGTTTCTTTAAATATCACAACATTACTAACAAAGGTAATGAACTTACTTAGGCTACCATTTGAAGTTATGTTTCTTTAAATATCACAACATTACTAACAAAGGTAATGAACTTACTTAAGCTACCATTTGAAGTTATGTTTCTTTAAATATCACAACATTACTAACAAAGGTAATGAACTTACTTAAGCTACCATTTGAAGTTATGTTTCTTTAAATATCACAACATTACTAACAAAGGTAATGAACTTACTTAAGCTACCATTTGAAGTTATGTTTCTTTAAATATCACAACATTACTAACAAAGGTAATGAACTTACTTAAGCTACCATTTGAAGTTATGTTTCTTTAAATATCACAACATTACTAACAAAGGTAATGAACTTACTTAAGCTACCATTTGAAGTTATGTTTCTTTAAATATCACAACATTACTAACAAAGGTAATGAACTTACTTAAGCTACCATTTGAAGTTATGTTTCTTTAAATATCACAACATTACTAACAAAGGTAATGAACTTACTTAAGCTACCATTTGAAGTTATGTTTCTTTAAATATCACAACATTACTAACAAAGGTAATGAACTTACTTAAGCTACCATTTGAAGTTATGTTTCTTTAAATATCACAACATTACTAACAAAGGTAATGAACTTACTTAAGCTACCATTTGAAGTTATGTTTCTTTAAATATCACAACATTACTAACAAAGGTAATGAACTTACTTAAGCTACCATTTGAAGTTATGTTTCTTTAAATATCACAACATTACTAACAAAGGTAATGAACTTACTTAAGCTACCATTTGAAGTTATGTTTCTTTAAATATCACAACATTACTAACAAAGGTAATGAACTTACTTAGGCTACCATTTGAAGTTATGTTTCTTTAAATATCACAACATTACTAACAAAGGTGATGAACTTACTTAGGCTACCATTTGAAGTTATGTTTCTTTAAATATCACAACATTACTAACAAAGGTAATGAACTTACTTAAGCTACCATTTGAAGTTATGTTTCTTTAAATATCACAACATTACTAACAAAGGTAATGAACTTACTTAAGCTACCATTTGAAGTTATGTTTCTTTAAATATCACAACATTACTAACAAAGGTAATGAACTTACTTAAGCTACCATTTGAAGTTATGTTTCTTTAAATATCACAACATTACTAACAAAGGTAATGAACTTACTTAAGCTACCATTTGAAGTTATGTTTCTTTAAATATCACAACATTACTAACAAAGGTAATGAACTTACTTAAGCTACCATTTGAAGTTATGTTTCTTTAAATATCACAACATTACTAACAAAGGTAATGAACTTACTTAAGCTACCATTTGAAGTTATGTTTCTTTAAATATCACAACATTACTAACAAAGGTAATGAACTTACTTAAGCTACCATTTGAAGTTATGTTTCTTTAAATATCACAACATTACTAACAAAGGTAATGAACTTACTTAAGCTACCATTTGAAGTTATGTTTCTTTAAATATCACAACATTACTAACAAAGGTAATGAACTTACTTAAGCTACCATTTGAAGTTATGTTTCTTTAAATATCACAACATTACTAACAAAGGTAATGAACTTACTTAAGCTACCATTTGAAGTTATGTTTCTTTAAATATCACAACATTACTAACAAAGGTAATGAACTTACTTAGGCTACCATTTGAAGTTATGTTTCTTTAAATATCACAACATTACTAACAAAGGTAATGAACTTACTTAGGCTACCATTTGAAGTTATGTTTCTTTAAATATCACAACATTACTAACAAAGGTAATGAACTTACTTAAGCTACCATTTGAAGTTATGTTTCTTTAAATATCACAACATTACTAACAAAGGTAATGAACTTACTTAAGCTACCATTTGAAGTTATGTTTCTTTAAATATCACAACATTACTAACAAAGGTAATGAACTTACTTAAGCTACCATTTGAAGTTATGTTTCTTTAAATATCACAACATTACTAACAAAGGTAATGAACTTACTTAAGCTACCATTTGAAGTTATGTTTCTTTAAATATCACAACATTACTAACAAAGGTAATGAACTTACTTAAGCTACCATTTGAAGTTATGTTTCTTTAAATATCACAACATTACTAACAAAGGTAATGAACTTACTTAAGCTACCATTTGAAGTTATGTTTCTTTAAATATCACAACATTACTAACAAAGGTAATGAACTTACTTAAGCTACCATTTGAAGTTATGTTTCTTTAAATATCACAACATTACTAACAAAGGTAATGAACTTACTTAAGCTACCATTTGAAGTTATGTTTCTTTAAATATCACAACATTACTAACAAAGGTAATGAACTTACTTAAGCTACCATTTGAAGTTATGTTTCTTTAAATATCACAACATTACTAACAAAGGTAATGAACTTACTTAAGCTACCATTTGAAGTTATGTTTCTTTAAATATCACAACATTACTAACAAAGGTAATGAACTTACTTAAGCTACCATTTGAAGTTATGTTTCTTTAAATATCACAACATTACTAACAAAGGTAATGAACTTACTTAAGCTACCATTTGAAGTTATGTTTCTTTAAATATCACAACATTACTAACAAAGGTAATGAACTTACTTAAGCTACCATTTGAAGTTATGTTTCTTTAAATATCACAACATTACTAACAAAGGTAATGAACTTACTTAAGCTACCATTTGAAGTTATGTTTCTTTAAATATCACAACATTACTAACAAAGGTAATGAACTTACTTAAGCTACCATTTGAAGTTATGTTTCTTTAAATATCACAACATTACTAACAAAGGTAATGAACTTACTTAAGCTACCATTTGAAGTTATGTTTCTTTAAATATCACAACATTACTAACAAAGGTAATGAACTTACTTAAGCTACCATTTGAAGTTATGTTTCTTTAAATATCACAACATTACTAACAAAGGTAATGAACTTACTTAAGCTACCATTTGAAGTTATGTTTCTTTAAATATCACAACATTACTAACAAAGGTAATGAACTTACTTAGGCTACCATTTGAAGTTATGTTTCTTTAAATATCACAACATTACTAACAAAGGTAATGAACTTACTTAGGCTACCATTTGAAGTTATGTTTCTTTAAATATCACAACATTACTAACAAAGGTAATGAACTTACTTAAGCTACCATTTGAAGTTATGTTTCTTTAAATATCACAACATTACTAACAAAGGTAATGAACTTACTTAAGCTACCATTTGAAGTTATGTTTCTTTAAATATCACAACATTACTAACAAAGGTAATGAACTTACTTAAGCTACCATTTGAAGTTATGTTTCTTTAAATATCACAACATTACTAACAAAGGTAATGAACTTACTTAAGCTACCATTTGAAGTTATGTTTCTTTAAATATCACAACATTACTAACAAAGGTAATGAACTTACTTAAGCTACCATTTGAAGTTATGTTTCTTTAAATATCACAACATTACTAACAAAGGTAATGAACTTACTTAAGCTACCATTTGAAGTTATGTTTCTTTAAATATCACAACATTACTAACAAAGGTAATGAACTTACTTAAGCTACCATTTGAAGTTATGTTTCTTTAAATATCACAACATTACTAACAAAGGTAATGAACTTACTTAAGCTACCATTTGAAGTTATGTTTCTTTAAATATCACAACATTACTAACAAAGGTAATGAACTTACTTAAGCTACCATTTGAAGTTATGTTTCTTTAAATATCACAACATTACTAACAAAGGTAATGAACTTACTTAAGCTACCATTTGAAGTTATGTTTCTTTAAATATCACAACATTACTAACAAAGGTAATGAACTTACTTAAGCTACCATTTGAAGTTATGTTTCTTTAAATATCACAACATTACTAACAAAGGTAATGAACTTACTTAAGCTACCATTTGAAGTTATGTTTCTTTAAATATCACAACATTACTAACAAAGGTAATGAACTTACTTAAGCTACCATTTGAAGTTATGTTTCTTTAAATATCACAACATTACTAACAAAGGTAATGAACTTACTTAAGCTACCATTTGAAGTTATGTTTCTTTAAATATCACAACATTACTAACAAAGGTAATGAACTTACTTAAGCTACCATTTGAAGTTATGTTTCTTTAAATATCACAACATTACTAACAAAGGTAATGAACTTACTTAAGCTACCATTTGAAGTTATGTTTCTTTAAATATCACAACATTACTAACAAAGGTAATGAACTTACTTAAGCTACCATTTGAAGTTATGTTTCTTTAAATATCACAACATTACTAACAAAGGTAATGAACTTACTTAAGCTACCATTTGAAGTTATGTTTCTTTAAATATCACAACATTACTAACAAAGGTAATGAACTTACTTAAGCTACCATTTGAAGTTATGTTTCTTTAAATATCACAACATTACTAACAAAGGTAATGAACTTACTTAAGCTACCATTTGAAGTTATGTTTCTTTAAATATCACAACATTACTAACAAAGGTAATGAACTTACTTAAGCTACCATTTGAAGTTATGTTTCTTTAAATATCACAACATTACTAACAAAGGTAATGAACTTACTTAGGCTACCATTTGAGGTTATGTTTCTTTAAATATCACAACATTACTAACAAAGGTAATGAACTTACTTAAGCTACCATTTGAAGTTATGTTTCTTTAAATATCACAACATTACTAACAAAGGTAATGAACTTACTTAAGCTACCATTTGAAGTTATGTTTCTTTAAATATCACAACATTACTAACAAAGGTAATGAACTTACTTAGGCTACCATTTGAGGTTATGTTTCTTTAATTATCACAACATTACTAACAAAGGTAATGAACTTACTTAAGCTACCATTTGAAGTTATGTTTCTTTAATTATCACAACATTACTAACAAAGGTAATGAACTTACTTAGGCTACCATTTGAGGTTATGTTTCTTTAATTATCACAACATTACTAACAAAGGTAATGAACTTACTTAAGCTACCATTTGAAGTTATGTTTCTTTAAATATCACAACATTACTAACAAAGGTAATGAACTTACTTAAGCTACCATTTGAAGTTATGTTTCTTTAAATATCACAACATTACTAACAAAGGTAATGAACTTACTTAGGCTACCATTTGAGGTTATGTTTCTTTAATTATCACAACATTACTAACAAAGGTAATGAACTTACTTAAGCTACCATTTGAAGTTATGTTTCTTTAATTATCACAACATTACTAACAAAGGTAATGAACTTACTTAAGCTACCATTTGAAGTTATGTTTCTTTAATTATCACAACATTACTAACAAAGGTAATGAACTTACTTAGGCTACCATTTGAAGTTATGTTTCTTTAAATATCACAACATTACTAACAAAGGTAATGAACTTACTTAAGCTACCATTTGAAGTTATGTTTCTTTAAATATCACAACATTACTAACAAAGGTAATGAACTTACTTAAGCTACCATTTGAAGTTATGTTTCTTTAAATATCACAACATTACTAACAAAGGTAATGAACTTACTTAAGCTACCATTTGAAGTTATGTTTCTTTAAATATCACAACATTACTAACAAAGGTAATGAACTTACTTAGGCTACCATTTGAGGTTATGTTTCTTTAATTATCACAACATTACTAACAAAGGTAATGAACTTACTTAAGCTACCATTTGAAGTTATGTTTCTTTAATTATCACAACATTACTAACAAAGGTAATGAACTTACTTAAGCTACCATTTGAAGTTATGTTTCTTTAATTATCACAACATTACTAACAAAGGTAATGAACTTACTTAGGCTACCATTTGAAGTTATGTTTCTTTAATTATCACAACATTACTAACAAAGGTAATGAACTTACTTAAGCTACCATTTGAAGTTATGTTTCTTTAATTATCACAACATTACTAACAAAGGTAATGAACTTACGTAGGCTACCATTTAATGTTGTTTGCTTAAATATCACCACATTACTAACAAAGGTAGACTCTCTTACACTTCCTTTGGATAATCTACATCTCCGCACTTTCAGTTATGGCTTGATCTTACAAGAAGCTAAATTTGTAAAACATCAATGGAGGATTTACGAGTTCAATTATAAAAAGCGCCATAAATCAAACATGCTTACGGCTGTAGAAAGAACAATCAGTCCGAAACGTGTCAGCAATTGACAGATGAAAATACTTACGTAAACTAGAAAAAATAATTATTATTAACATTGTTTAATTGAACAATTTAAAAATGAAAATTAGTTTGAATGGAAATGGCATCATCAGTGAACGCAATATTAGTTTTGTAAATTATCTTAATTTTTATTCTTAATAATAATAATAATCAATAACAATAATTGAAATGCCTTAAGATGATATTCATTTTCTATGTTTCTGCATACGTTTACTGGAAAAGCTTGCATACTAGCAGATCTTCGGATTTATCAACATGAGCTGGTAAAGCAAGGATTTAAACATAAGAGTTAGGGAGATGCTAGGTTCTACCAATGACGCTTGTTAAATATAGGTTTTGGCGTAAAACAATGACTATTTCTTATCGTTTATCCCAATTACATATGAATGTAAACCTCACATATTTCTGCTACTTCTCACAAACTGAATCAGTATTTATCTTAATACTTGGTACCTAATAAACAAGGCTAGGTTAGATTAGTCAAGGGTAAGATGGGTTAGGTTATATTAGAGTTGTTTGTCTACATTGTCCATATTTCTGAGGTAAAACCGAAATTTTACTGAGTATATAATAGAAAAGGTATAACGTGGACGACGATCATAAAAGGATTCGGACCTTTACCACTAAGGGGCTTTTACAGTAACATATTGATAAGCTGTCAAAGCATCAGCCGACACCTTACACCTTCCAATTCGTCACATCCCTGCATTATCTATCCCATCTCTTCCCTTCAGAGCTCTTTTAACTCCATGCTTCAAATAACGTCTCATTGTTAGGTTAGGCTGTATATCTATTTATGAAAAATTACCGTCTTTGAAGTGAAAAAAAACGATTTACCAAATGGATGATGTAAAACTTCAAAATACTCGATGATCAACAAAAGCGTTATTAATTTTCCCAATAAAAGTTGGCAAATCTTTATTTTAACAGTATACGAAGCTTTTACAATAACATATATAGATAAGCGTTCATATCGTCGACCGACCACTTACTTCTTCCACTCCGTTATCTCTTCAATCTCTTCCCTTCAAGCCTCTTTAGACTCTCTCTCGAAGTACCTTCTCATTGTTATGTTATGTTATAAATTTGTTTGTCAACATCTACTGTGACTTTGAAGTAAAAACAAAGATTTACCATAAATTATACGCCGGAAGGAGGATGTGTGAGCAGGAGAAGTTAAAAAAGGATATAATTAAGCAATATATAATATTAATTATAATACTGTTATTATTGTTTAGGGATGAGCCGATTCCTAAAAGTTTTGTTTCTGACTCCGATTTCTTTTTAAACATTTTCTTCCCAATTCTCGATTCTTAAGTTGATTGTAGATTCTTTTAAGTTATACAGGTCTACATGATATTCTCTAGTAGCGAATTTAGTCAACATCTTGGTCATATAAAGAAGCCTTTCGAAAGTTCCGTTTTGATGTAATAGGCTACACAAAATGTCTATCCGAGATTTAAGAATAGGAGGTTTGACTTCTGGAAGCATGACAAACATATCGGATAAAAGTGACAAACAAACGGACCAGAAATGTTTCCGATCGTATTTGTTATTACGTCATTCATAATAATAATATTTTCGTTATTTCAAATCGGCGTTTGCGTTTAACGTAACTAATACATAAAAATACATAGTTGGTAATTAAATATTTCTCCAATAAATTACACCGCAAACGTATTTAAACTGTTAAAAAGAATCGAAATCGGCACTTCAATTAATCCTCGTAGATTACTCGATATCATTCGAATCGACGATGCCTGGAATCGAGAATCGGAATCGGCACTTTAATCAATCCTCGTTGATTACTTGATATCATTAGAATCGACGATGCCTGGAATCGAGAATCGGAATCGGCACTTTAATCAATCTTCGTTGATTACTCGATATCATTAGAAACGACGATGCCTGGAATCGAGAATCGGAATCGGCACTTCAATTAATCCTCGTTGATTACTCGATACCATTAGAATCGACGATGCCTGGAATCGAGAATAGGAATCGGCAATTTAATCAATCCTCGTTGATTACTTGATATCATTAGAATCGACGATGCCTGGAATCGAGAATCGGAATCGGCACTTTAATCAATCTTCGTTGATTACTCGATATCATTAGAAACGACGATGCCTGGAATCGAGAATCGGAATCGGCACTTCAATTAATCCTCGTTGATTACTCGATACCATTAGAATCGACGATGCCTGGAATCGAGAATCGGAATCGGCACTTTAATCAATCCTCGTTGATTACTTGATATCATTAGAATCGACGATGCCTGGAATCGAGAATCGGAATCGGCACTTTAATCAATCTTCGTTGATTACTCGATATCATTAGAAACGACGATGCCTGGAATCGAGAATCGGAATCGGCACTTCAATTAATCCTCGTTGATTACTCGATACCATTAGAATCGACGATGCCTGGAATCGAGAATAGGAATCGGCACTTTAATCAATCCTCGTTGATTACTTGATACCATTAGAGTCGACGATGCCTGGAATCGAGTATTGGAATCGGCACTTTAATCAATCTTCGTTGATTACTCGATACCATTAGAATCGACGATGCCTGGACCTCGTTGATTACTCAATACCATTAGAATCGACGATGCCTGGAATCGAGAATAGGAATCGGCACTTTAATCAATCTTCGTTGATTACTCGATACCATTAGAATCGACGATGCCTGGACCTCGTTGATTACTCAATACCATTAGAATCGACGATGCCTGGAATCGAGAATCGGAATCACCTCATCCCTATTAGGCCTATTGTTATTTCTGTTATTATTATATTGTCAAAAGTGAGGTGAGCATATCTCATCGCCGACAGAGACATATATACTTCAAAGAGACAACCCCAAACAGAAATTGATCTCCTCGTTTCCGGAAACAAAGGAATTCATTTCAATAGCTAAACCGTACTGATAACAACAATCACAGATCTTGTAATGACAGCCTAAAGGCATCATAAAATCTAGTGAGATGAGTCACTGAGATCAAAGCATAACGCCAGCTATAAGCGTATTCACTGAATCATTTTATCGTATTTAAGAATTATTTATATTCGCACAGATTATTCTACCTTCATATCTGTGGTTGTGCCTCGATGTCGGATTTCCTACGGTGGCTCGCATTTCGCCCACTGCTAACAACAAGGGCGTGTTGACGCGGCTCTGTGTATCTGAAGCATTACCACAGATCGAACGCTAAGCTTACTCGATGTTTGCTTGACATCTCAATCCGGGAAACAGAAATGGCTAAAAACTGAGGGAAAAGCTTTTTCATATAGTACAATCATAGAACATTCTTGTTTGCATTATGTCGACATTCAAACAATAATAATACTAATGTTTATTGGCAAAATAGTTTATCATAACATTATATAAAAGTTCTGTCAATTTATTCATTAGCATACTGTTTACTTCTTTTTTGTATATTTACTTTTCAATTCCTTCTGTTATTTCAAACCTTCCTTATAAAAATTTTGTTCAAATTTTCAATCTTTAATAAAATACATTTTATTCATCCACTTAATGTTAATACATTTTTTTGAAAAATCAGTTCACTAATGAAATTAAACTGATTAATTTTTAGTTTTATATGAGAGAAAACCTTTTTATAAATTGGCAAGGTATGCAGCATATTAACTCCGTTACATTTGACTTAAAATAAGTGATAAAATATGATTTCATAAAACAGCTGATTGTATGTTTGGAGTTATGTGGTAGAACAGCTGTTTTATCACGTGAGTTAAGTTACAATAATTATATTATTTGTAATTATTTAATACAAAGTAACTAAGACAAACATTTACAAAGATTATATTTTTAGTTGACCCAAGTACGAAATGACTTGAAAAAAAAATTAAATAACCTATTATTGTTAGTTTTATTTTTCAAGGCGCAAATCAAAATGATATGAATTGTTAAAAGAATAGAAATAAATGCATATAAAAATGAAGACATAATACGGGTTCATTATAACATAAGGTAAAAAAAATATAATAATAATAAAACTCACAAAAATTCTTTATCTAATAATTTTTATATGCTGTCCGTAACCATTAGAAATCCTTATGATAACCATGCGTTGTAACAAGTGGAAAAGTGTTTTGTAAAATTTAATGCGTACTATAGTTTGAATTTAAGTTGTCTAAATTTCATTACGTGAAAAGTGTAAACCGTGTAATATTTCAAATTTGTTACTAAGCCAAGTTTAAGTGATTTCTAAGGTATTATCTAAATTTAATTTTTTTAAATATGTTTTTATAGAATCAAATCAGGAAATATACGAAAGTAACCAGTGTTCATTTGATCTAACGTTGTCTAATAAAATAATTTGGAAAGATCTAAACGTTTAATTTGAAAACGCTGACGAGTACTAAAACACATCTCATGAAATTTTTATAATGCATGGATTGTACTAGTACTCAGTTTATATCAACAATCGATTAAATCCGCACTATGGCCACGGCAAAGAGTATACCTACATCAGGCAACTTACCATTCTCTGTGGTGTGTGTGTGTGTGTGTGTGTGTGTGTGTGTGTGCGTGCGTGCTTGCGTGCGTGCGTGTTTGTGTGTGTGTGCGTGTGCGTGTGCGTGTGCGTGTGCGTGTGCGTGTGCGTGTGCGTGTGCGCGCGCGCGCGTGTGTGTGTGTGTGTGTGTGTGTGTGTGTGCGTGCGCGAGTGCGTGCGTGCGTGCGTGCGTGCGTGCGTGCGTGCGTGTTAAACGTATATAACCTACTACTAAATCATTTATTCGTTTACACACAATTTATTGAAATTTATGATGGATCTGAAAATATATATATAAATTTATCATCAAAATTCAAAGCGAAAACAGTTACTAGAGCATTAACAGTTATGTTTTGCATTCGGAAATCTTCGGTAGGAAATCGTTGAACTCCGGAACGTTACATACGTGTATGGGAATTCCAAAGTGAATACGACACGTTTTACATACTCACTCCATTGAAATAATAATAAAATTTTGCAGTTTTATTGGATTATACTTACTTAGTAATGTTTTCATCATTTATCGATTTTAGAACTTTAACCATTTGTTTTTGTAGACCGAATGCAAAGTGCAAAACATGTACAAGTATTATAAACGAAAATGTTTTTGAAGTTAATTCCACCTTAGGTAAACAAAAAAATATTTGATTTGAGTTACTTTTTATTAAATAATTACAATTAAAATAAATGAAGTAATATAAAATATCTATTAAAACACCTGCTCTACCACAAAACCTATAACATTAAATCAGCTGCTTTGTGAAATCATATGTTGTCACTTATTATAAGCCAAATGTGGCTAAATAACCAAATAACTATATAACGTAATTGTTCCTTTTGTGAAAAGTAACTCTCATATAAAACTAAAATTAATTCATTCTTAAATTGAATTAATGAATTAGTATTTAAAAAACTGCATTAACAACAAATTGTCCTCCATTACAAGTTTTAAAAAAAATGAAATTGAACTTGAATGGATGAATAAAATGTATTTTATTAACAATTGATAATTTGAACAATATATATAAATGTTATATAGGGGTAGTGTGAACTTATAGTAGGAATTGGGAAATACCTACGATGTGGCAATGTTTTTTAATTCGTTATATAGATTATATTATATACCATTAGGCAAACCATATAGGGAAAGTATAAAGGGATCTCCCTATATATTACTAACAGAAGGAATTCTGTTAAGCAACAGTAGAAATTGTATAATGCTTCACGCAATTCACTAATTATAATTGTAAACATTTCAGTTAGAGGTTGAAGTTTTTTTTTAATGAACGATTTTACACCTCCAAGAAAAATACAGCTTTGCCGTTTAAATTTACCGTAAGCTATCATCTTCCAATCACGCAGCCTTCTTTAAAGCAACAATGGATCTCAACAATAGATTCGCGTCATTTTAAAAATTTATTAAAAACTTCGAAATTATAAAATAAAACTAAAGTCTTAAAACAGGGTCTGAGTAAGGATTGAAATGTTGCACATTATGGCTGCGATGTGTGTTTTGGTTTTAGCAAATTATCCGTAGATGCGGCTGTGCACGACTCTCATTCAACGAATTAACGAGTCACGAAATTTCAAGTACATTAAAAATAAGCTAAGATTAGTGTGTGTGCTATGATTGCTTGTAGGACAAGGTCCGTGACGTAACACGCTGGCTAGGTACGCAGATCCTCTCACGACTGGAAATATTTGATTAAAGCTTTTCGAAGCCACTCACGCACATTCAACAAAGCTTATGAAGCTACCTCTGTAGTATCTGCACTACGCGACAGATCTAAAAATGCCATTAGAAAATAAAAAGATAAATCAAATTAAATATAAATATGTAAAAGGTGATCTTTTTCACAATTTCCGTTTTATTTTTACTTTTTCATAATGAATTAACAAACTAAAACGTTTTTCAGACAACTAAAACTAATTATACACTAAAAATGAGTGGTTTAAATTGAATCATTGTGTAAGAAAATAAAACACAAGTACGTGTGGAATTCGAAAATTATACCTTCGAAATTGTGTCATTTTAATCACAGAATAGCTGCATAAGAATTAACACCCCCCCCCCACACACACACCATTTTGAGATAGCGAAAGGGACTTGCAAGGAGCAAGTTGAATTATCGTGTGAACAGAGAAACACCCTCCCAGTACACACAAGCCGCAGCTGGGCAAGCTGTTCGTGTCACAACTGAGGAGGAAATATCCCTACTGAATGCCCCATTTAATGGAAAGCATGCCAGAATCGCATTGAACAAAGTTATGAACTCGCGAAAGAAATTTTGTGAACATTTTCATGTTTACGTTGATTTCTTCTAAACTGGGCGTTGAAGGCGTTCAGGATATGTGCAATGATAATGCCTACAGGCGAGAGAAGTGCGTTCTCAATCAGGTTTCCTAGAGGACAGACTGACGTGACAAAGACTGAACTACGTTTTTGTTTTTTGTAGAATTTTTAGCTTTGATTGCCCCTTGTTAGTGAATTAGGTGTCAGTGCTCAAGGTTAAAGTTTGGAGCAAAGGTTAGAGTCTTGATTTAATAGATCAAGTGTGTGTGTGTGTGTGTGTGTGTGTGTGTGTGTGTGTGCGTGTGTGTATGTGTGTGGTGTGTGTGTATGTGTGTGTGGTGTGTGTGTGTGTGTGTGTGTGTGTGTGTGTGTGTGTGCGTGTGTGTATGTGTGTGGTGTGTGTGTGTGTGTGTTTGTGTGTGTGCGTGAGCGTGTGGTGTGTGTGTGTGTGTGCGTGTGTGTATGTGTGTGCGTGTGTGTATGTGTGTGGGTGCGTGCATTGCGCGCGCGCGCGTGCGTGTGCGTGCGCGCGCGCGCGTAAAATTATGTGACTTTCATTTGTCCAAATCAGTTCGTTTTCATACTCATATTGTAATTCTTGGCCAAATATATAAATAGAAGGAAGGCGCGACCTTAAATCCGTGGTATAAAAGGGGAGAAACCCTGGGAGATTTAGAACCCCAGTTCTAAAGTATTGGCTAATTTTCAGTAATGCCGTTAAGCATTCTTCATCAAATACACTTAAGTAAAGATACTGGTACATTTTCTTTAACATTATTTTAAAAGCAATCAAGTAGTTGTTCTCTATTTACTTTATTATGTTCTTTGCCACATTGTCCTTGTTTTTATTTAAATTTTACGTTTTAACTATTTAAGATTTTAGTAAGATGGATCCATACTACGTTTGTGTGTGCGCATGCGTTTTGTGTATTTTGTGTGTGTCGTGTGTGTGTGTGTGTGTGTGTCTTTGTGTGAGTGTGTGTGTGTGTGTGTGTGTGTGTGTGTGTGTGTGTGTGTGTGTGTGTGTCTTTGTGTATGTGTGTGTGTGTGTGTGTGTGTGTGTGTGTGTGTGTGTGTGTGTGTGTGTGTGTGTGTGTGTGTGTGTCTTTGTGTATGTGTGTGTGTGTGTGAGTGTGTGTGTGTGTGTGTGTGTGTGTGTGTGTGTGTGTGTGTGTGTGTGTGTGTGTGTGTGTGTGTGTGTGTGTGTGTGTGTGTGTGTGTGTGTGTGTGTGTGTGTGTGTGTGTGTGTGTGTGTGTGTGTGTGTGTGTGTGTGGTGCATGTGTGTGCGCGCGCGCCGTAAAATTATGTGACTTTCAATTGTCCAAATCAGTTCGTTTTCATACTCATATTGTAATTCTTGGCCAAATATATAAATGGAAGGAAGGCGCGACCTTAAATCCGTGGTATAAAAGGGGAGAAACCCTGGGAGATTTAGAACCCCAGTTCTAAAGTATTGGCTAATTTTCAGTAATGTCGTTAAGCATTCTTCATCAAAATACACTTAAGTAAAGATACTGGTACGTTTTCTTTAACATTATTTTAAAATCAATCAAGTAGTTGTTCTCTATTTACTTTATTATGTTCTTTGCCACATTGTCCTTGTTTTTATTTAAATTTTACGTTTTAACTATTTAAGATTTTAGTAAGATGGATTCATACTACGTACTAAGTATTGCACTTCTTGGCACCTCATGAGCATAGTGGCAAAGTGTGATTCTGCAGCGTGTGTGGCCCGCGTCTGTCCTAACATTATTAGAACCTCCGATCCTGTCGCGGCGACAAGTACATTGTGTGTGGTCGTAACGTTATTGTGTGGAAGGACGGCTCAAGATGCGAGACATATGTTGGGTTGGACGGGATCACAGACCCCGAAAGAAAAAACAAACTCTCAGCATAAAAGTTCTCCTGTTCATTAATTAAAACCAAAACCTTGTAAGCTGAGGCAACACGCATTGCTTATGGTGTATTAAGGTACCGATTATTCAATCTGTCTGTAATATATATTTTTACCGGACATGTTATAATACATTAAAAAAAAATTAGTATTGCATATATACCAGTGTTATTTAATCTGAGGGAAATAACTACCTTAAAGTCAATCAAATGCCACGGCGCCATTTTCAATCAATATCTCTCTCTTAAATAGTTTTAAAATATCATTTCGAAATAACCAATGCCAGAGATGAATGAAAATAATGACATGAAATAATATGTTTTATATTACCACAAATAAAATATTAATACCTGTTAAATTAAAAATGTTCAGGAACTAAACTTATTAGATATCTCTTAAATTTCAGTTACTGTGGGAGTATATTTAGCGACAGGTTTACTTTCTTGTAAATCCTACTTAAATATTATTACATATTCATTAATATAAATATGTGATGTGTGTGTGGGAGGGGGTGTTACGTATAACAGTAGTATAGATTTCTTTCGTGTATATGTTTTGAATATTTTATTATAATAAGAAATTAATTAACTGTGTAATCGTAATCTATCAGCATCTTTAGAAAACATTTATTAATTAAAATATTTAAATAGTTAATTAGGGGAATCTATTACAATTTTTGTAATTCACTTATATCTCAGATAAATAACCAGGTATTTTGTAGAGCGTGTCTTTAATCTGTTTGTTCATTATTAGGTTTATCTTGAATTTTATGTTTT